>RJWH01001701.1:167621-237372 GCA_004363575.1 Solenodon paradoxus
CCTCAGACTGGAAAGGAATGAGGGCAGGATTGATTAGGGAAGGGGACATCTCTTAACCCTTCCCCTTCTGCTCTTAGCTTTCTGCCTTTTCCTACCCAGTCCCCAGAGGGCCACTTAACCCCCAGGAAGTGTCTAGCCTGGGGCACTAGCAAAAGCCCTCCTCCCCAGTGGATGGGCCCTAACAGTGAAGGACGTGGGACATGGCCCTGGAGGCAGGGGTTCAGGACCTCACCTCTCAACTGTCTGAGCCTCAGTTTCCTGTCTGCACATGAGTTCAGGTTAAGGGCATCTAGTTCTCAGCTACCATCCCATCCCTGCACCCTCTTCATTCAGTGACCCCAGAAATGAGCTTTAACACCCCACCACATTGGGGTTCTCATAACAATTTTGCAGGGATCTTGATTTCCCTAGGGGGAAAGGAGGAAACCTATTCATTCCTCTCTTTCAAGCCCTCCCCCCACCCCCCACCCCTACCCAGCCCCCAGAGGATTCAGAGGAAAACACCTTTTTGTGGGGGAACAAATGCTCTTCCTGGTGGGAAGTCCCCCAGAGAGCTAACTCAGGCTTCTCTGCATAGTAAGCTGGAAGATCAGTTTTTGGCTTCCCCTGATGGCTGGGAAGGAGAAAGGACCTCAGGGGACAGTAGGGGTGGGTGGGGGATGGGGACAACTCACCCTCTAGTGTGTCCAGGCCAAATCCTAGGGAAAGGAGGATCACAAGCACCCATGGCCAAAGGCTGGGCACTGCCATTTTCTCAGCCCTGCCTTGTGCCCAGTCCTGGCTCTCCTCCAGATGATGCTGGAGAGGAGAAAGCCTAACACCCTAGGGGACACAGACACAGGCTTCAGAGGGGAAGAGAAGGGGAGGGGCAGGCAGCAAGGGATCCCACGCAGAGGTGGCAGGAGGCGGAAAAAAGGAATCAGAGACACAAAGACAATGACAGGCAGCTAAAAACAGAGGCTCAGTGTGAACCTAGAGACAGAAGTTCAGGGACAAAGATGGGGACAGCGACCGGGAGAGAGACAGTCACACCAGGAACCGATCAGGAGGCTGACCAACCCCGCGGGCGAGACAGAAGCCAGGAGAGTGGGGAAGGGAGCAGCGGGGGTCCCGGGGTGCGGGACTCGAAGGGGAGCCTCCCCGGGTCCCTCCCGGCGGGCTCGGCGCTCGACTCCCAAGCGCGGCCGGGCGCGCAGGCAGCGGGCTCTCCCCTGGCGGGCTTGCGGGGCCGCGCCCAGCTCTCGCCCTCCCCACCCCCAATGAGAGGATTGGTTTGCTGGGACCTCTTGGTTCTCCCCGCCTTCCCCGCCAAGCCAAAATATTTAGCCTGACAACTGGTGGCGGGGAGGTGAGGTGGGTGGGTACAAGACAGATCTGTTGGGGAAATAAGGCCAAAATATTGGGGGTGGTAGGCTAAGAATCGAGTCGTCCCTCGCCCCTCTCGCGCTGCGGAGGGTCCTCTCCTGTGCGTCTCCCAAGTGAGGTTGCTTAGCCCAGGGGGCAGTAAGCAGCCTGTTGCCCCGAAAAGGGGTGGTTCTGGGTTTCGCCGTCGGTGCCTTGACATCTGCGGGGGACTTCTTGCTGCTGCGACCTGACGGAGTGAGCTTGTAACTTGGCAAGATCGTGAACGGTGTCTCCTTAAAATTCAAGCCCCTCGTCTCGGAGCCCCTCTCGGCTTCCTAGGAGGTCCTCTACTCGTCTGTTTTCCAGCCGGAGGATCTGTCCCAGTCAAGTCCCTAGATTCCAACCAAGTTCCTGGTGGAGAGGACAGTCACCCTGTCCCCGAATCCAGACTGCTCTGACAATCTGTCTGCCCGTCCTGGTCCCGGGGAGTTGAGGGGCTGTCTGTGCTGGGGTCCTGTCGGGGAGAACCGTGCGCCCCTGGAGGGGTGGTTCCAGCGCGGGCCTTCGGGGCCCTTGCTGCCCTCCCTTCCAAGACTCTCTCCTCCAGACCCCTTCCTCCCAGCACCCGCAGTTTGGGCCCGCGAGGTGGGAGGGACGGGGATCTCTGGCGCCCTGGGCGCTGGGGATACCGAGGCTTTCCGAGTGCGTGGCTTCATAGGAGCCTCTTAGGACCGACGAGTCCCTAGCTCCACTCGCGGGCGGCTCCCGCGTCCGAGGAGCTAAGAGAAGATCTATTAATTTCTCAGCGCAGAAATCGATGCTCTTGTCAGGGCGGCGATCGATGCCAGCCCAGCTCGCCTTGGCCCTACCCGGCCTGGGGGCCAGCACTGTCTGGTCCGGGGTCAGGGTCTGCCGCTGGGTCGTGAGGCGCAGCGCACTGGCGTCCCGCGACTCTACCGCGCCCCCACCCACCCCACCCGGCGGAACTCACACCTTTGCGTGCGAGCTTCTAGCGCCACCCTGTGGCCTCTCCTGGAAATCAGCGTCTCGACTCCCAGGTCTCTCCGGTCAATTCCAGGCAGTACCTTCCCTTTCTCAGCCTCTTCTTTCTTTCCCCAGATCCGGAGTTTGCTCTTTCTTGGGTCCTCTCCTGTATCATCCTAGGCTTCTGAGAGTGTTTCACCTAATTTATCCAAGTGACATTACACACTCCTTCAGGCACGAGCGCCGCGAGGAGGGAGATCTGAGATCCGGGGCTTAGGTTGACCTGGACGGCAGCCTTTTCCCAGCTCAGTCATCTCCCCTCCCCCTAACGCAGCTGCTTCAGGCTGGGAGAAATAATGTATCAACTTCCCAATTCCCCCAACCCGCAGACACCTCCGAGGCGTTCTGCCGTGGCCGCTCCGCTTCTCCTGAACTGAGGGAATCTTGGGGGAGAAGGCTGTCGCAGGGGCCCCTTGAAAGGATTGCGGGCTGAGTTGGGGGTTCAGGAGAAGAGGAGGAGGGGCTGGAGCAGGAGGGGCGGGGCGGGGCCGGGCGGGGGCCTCTGGCTCCGCCCTTTCCTGGCCGCTGGGTCTTTAACACCGCCCAGCGCACATGTCGGGGGAGAGGCCGGGTGGGTGCTGCTGCTGCTGCTGTTGCCAGCGCTCAGACGGCGGCCCGGCCGGGGCGAGGCGGCGCCGCCGCGATGCTGCGAGGCGGACGGCACGGGCGACTAGGCGGGCACGGCCGGGCTACAGGGCCGGGCAGCCTGCTGGCCTGGCTGATGCTGGCCTCTGCGGGCGCCGCACCCTGCACCGAGGTCTGCTGTCCCCATGGCCCTTCGGGGCTGTGCTGTCCCGGGCCTGGGACCCTAGTTAGCCTCCGCGACGTGCCAAGCACCGAGAACCTGACCGAGCTGTGAGTGTCCGGCGGCGGCAAGGGGGCGCGGACAGGCGGGCAGAGCCGCGCCCGAAGGGACGTACTCGCCCCGGCTTTTTGGTTCAGGAGCGATGAGCGCAGCGGGAGGCTGGTACCTCGCTGTCCTCGGCTGAGCCCAAGCTCCTGCCGCGCTGCTGGGGTGGCAGCCTCCTCGATTACTGCCTGGACGTTGCCAGGGCTCGGGGCTGTTGGGGACCTAGCTTCAGGCAGAGCCGGGGGCACTCTCGGTGGACCAGGTATGATGGCTCCCAGCCGTCTAGAAGCCCTTTCTGGAGCTCAGTCAGGTCCAAGCTCTCCTTCATAGGAGTTGATTGGTTTCTGAGAACACCTCAGTTTGACATCTTCTTCTCGTTTCAGCCCTCACCCCTTTCCTTGTTATGACCAGACAACGCCAGCTCTTCCCTGACAGGAAACTGAAATCGGTGGGAGGTGAGGTGGTGAGGAGTCTCAGTTTGGTGATTGAGCTCCCTCCTCTCATCTCACCATCCCTTATACCCATGACCATTTCACTTGAATGTAGGAAGTAACAGCCTTCTGGATTTTCTCTCCCCACCCCCATCTGCCTTTTCAAGCTCCCCTTTCCTACTTGGGGCCTGGAATTGGCCCTTGCTCTCTTCGAGGCCTCAGGCTAGGAGGAATAACCAGCATTCTGCAGGACTCTGACATCCTGCAGTAATTGACTACAAAATCCTCAAGCACTTTTTAGCAGCTGGTGAAACCAATGGGAGTATTCTGTAATAATCCCCCTGGAGGTACTCAAGCATCACATGATGGTGACTAGAAAATACTTGAGTATTTTATGTGACTGGCAGGGCCAGCAATACTTCAAGAAGAGGGGAGGGGTTGCTAGAAAATCCTTCTCCACCGGCCTGGGGCTTAGAGGGTGGACAAGAAACCCTGGCTTCATGCAGTGATGGCCGGAAGGTGTCTGAGGCTGGAGCCATCAGCTTCTGGAAGTTGCTGAGCAGCCTGTGATAACTGGCACTGGCTTACTTGGGAATCTCATGGTAAATAATGGGAAGGTACTCAGTCTCTCTCTCAGGGCCCTTGGGAGACCAGGAAGAGAGGAGCTGGCCTTGTCTGGGCCATGAATGGTGGGAGGAGGCATGAGATTCAGGCTGTCACCCCCATTCAGTTCACTAATCATCCTGGGCCTTCAAGCCAGGACCTGGGCACTGGAATGTTCCCAATCCGTGTTGTCATTTCCCAATTCCCTTCCCAGCCCCAAATAGGTTGCACTTGGGTGGCGGGGGGGGGGGGGGGGGGGGGGGGGGGGGGGGGGGGGGGGGGGGGGGGGGGGGGGGGGGGGGGGGGGGGGGGGGGGGGGGGCATGGGAGGCTGGGGCTGGGGACTAGGCAGCAGGCAGGGTGGTGAGCTGAGATGTCCCTCTGGGTAGGGCAGCAGCCTGCCCCCCTGCCTCTGCCTTCCAGCTCGTTCTCTCCTCCCCCCTCCCCTGCAGAGCTAACGAGGAGATAATGGACTGGAATAGACAGATTGATTATGAATCCAAACGAATGAGGCAGCTTTGAGTATACTGCCTGACAGCTTGCACACACCCGGCCACTGCATTCTCACCCCTCCCAGGGTCCCTACAGCTCTAAGGTCTCTTGGCAGGGCTGGGGGCAGGGCTTGGATAAGACAGAGACCTACTCTCTTTAGAGTCACTGAAGGTTGCTCCATAGGCCTCAAAGGACTGAACCTGATACCTGGCTGTCCCACTGGGACCAAGTCTGGGAAGGAAAGTCACTCCAGCAGGTCCCCACTAGTTAGGGGAAGTGAGAGGGTAGGGGAGAGTTCTGAGAATAGTGAGTAAGTCATATGAGTGAGTGCGTGCGTGTGTGTGTGTGTGTGTGTGTGTGTGTGTGTGTGGTGGGGCACTCTGACATGCTACTGCAGGACCGCTGAGTTCTTGGGAACTCCCTGACACGCCAGATCCAGAGCTGGGCAGGGCCCAAGCACAGCATCCCCCCCATCCTTTACTTCTTTCTTGCTTCTCCACTCCCTAACTAGCTTCCTCTGGCTCCCTGTCCTTATCTATCTGTCTCTCTGGCTCCCTCTCTTTATCTGTCTTACTCCAGACCTGTTTCTCCCCAGTTCTCTCTGCAAGTCTCTTCCCATCAGCTATTTTCTCTTTCTCATGTCTCTGTTTCGCTCCCCAACTCTTTGTTTTTCTACCCCCCACCCCACTGAGCCATCTCTCTCACTTGAGCCCATGTCTCCTCCCTGCCCCCCCCACTACTACCCCTATGCTCCTTCCTGGGTCCCTCCTGCCCCAGGAGATTCTGGGGTCACTGACTGGCACCTCTAAGCCTCTCCTTGCTCTGCTGAAAGGCTTCCTTGGTGCCAGGCGGGGAAGGGGTGGTAGGAGCCTAGGCCCTTTCCCTTTGTGGAGGACGTGCAACTTGACCCACATCACTGAGCATGGCCCTGAGGCCCTGTGTGCTGAGGCAGAGGCAATCTCAAGCTGAGACTGGACTTGGGTGTGTGTGTGTGAGAATGTGCTTGCGCACGTAAGTTCACACGGTATGTGTGTGCACATATGTGTGGCCATGTGAGGAGGTATGTCTGTGTCTGCATGCCTGTGGGTGCATGTGTGCATGAGATGTGAGTGTGCACTGTGAAGTGTGTTTCTGTGCACATTTGTGTATGTGTCTGTGCACGTGTGTGCAAACTGGTCTGCATGTGACTGGGTTCATGTGCATGCAGGTGTGCATGCGTGCACCTGTGCAGGTATTGTTGTTAGAGGGCAAGTAGGTGAGTGTAGGAACATGAGTATGACTTGCATCCCCTCTCCCTACAGCTATGTTGAGAACCAGCAGCATCTGCAGCGTCTGGAGCCTCATGACATGAAGGGCCTGAGGGAGCTGAGGAAACTGTGAGGGGCTGGGGACTGTGGGTGTGGGACTCAGTGCTGGACTTGGAGCACCAGAGGTCAGGGAGGACTCAGTGTCCTGGGGCCTTGGGGGGTGTGGGAGGCTGCAGCCCAGGGCTGGTGGAGGTTAGAAAGCTCAAGGTTGCTGAGGGAGCTGAGGGGTGGGTCCCCCCTGGGTCCAGCACTGGGGGTGGGGCCGGGAATCCCAAACCCTGAAGGCTGATCCTGCACACCCTCCCCAGCTCCATCGTGAAGAGCGGCCTCCGCTTTGTGGCTCCGGACGCCTTCCAATTCACTCCTCAGCTCAGTCACCTGTGAGTGGCCCGGGCTGGGAGGACACTGGACTCAGGTGACCACTGGGCCTGGACTCCCTGGGGAGGTGTTCTGAGGACGCCCCAGCCTGAGCAAGATAGTCAGCTTGCCCATTCCCCTGGGCTTCTCATCTGCTTGCGGGCGGTGTACACCCTGCCAACTAAAATGTCCCTGCTGTCTCATGCTTCAGAGATACTTCTGTCCCTGTATCACCCCATTTTTCCTTCTTGGGGTTCCCAACCCAGGGAAAAGATACACCAGGTCAAAGGGAGAAAGGGTCAAGACAGACTGTGGATTCTGGATTGTGCCATCTCCTTCCCCTTCCCTGTCCCCGGGCTAGCCTGGGAGCTAGAGTGTCAGAGGGGCCACCTTTCCGGGGGTCACAGTTACTCCCACTGTGGAGGGCATGGAGGGGTAGGGCAGAGGCCCTGGCCCCCCTCAATCCCCCTCCCAATATCCCCACCAACCCCCAGCTCCCGCCCTGCTGGCACTTTAAAACTCTGTGGTCCAGAGGTTAGGAGCAACAGCAGAGAAATGAGTGATGCCCCATCACGGCCTAAGGCAGGGTTTTTTTTATAGATGAGAATCAGAGAGGTTCTGTTTCTGGGCCAAGGTCACACAGCTATCAGTGGCAGGATAGGCCTCATACCCACTGCCTGGTGCCCAAGCGGGTAGTCTTTTGATCTCTGTGTGCTGGTGGCTTTGCAATTCAAATACAGGGCCGCTAGTCAAGGAGAGGGGGTCAGGGCAGGCCCCCCAGAGGCAGAGGTTTCCAGAAGGCTCCGCACAGTGCTGGGGCTTCTAAACTCATTCCCTGGAGCTGACCCTTGGCTAAACTGGCTTTGTATCTCTAGCTAAGGGGTCAGGGCCTGGGTCCCTCAGGAGGAGGTGGGGAAGGAAGGAGGCGTGGGGTGGGCACTCGAGGAAGCACTTCGAGACTCTTGTCATCCGGTAGGGGCAAGGGAGTGTGGGAGCCTCAGTCGCCCTCCTCCCCTTCTCCTAGGCTCTTGGGGGAGCACAGATGGAGCCCCTTCCCCCAGCTGGGGCCTCAGCACTTTGCCAGCTGGGGCCAAGGGTGGGGGAGGGGGCCAGCGGCTGTTCCCTCAGACCCCCTCCCTGGGGTCTGGGGAGGGGGTTAAGTGGGGTTAACCCTTGTTGTCCCAGGGAGGAGAGTGGGACTCAAGGACTCTAACCTGTCCCCCCACTGCCTCCAGGCCTGGTGCTGGTTACCAGAGTTGGGGAGGAGCAGCCAGATGTCAACTTCCTACTGGGCTGTCCCCTCCCTCACACTGGGTCAGAGTGAGGTCGGGTGGTCACGGTCTCAATCTTAATCTCAACTCCCGCAGGAACCTCTCCTTCAATGCGCTGCAGTCTCTGTCCTGGAAGACGGTCCAGGGCCTCTCCTTACAGGAACTGTGAGTGTGGGGGCTGCCAGAGGCACCTTGTCTGTGTGATGCTATGTCACTGTGTCTGTGTGGAGCTGGTGGGATTGGGGGTGTCTCTGGGGACTGCTGCTTGGTTGTGAGCTGGGGGCCCTGTCATGCCTGTGAACCACCCACCCCCACCACAGCAGGCACACCTTGCAGGACTGCCCCTTGGGGGTTACTGTGCAGATGGGGGGGAGCAGGGTGGGGCTGGAGATCTGGCCTGAGCTGATGCTGTGTGTGGTGGGAGACTGGCCCCCACGATCTTGGGCCTGTGCTGAAAGAGTCACAGACCCTCTGCCTTTCTCACACCGCCCACTGTCTTAGCGCACCGCGCACACAGACAGGTGGGACAGTGTGGTCCTCGTGTGCCTGTGGGGTACCTAAGGCCTCTGGACCACTCCAGAAGGCAGGGTCCTTCCTTCATGGTCACCAGGTTCAGAGTCCTCCCTTGGTTTGTCCCCCTGGAGCTGAACCCCCATGCAGCTTCTAGCTGTCTTTGACTTTGCTTTCTGGTTCTTTTGCTAATGTCTTGATAATGGGGCCTGTGAGAGGAGCCCCAGGTCCCCACTCTTTTGTCTCCAGATGCTGAACCCTGCTGCCTCACTGCACCCCTGCTTACTGCATTCCCCAGGGCTCTCCCAAACCTGCCTTTCCCTGACTGTCTTGGTGTTCCCCAAACCGCAGGGTCCTGTCGGGGAACCCTCTACACTGTTCCTGTGCCCTACGCTGGCTGCAGCGCTGGGAGGAGGAGGGACTGGGCAGCATCCGCCAGCAGAGGCTACAGTGCCCCAGGCAGGGGCCCTTGGCCCTCCTGTCCAACACCAGCTGTGGTAGGTGCAGGGTGTGAGGAGCCTGGAGCAAGAACTGAGGGTGGGGGGGACGGGCACTGGCAGAGTGAGTGCAAACTGACAGCGGGGGGTTCTGCCTGGGCTCAGGGTGACCGGAGAGCATGGGACAGGTCTTTGCCCTGGGGGGGGTGTTAGAGACCACTCCTTGCTCTAACATGCCTTGGGGATCCTGGCGACCAGGTGTGCCCACCTTGAAGATCCAGATGCCCAATGCTTCGGTGGACGTGGGGGATGACGTGTCACTGCAGTGCCAGGTGGAGGGGCAGGGCTTGGAGCATGCTGGCTGGATGCTCACGGAGCTGGAGGAGTCAGCCACAGTGACAGTGAGATGCCCTTTACTTTGCCCTTTCTCCTGCTCCCAGACGCCCTCCACAGGGGAGGCTTGGGTGGGCATAGGGACAAGAGACAATGAGTAAGAAGCATGCAGAGGGCAAGGGCTGGATAGAGAGGGTTATGTCATGGAGCCCAGGCTTGTGCTCAGCGCCCCCAGAACACACTTGGCCTCAGGGTGCTGCTGGCCCAACTGAGACCCATCTGGATTTAGACACCCTCTCTGAGAACACAGGGCTGACTGCAGGAGCAGGGTCACATATTGGAGCTGAGAGGGACCCACAGATCATCCTCCCCCTTTTCTAGATAAGGAAATTGAGGACCAGAGAGCAAGTGAAATATCCGTGGTCATGCAGCCAGGGCGAGTTCTCAGAGGAGTAGGTGTGTGTGTGTGTGTTGAGCTATTAGTAAAGGAACCAGAAGTTGGCTTCAGCTTTGGAAAAATCCCTTAATCTGTCTGCACTTTGGCTTTCTTATCTATCCACTGAGGAGGTGGACATTCTGGCCTTCTGATGTCTTGCCTGCCTCCAGGCACTCTCTGGCCTCTATCTCTGTGAGCCCAGTATGTCTTTGGGCTCCTTCCCAGGCCTTGTCCTTTGTCTCTAGGCTGCCTGAGATGAGCCACCGCTGACTCAGGAGGCCTATTGACAACATCAGCAGGGTCCACAGTGGAGTTGGCTCTACCTGGGCAGACACTCAGGGTCCATCCCCTGGGAGGAGCCCAGCCAGTGGGATGAGGGGTGTGGTGTTTAGTTTGAATGTCCTCATTTTTGAGAAGGGGGTCAGCCTCTGGAACAATAATGAAGGGAGGAATTACTGGAGCCCTGAGCAGGGGCTCCAGACATAATGGAGGGACCTCTAGCCACTGAGTGGTTCCTCCCCTCTCAGATATCAAAGCCACCTAGACTGGGTGATGGAGAGGGCACAAGGCAGAGGCAAGAGGCTGGCCCTAACCATCTGTGGAGAGACCTTTGATCAACCATCTGTTTTGGGACATTCCAGGTTTTTGCTTTTCTTGTTGGGAGATGTTTGCTGCCATTGGTGTTTTCTAGAAACTTCCTATAGAACAGTTACACCCTAGTTGGGCTAGATGGAGGGGAGACTGCTGAAAGGGCAGAGCAGCCCATAGGGAGGAGCTGGTTGGATGTCACACTCAGGTGATTTGGAGGAGAAGAGACAGTCCAGAGGAGCATAGGACAAGGAGGACTTCCCCTGGAGGTGGCTGGAGCCCTGGGTTTGCACAAGAGGTGGGAGAACTCTTCTGGAATCTTTGAACTTCCATATTCCATATTCCAAGTGAACGTCACTTCCTCGGGCATTGTTCAAGGGATTCCACATTTATGAAATTTCCGGATAGGAGGCTTATTCATAACTTCACTTATTTTCATGAAAATTACTTTAAAATTATCTAGAGATAATTTTGTTTACTTTAGCTTATGAAACAAGAAAACCAGCGTTCAGCAAGATTAAGGATGGTCTTAGGTCATGTAACTTCCACCCCGGGTTTCTTAGGAAAAAGAACAGGAATCTGATTTCCTCTTTCCATGAGGATCCAGAATTGAGTCACTCTACCTCTGCAGCTTTCCCCTCTGTCTTCATCTGCTGCTGTTGCTTCTAATTGCGGACCTGGGATTGATGGAATCTTTTTGTTTCTGATCATCCTTGGACTGAGACTGAGTTTGTTAGAATGTGTGTGTGTGTGTGTGTGTGTGTGTGTGTGTGTGTGTGTGTGTGTGTGAGAGAGAGAGAGAGAGAGAGAGAGAGGAGAGAGATGAGGTCCTTCTGTCCTCCAGCGAGCTGCATATAAGTCTTGTAGTTGGAATTCGTGACCCCTATTTAGTTGTGTGGACAGGTGGTTTGATCTGGGGTATTTTGTGCCTATTTGGAAGTTGGTGGTTATGTTCTAGATTTTTTAGATCATTAAAGTATTTCTGGTCCAGGAGCTTGTCTCTAAACAGCTCTAAAGGAGATATTCTCTTCCCTTCCCAGCCCTCTTCTGTTTTCCCTCTGGAGTCAGAGGGACTCCCTAAAGACATAAGCTCCAGCCCCAAGCCCCACGATGTTCTTTCTGATTTCCCCTTCTCTCCCTTGACCCAGCAATCTGGGACTCTGCCATCCTTGGAGCTGACCTTGGGCAATGTCACCAGTGACCTCAATAGAAAGAATGTGACATGCTGGGCGGAGAATGATGTGGGCCGGGCTGAAGTCTCTGTGCAGGTCAACGTGTCCTGTGAGTGCCCAGAGCTGTCCCTGCACCCGCCTCACCCCTGCTTCCTTGGAAAGGGGATGTGGGGTGGGGGCTGGAGGAAAGGGGTAGGATGTACATCTGCACAGCTGCTCCCTCCCAGCTGTTTCCAGATTCCCATGAAAACCTGATCCTTTGGGGGAAGTCCTGGGGGCTCGTCAAGGCCAGAGGGATGGAGATGGATTTCTTTTTGGCCCCCTGCCCAAATCTTGCTACCTGAGGCCGTGTGCACCAGCTGCCCGCCATTCTCAATGCTCCGCAGCTTTTGTAGCATTTCTTCCTGCCCATCCTTAAGACTGCTGCCCTGCCCCCTGCTTAAAAGAGATTCCCCACCTCACTCCTCTTTAGGCTGCCCGCCTTATCTCTCTAGATCTGCCGACAAATGACATTTTTTTACTGAGAAATACACACACAACACGTACACCCCTCCAACAATAATTGTTACTAGCTCTTCAGAAGACAGCCCTTTCACTCCCCTTCTTCCACCCCATCCTGACTTTTGTCATTTCTTTGCTTTTAATAAGAATTTTGCACATGTATGCGTCCCTATCAATATAGTTTAGTTGCACCTATTCCTGGACATTCTATAAATGGAGTCACACCTTGTGTATTAGTTTTGGTCTCGTTTGTCTGATTGAACATTATAATTGTAAAACTCATTCATGTTAGTGGGAGCAACTGAGTTTATTCAGTCCACAGATCCACTGCTGAATAGTACTATGGAAGAGCACGAGAGCTGGCTGGAATGCCAGTATTAATTGTATATATTGGTATATATATGTCATATATATATATCTACACACATAAACTTTTTTTCTTTTCTATCATCGAGGAACTTTTGTTTTATTGGGTAGGATTTATTTCAAGCCCACATCTTTTTTTTTTAAGAGGAAGGCATGCAGGAATGCAGGCAGACAGGTGGCTGGCAAGAAGGATGAGAGAAGGAGGGAGCATTTTATGTTTTAGTTGTTCACCCCCCGCCCCTCTGGCTGTATGAGAACTGTGCCTCAGGCACCAACCTAACCTCTGAGCCACCAGGATGCATCTCAAGCCCTTATCTCTTTTTTTTTTTTCTTTCTTTTAAGGAGAGGTGCAGTCAGGAATGAAGGTCAGCAGGCAGACAGGAAGAGAGGAAGAAGAGGTTTATTTATTTTATTTAGTTGTTCATCTTGGCTGTTTCCCCAACCCCAGGTCTTGAACCTGGGTCCTTAGGATCTATGTGGATTGTGCTATAGTGGACTAAACCACTAGGCCACCAGGGGATGCCTGTATCTTTTTTTAAAAAAGATTTTTAGTGGTTTATTTATTTATTTATTTATTTATTTATTTTTCTTGTTTGATGTTTAGGCTCCCTGCCCCATCTTCTTACATTTGGTTAGGCTTTGTTTTCCTAGATCTCTTATCCCAAAGACATGCACTGTTGTCCTCCTTCCCCAGGGCTGCTCTTCCTATGCTTCCACCTGCCCCTGAGGCACCCCAAGACCCGGAGGGACGTGTGTACGCAGCGGCCTGACTTACTCAGACCTTCCACTGTCCTTGTACACTTCTCAGCCACCCCCGCCCCAACCCGTGTCTCTAAGGCGGCCACCTGATTTCTGGATCTTACCCCCGCCCCTGCCCTCCCCCAGATTGCCAGTCCGAGCGGGGTGCCCTCCAGCTGTCCCCTGACCCTCGCTGTCACTCTCCGCCCCACAGTCCCGGCCAGTGTGCAGCTGCACAGTGCATTGGAGATGCACCACTGGTGCATTCCCTTCTCCGTGGACGGGCAGCCGGCGCCCTCCCTGCGCTGGCTTTTCAACGGCTCTGCTCTCAACGAGACCAACTTCATCTTCACCGAGTTTCTGGAGCCGTTGGCCAATGAAACGGTGCGGCACGGCTGCCTGCGCCTAAACCAGCCCACTCATGTCAACAACGGCAACTACACGCTGCTGGCCGCCAACCCCTTAGGCCAGGCAGCCGCCTCCGTCATCGTCGCCTTCATGGACAACCCTTTTGAGTTCAACCCTGAGGACCCCATCCCCGGTGCGAGTGCCACCCTGAGCCCTGCCCCTGCTCCCTGGGCTCCACCTGGGGACAGAGCCAGGTGTGAGGGAGGCCTGGCCTGCATGCTGCTGCAGCCCTGACCCCTGGAAGGTGGATGTCTGGTCCTGGACATAAAGGAACCTGGAGTTCTGGTTCCAGCTCTGCGCTGGCCTCCTGGCCCCACTTCCCCCAGGCCTGGAGCCTCAAGCCTGTGCTCTGTGCACCAGGGCATTGGTGGCCGACTGGAAAAGGGCCAAGTGCAGCTTCTCCCCTGACGTCCAACAGCCCCGCTTCCCTGTCTCACCCAATCCCCAAGAAGGGATGTGTCCCTGTGGGGAAGGGGGCTCACTGCTCTCCTTCCCATCTGACTGCTCTCTCTCCTCCCTCCTGCTGCAGTCTCCTTCTCGCCAGTGGGTGAGTAGCCCAGGCTGGAGGGCAGGTTGTGACTGGCCCTTGGAGCTGAGGCTGGGACGGAGGGTCCAACCCACCTGACACCTGAGGGGTCAGGTGGACCAGGGTGGGAAGTTGCCGGAGGACACAAAACATGTGCCAAGCCTTCCCTCCCTGCCCTGTGTCCCCACAGACACCAACAGTACATCTGGAGATCCGGTGGAGAAGAAGGATGAAACACCTTTTGGGGTGAGCATGGGAACTGGAACTGGGAGGCTAGAGGCTCTTCTGCACATCATTCCTTGTCAGAGAATGGCCATCACTGCGGTCTGGCCTGAGCTCTGTCAGACCCCTCCCAGCCACTGCCTGGACCCCAGATAGAAGGCGGTGGGACTGGGGGCCTGGGCTCTTCAGCAGGATGGAGACAGTGTGCCCTGGGGGTGCTGTGAGGGTGCAGGGGCGCTGCTCTAATCACCCCCGCCCCCAGGTCTCAGTGGCGGTGGGCCTGTCTGTCTTTGCCTGCCTCTTCCTCTCTGCACTGTTCCTTGTGCTTAACAAATGCGGACGGAGGAACAAGTTTGGGATCAACCGTGAGTTGAGGGCTTCAGAGGTCTGTCTGTCCTCTCGCCGTTTTCCCTGTTGGCTCTTTCCTGACCCAGTTCTGTCTGGGGGCGCACACAGAATTCTAGGGTACACAAGCCTGGCTGCGGGGCTTGTGAGTGTGAGCCTGTGTCAGAGCTGCTGGGGTGCTTTCCCAGGTAGCAGCTGCTAATTGGTGGCTGGATTGGAGTCAAACACTAAGTGTGTCTGGGAGGTTTGAGCGCTGCTGGGAGGGCAGTGGGGGGGTTCTCTGGGGGCCCTGGGGGCCTGGGGTTGGACAACAGCCAGACAGAGAAAGGCTGGAGTGCCTCCCCTTCCCCCTGCCTGCTGTCTTGTTCCCTCCATTCTCCCTTCCTTCCCTCCAGGTTACCAGCTGGGGTCACCTGGCAGGGGCCAGAGTGTGTGCCGGGACTGTGACCCTCTGTGTGGTTGTGTCTCCTCCCTAGGCCCGGCTGTGCTGGCTCCGGAGGATGGGCTGGCCATGTCCCTACATTTCATGACATTAGGTGGCAGCTCCTTGTCCCCCACTGAGGGCAAAGGCTCCGGACTCCAAGGCCACATCATTGAGAATCCACAGTACTTCAGTGATGCCTGTGAGGGGCCTGTGAGGGGCCTGTGAGGGCAGAGATGGGGCGGGCGTGGTCATGAGTGTGTGCGTAGACACACTTACACCATCCCCTTTGCCCACCCCAGGCCTGAATAGCCTTCCTTTCGGCCCTAGGGTTTGGCAAAAACTGAGATTCGGTTCCCACCCACGCCCTGTGCATGCACTGCCCCGCAGACGCCCCTGCCCGCCCCCCTCCCCAGGCTGCGCCCCTCTGATCCTGCAAGCCCTCTCCAGGTGTTCATCACATCAAGCGTCGCGACATAGTGCTCAAGTGGGAGCTGGGCGAGGGCGCCTTCGGGAAGGTCTTCCTTGCCGAGTGCCACAGCTTGCTGCCTGAGCAGGACAAGATGTTGGTGGCCGTCAAAGTGAGAGCCCTGCGCAGCCCTGTTGGCCGGGCCCCCCTTCCAGAGGCCCACCCTCCTAGGACAGGGTGCTCTGTGGGGAGGGAGGTGGGCTGGGATGGTGCAGGCGGGCAGAACCCCCAGGGCTGCCGCCCTCCACGCAGGCACTGAAGGAGGTGTCCGAGAGTGCACGCCAGGACTTCCAGCGCGAGGCGGAGCTGCTCACCATGCTGCAGCACCAGCACATCGTGCGCTTCTTCGGGGTCTGCACCGAGGGCCGCCCACTGCTCATGGTCTTTGAGTACATGCGTCATGGTGACCTCAACCGCTTCCTCCGGTAAGCGCCTGGGCCTGGGCTCTGGGCCCTGACATCCCTTCCCTTCCCCATGAGCACAACCCTGCTTGTCTGCTGACCTCAGGGAGACACCGAGAAAGAGCAGGAATGCATGGTTCCTGTCCCCCAGGAGCTCACAGGTAGCAGAGGCAGCTGTGTGGATTGGGGACAGCCCCTGGAAGAACAGCGTGGCTACCGTCAGGGAGGCTGCGCAGGCAGAACTTGGGGACTAAAGCTCCAGGCCAGGAGGGCTTTGTAAGAGCAAGCGTGCCTTCGTGTGGCCCACTGAAGTCAGGCGTCTGGGGGCGGTGGTTTAGATGGCCACAGTCACAACAATAATGTGCCCTTCTCACACACTTTTTATTTCTTTATTTTAAATTTCAGCTTTAATTGTTTTTTGTTTTTTGGCTTCCCCAGCCACGGGTTTTGAATCTGGTCCACAGCTGTTACAGCCTGTGGCTGAGCCACCTGAGTTACAGAGCGGGGCTTCTCAGGCACTTTTATATGCTCCAGGCACTGTATTATCTGCTTTACAACTTCTTACTGTAACAGTCTGTGCCTGTACACAGAATCTGTGCAGTGATATAAATATAGTTATTGTCCATAGTCTTCAAGCATATACGGCAATTTATAATTGAAGAAAGTTACCAAAAATTCATTTCTTTGACTTTGGGTGGAAGAACTCTGATATGTTTGCTTATTTGTACTGATCATTTTTGTAACTTGAAGAAATGTGCCCATTTCACAGATGAGGCTCAGAGAGGTTAAGGGACTTCCCCAGGACACATAGGTCAAAGGCCCTGGAAGAACTGGCCTCAATCCCTGACTGTGATGACCACACGTTCTCTGGGTGAGCTCTCTCGTGAGCTCTGTCCCCTTTGGGGATGGGCCGTGCAAGGAATCAGCTGCAATTTATTAGCTGAGCCTTCTTCGCCAAGTAGCTTTCCTCTCAGACCTCAGTTTCCCCACTGGTAAGAGATGGGGACTGTGGTTCTGGGCAAGACGGCACCGTCTTAGTGTTTAGGTGATGCTCACGATTTGATCCCCAAACCTCCTGCCCGGGGGGTGATGGGTCAGTTATGCAGCCAGGTTGCAGAATTGGGGGAACAGTTCTGGAGTCTGAACTTACCCTGTGCCTGAGGATGTCAGACTCCATGCTGAGTGAGGAGTTGGTTAATTCAGAGGAACCTGAGTCAAGAGGAGGCCAGAAAAGAGTCCTGCACCTGGTTCTCCAGACCTGGGGTGGGCTTGGTGCTGGATGCAGGAGATACAGGCTAGTGGGGTGCTGCTTTCTGGGGCTCAGGCTGTAGAATTGGCTCTTAAGTGCTGGATAGTGCATAGGAGGGGGTCATGAAAGTGCTTGGTTGAGTCTGGGCAGGGAGTTCTGGCATTTGTTCCTTCTGCCTCTGAGCCTCTCTCCTACCACTTCACCCACCCCAGTCCACAACCTCTCTTCCTCAGGACATAAATTTAGATGTGTCTTCCTCCAGGAAGCCTTCCCTGATTTCCCTACCCCACGTGCCCCTCACTCTGCCCTGTTGGGACCCGCTATTCTGCAGTCTACTCTCCACTAAGCTCCTGTGCTTGGTACCTTAAGGTGTTTAACAGATACCAGGAATAAAGGAAGAAATAAATGGAGGGGGAAAAATTGACCAGGAGGAAAGGGCAGTTCTGACCAAGCCATCATCTCAGGCAAAGGTTTAGGAGGAAGAATATTTGGGGACTTGAGATCAGTATCAGAGATTGAGCATTATCAGGGGCTGTCGCGAGGAGGTAGGTGTCCTGGGAACTTTGGAAGAAGGGAGATCCCCTTCCTTACAAGAATGACTGGATATTGAGGGTGAAGGTAAGAGACAGGAATCAAGGATTCAGATTTCAGGCTCAGAGTCCGGGTTGGGGGGATTCTCCGAGACAGGGGCAGGCTTCGGGGACCCGACTGAGCTCAGCTTGGCATGGGCTGAGTGGGAGGTGTCCACAGGCTAGAGAGGTAGGGGCAGTGGGCATCTGGAGGCTGGCATTGGAGTTTGGCGGGGTTGCTTGAGAAGAAGGTATGAATACGAGAAGTGTGGACACTTAAGGGTGCCCTGGGTGTGGGCACACCTGCCGGGTCTCCATTCTGGCCCTGCAGACAGCCACCTCCCTGCCCTTTTCTTCCCCATTAACGTCCCCGGGATCTGCTCCCC
Source organism: Solenodon paradoxus (assembly GCA_004363575.1). Taxonomy (NCBI): domain Eukaryota; kingdom Metazoa; phylum Chordata; class Mammalia; order Eulipotyphla; family Solenodontidae; genus Solenodon; species Solenodon paradoxus. Next base: position 185,397 of record RJWH01001701.1, read on the forward strand.
ATGCTACCCAGGCGTGGGGCTGCTCCTCCTCAGGCTCCTGGGCTCCTCTCCTCCAGCCCGCCCCTCTCTCTCACCCTTTCACAGGTCCCACGGGCCTGATGCCAAGCTGCTGGCAGGCGGGGAGGACGTGGCTCCAGGGCCCTTGGGCCTGGGGCAGCTGCTGGCGGTAGCTAGCCAAGTGGCCGCAGGCATGGTGTACCTGGCGGGCCTACACTTTGTGCATCGGGACCTGGCCACTCGCAACTGTCTGGTGGGCCAGGGGCTAGTGGTCAAGATCGGCGACTTCGGCATGAGCAGGGACATCTACAGCACCGACTATTACCGTGTAAGGGTCTTTGGTTCCAAGCCCCTCCCCCAGCCCCCACACTGTAGACCCCCTGATGGCGAGTATCCCCTCCCCCAGTCCGGCGGTGTGGGGGTCCGAGACTCTCTGGCTCTGGTTTTTGACCCCCCTCCTACTTCCCCGGCCCCCAGTGGAGGAGCCTCTGTCTCCGCTATCCCGGACAGAACCGGCACCATCGGTTTTTCCCTCTTAGCCCTGGCGGGGAGAGCCACGTCTATTTATTTTTAATGACGGACTGGGGGCGGCGGGTGTGCTCCGGGAGAGGCTGTCCCGGGCGGGCGCCCCCTGGAGGTGACGTGCGCGCGCTGCAGGTGGGAGGACGCACCATGCTGCCCATCCGCTGGATGCCGCCGGAGAGCATCCTGTATCGCAAGTTCACCACGGAGAGCGACGTGTGGAGCTTTGGAGTGGTGCTCTGGGAGATCTTCACCTACGGCAAGCAGCCCTGGTACCAGCTCTCCAACACTGAGGTCAGCCCTGCCTCCGTCATCCCCTGCCGCCAGCGCCCCCTCCCTGTCCCTCCGGGTCCCCTTTTCACTGAGCTCCGTTCCTCTTCTACCCTCATCCCCTTACTGTCCTAAGTCCTGGCCCACCTGGCTTCTGGTGGAACCTCAAAGCACTTTATAAATGGAGCCCAGACCCTGCTCCCTAGCTGCCCTTTACAGACCTGGGGGGTGTGATAAGGGTGGAGGGAAGGCAGAGGCCTGGAAGAGAAGCACAGTTCAAGTGGGCCTGAGGCTGCAGCAGGAAGGCTGGAGGTTAGACGGCAGGAGGGACAGTCCTCCCCCAGCTGGATACAGCCAGGCCCCAGGTGTTCTGTCTCCCAGGCAGCTCCCCCACCCCCTCCTTGGCTCGCAGTTGTCAGTTTCCATTTCTCCTTCTAATGCAGTTTTCTCCCTGGAGGCTGCTGGGGTGGGGGAGAGGGTTATAGATTTTAATTTTCTCAAGCACAGAGAAGGAATGGAATTAGTGCCTCCCATAACCCAAGTCCTCTAAAGGGGAGGGGGAGAGCAGGGGGGAGGAGGCTCCAGGCCCCTTCTCCAACTATCCCGCTGCCACCATCTCTTCCCTGATCCTTTAACTGCTCTGACAGTCCTTCCTGGAGTCTAACTTTGATCTTTCCTGCTGCGCTTTCTTTCCTGAGGCGCTAGATGCCCACAGAATGAAGAGAAAAGGAAGTTGCCCTCAACCTTCAAAGCAAATCAGCCACTTTTCAAGGCCTTTCCTGCCATCCTGCTGTATTTCCTTTATGCCCTTTGGAGGAGCGGCAAGGCCCCTCCCCCTCCTCCAGCACCCGCAAGTCTCCTGAGGACTGATTCAGCCCTTTGGGAAGCAGTGCCTTCCCAGAGTCTGACCTGAATTTCCCCCCCTCACCACGGGGACTGGAAAGGGGCGCACAACATCCTTACATCCTTACAGCTTATTAGCGGCCTATACGTGCAGCTGTGTTGTGCAACCTAGAAGGTCAGTGCCAGGCTGGCCCCACTGGCCCCACTGGCAGCCCCTGGCCCAGCCTGCTCTCTTGTCTCTCCCTCCGCCAGGCTATCGAGTGCATCACACAGGGCCGGGAACTGGAGCGGCCGCGCGCCTGCCCACCCGAGGTCTATGCCATCATGCGGGGCTGCTGGCAGCGGGAGCCCCAGCAACGCTGCAGCATCAAGGATGTGCACGCCCGGCTGCAGGCCTTGGCCCAGGCGCCGCCTGTCTACCTGGATGTCCTGGGCTAAGGGCCTGGCTGAGGCGGGGAAGCCGGAATCCTGGGGCCTGCCCTCAGCAACCCCCATAGTTCCTACCAGCCCCAAAGTGATCTCAAAGCATCTAACTTGCCCTCAGCATGCAGGAGGGACAGGTGGGCTGGGAGGGGTGGACACGCCTGCTTCTCTGGGCAGGGTTCGGTCATAGCAATTATATTTATTACCCGTGGCTGTGTCTCTTGCCAATTCTTGGGATGATGCCGCCCAGGTGTGGGGTACTGGGACTCAGGTAGGGGGTGGCTCTCTGGGGCCTCCCTTCCCTCGCTGGCTCCCTTCAGCTGCCTGCCCTACTCCATGCAGATGTCACCTCCCGTGGGTTGCACCCCATCCTTGGGTCACCATGTTCACCTGGTGGTAAGGTCACCACCCATTCAGCTTCCCAGATGGTTAGACCCTAACTATTTATGGAAGTTAGAGAAGTTAAAGTGGGCCAGGCTGGCATGTTGGTGGAGTGAGTCTTCCTTGTATGTGTGCCCAAAACAGAGCTAGTGCGTGTGTGTGTGTGTGTGTGTGTGTGTGTAGATACAAGCAGCAGGGACAGGAAAGGGACAGGGTAAAGGAAAGATGAGGGCATGTTCCTTCCCCTCTGTCACTCCTCTGGGCTCTCTGACTTCCAACTAAGCACTTGGAGGCCAGGACCTGGCCAGTGCTGTTCCCTAAGGACAATGCCATCTCTCTGTCCCATTCTGCCTGAAGGAGGAGGAGGGGGTCTCCCTTCTTCTCTGGCCCTTGGAAGATACTGGCCTTACTGAATGGCCCATGGCCCAAGGCTTCTCCCAGAGCACCGAGATTCGGTGAGGTCTCATCCCGTCCCCGCCCTGTTTCCCCCCTCCCCCACCACCGGGCCCATCACTTCCAATCACCTGCCTGGCTCCTGCAATAACCCATGCTCCCATGGTTCCTCAGGGCTAATCTCATGGCTGGCTCATGTCCCTGGGTGCCCGGCTCCCCTCACAGTGATTCAATCTGGGCTTATCACCCTGCGGCCTAGCCCAGTGGTGTCTGCCTCTTGTCCAGGCTGGTTAGCGCTAATGGAGGTCTGACCCAGGACTGCAGGCTGATTGATGGGGGTCTGGTCCCTGAAGGCCAAGTTCACAGGCCTTTCTCTCCTGCCCTGGGGTGGGTGGGGCAGGTAAGAAGATGAACTGATTGAGAGAAGCAGAAGTGGGAACAGGTGGAAGCAGGGCTGGGAGATCAGGTCCATCAGGTGAGCCCAGGAACAGATGCAAAGAGAGACAATGGAGGCATGCAGAGAGACTGCAGAGGGAGACAGGCAAACAGACACACAGATGGATGAATGGACAGAGATGGAGAAATGGGTCAATGAGTGCTGGAAACAGATGGGCTGGACAAGCAGATAAATCAGAGAATGTTCTAGAGAATAACCTAGACTCCTGTAAGAGTTTCTATCCCTCACACTCCCATTTCCCTGAGCCTGTGTTCTGGGCTCTGGGCTAAGAACAGGGTGGAAGCTTTGGAGATTGTGGATAGAGGAATAGGGGTCTGGGGTGGGGTTCAGGTTAAGGAGGACTGGGCCATCATGGAGCAGAGGGGAGGGAGGTCAGCTAGCAGGAGGGGCTGCCAGGCAGGCTCTTAAAACCATAACTGCAGGCATTGCAGGAAAAGTTGGGCAGGTGAGAGGGTTTCTGGGAATAAGGTTTAGACAGGGAAGGGAAAATTCCAGAAGAGTATGGCAGAGGGGATTGGAGGGAATGGCATAGTTTTCGTCCATCTGGGAATAGATCAGAAGCTGGTGGCTCAGGCCTTTCAGGAAATCTGGGCCTGTGGTCTTGTCCCCCAGGACATGAGGGGTTCCCACCTATGTGGTCAGCTTCTTGGTTCTAGAGCCCCCTCTCCCTCCCCTTCACGGATGGGACAAGCCATAAGCACACTGGCCTGACCCACACAGCCCCCAATCACTCAACCTGTCATATTCTATTGCCATTAATGGCGCTCCCACCTTTCCCTGCCTGTTAATTACCTCCTGGCTGTGCCAAGTCCATTAACTGCCCCCGACATGTAACCAGGGGTGGAGCGCCAGCTGAGACAGACGCCTGAGGGGAGTCCTGCTTAGGGCCCTGAGGACCCACCCTGGGGAGCTGGGACAGAGACCTGAGGCTGCAGGGAGTAGATATCCAGGGGAGGGCTGCCTTGATTGGAAGACGGGGCTCAGGAAGGGTGGTGGGCACTGCAGAAGCACCCGGCAAAGAGGAAAGCCCAGAACCACCCTCTGAAGACACGTCCCCCAGCCCAGGAAGGGCTCTCTAAACAATCCATGGGTCCCAGTCATGCCCAGAACGCCCTCCCCACCCCTTTCCAAGCAGTCTGCCCCTTCCTAGCCTGCTCCCTGGGGGGGCTGGGCTCCCAACAGGAAAGCAGAGCTCTTTCCAGGAAGAGTGGGGCTCACTGGGGCTGCATGGGGGAGTATGCCCTGTCTGGTGCCACCAGGCTCCCCAAGCTGAAAAGAGATCCTACAGAGAATTCTAGACTCCGCAGGTCCTGGACTGTCTTAAATAGTCACCCAGAGAGCATGTCTTGCCAAATTCCTGAAGTGGCTTTAGACAGACTGCCCAGTGAGGGAGGAACAGTTCCCGGAGGAGAAGGCTTTCTGCCTATGGTGGGTGAAAGCACCGCAGTACAGCCTGGGACAGGAAGGTGACCCCACTGCTCTAAGCATCAGTGCCCGCCCAGATGTCTCCCCTGTGCTCTCCCCACAGCAGCTGTGGCAGACTCAGCACTAAGATGGAAAGTTTGAGCAGCTCCACTGGGGGGAGGGGGCACCCGGAGGAGCAATCAGGAGCTGCAGAGACAGAGACAGGACACAGCCCCAGCTGGAGGAAGACACCTCGGGTGGCCATGAGGGTCAAGGAGAGAGAGGGGGCAGCCCAGAGAAACCAGATGTGCATGCTGGAGAAAAGCAGAGAACCCAGATGTGGGAGGTTGCCCCTTCCCAGGGAGCAGAACCCCAGGGGTGCACACTTCCCCAAGCTCTGCCTCCAGTGGGTCCCTGGGACCCAGAGGCTCTTCAGCCTGCCTTGGCTAAACCAGATCCCCTTCCTCTTCTTCCAGGTTCCTTCCCTGCTGGTTCAGCTTCTAGACTCTGGAACCCAAGGTCCTGGTTCTTCCACTTAGCAGCTGTGTGATGTTGGGCAAATTGCAACCTCTCCGTGGGACAGCTGCCCCGGCAGATCCTGATGGAGGATGAGCCCAAGGAAGCTGTAGGGAAAGCAGGGCCAGAGCACCCCCACTCCCAGTACCCTGTCAGTTGCAGCCCCCTGACTCCCTGATCTGCCCTGGTGGGAGCACCTCTCCCAGATCACTGCCTCTGGGCAGCCCTTGGGGATTAGACTCTGGCCTAAAAGACTTCCAAGGTTACAAATCCTCACAGACCCTGAGTCAGGGTTCCTGAGGACCCACCCTGGAGTGGAAAACGTGCTTCCCACCTGGATCTGAAGGGGTTACTCAGCTCCGGGCCAGCCCACAGCAGGTCCCAGCTGCCTGGGGCCTGTGGTCAGAGCTAATGTAAGCGAGAGTTGGAGGACAAGAGGGGATAAAGTTATTAGCGTCTTCATCTTTAGGGATATCGATTGTCGGGTCTCCAGGCTCGCGTGGTCTTACAACGGGGCTCACGAGGGTGTGGGAAGGGGCTCAGAAACATCTCATGGAGCTCCATGCCATATCCTTGAGTGGGAGTGGGGCTGCTCGAGTCTTCTCAAAGGAAGACATGTATGGCATGATTTGGGATGTAGGGGCTCCCAGGAGGCAGAGGGACTAAGAAGGGGAGTTAGAGATTGGTGCCCTGGGCAAGGAGCACACTGTGGGGGTGCTTTGAGATGTATGTGTGTGTGAGAGAGAGAGAGAGAGAGAGAGAGAGAGAGAGAGACACTCACACACGACGACGGGAGGGAAGGAGAGAACAACTGAACAATTGAGCTGGAGAAATTAAAGATGGCAGATGGCAGACCAAGGGGAGAAGACAGGGATCTCTCCTTCTGAGGTTCGTGTTCTCACAACTGACCCCAGCCTCTGTCACCGAGCAGAGACTTCTCCACTATCACACAGGTGTTCCATGACATGCTACCGCCGAGCAGCCATCCTTGCTCTTCTGAACCTACTAATGTTGCTGGTGTGACTGTGTGATGGGTGGTACCTCACGGAGTGTGTCCCCCTTTCTGTCCCAAGGGTGACTTCAGTCCCAGTGTATCTGGTTTCGTGTGTGCCTGTGACAGCCCATGTGTGAAGATCTGAGTAAACTTGGCTTTCAGAATGTGTCTGTGAAGTCCTGCTCCCACTGAAATCAGCAGGGAAGAAGGCAGGGGCGGGCTGTCCACCGCAGCCAGGGCACCCCCTGCTGGTCAGACGCTTGCAGTCCTGGCTGGCCATCTCCAGAGTCTCCCACAGAGCTCACTCCAAGGGTGAGTGCCTCAGAGAGGGAGGTGTGGGGATGGGGGTGCTGGGAGGGAGGGCAAAACCTCCCTCCTTCCTTCCTTCCTTTCTTTCCTCCCTCCCTTCCTCCTTCCTCCCTTCTTCCCTCTGGATTTCTTTCTCTCTTCTCTTTACTTCCAAAACAGGGAGGAGGGGGGCAGGAGTGACTTCTCTGGACAGGAGGTCAGACTGGGCTCCTCTTGCCCCAGAGGAGCTGGCTTCCCCTTGCTGGCTGGGAGAGGAGGTAATTAATGGCAAGGAGGCCAGGAGGGGAGAGTGTTCAGGGCTAATGTTGGTATTAATCAGGAGCTGGTCCCCAGCGAGGGATAGGATTCAGCTGGGGCAGTGTGTGTCTGTGTGTCTGTGTGTGTGCACGCACTTATGGGGCAGTGGGGGGCTCTGGGAGACCAGGGCTCCTGATTCGTCCCCATGAGCTCCCCCCACACCCATGCCCTGACCTTGTTCTGCTGGAAGTCCCCTTGCTATCCGACCTTCCCCTTGCTATCCGACCTCTAGCCCACCCCAACCTGGATCCTTCCCCAAGTCCAAGTCCAGCCCTGGATGTGAGGCGGGTGGACAGGCAGCCTCCAAGCCCCTCACCAACCTTTATTGCAGGCAGGCAGCGCATTAGGTGATTCCCGAGGCTGTCCTCTCTGCTAATTGCCTCTCAGCCTTCCCCTCATCACCAGGGCAGCCCCCCCACGAACTCCATTAGCCCCCCCTCCCCTGATAGCCCCTAAACCACCCCTCACAGGAGGGGGTCTGTGCTGAGCTGTGATTACAGCTAGAGTGGAGGGGTGACGGGTGACGGGGGGGGGGGGCCTGAGTGCCAGGCAGACTGGTGGGCAGGCAGGAGGCAGGGCTGGGGTGTGTGCAGAGTCCTGCCAGCGACCACCCAGGGGCAGGGATCTGGGAGCCTGAAATGAGAAGAGATGGAAGGTGGGCAAGCAGGGGTCACAGCTTGTATTTCAAGCCCCCTCAAGTTCATTTAGACCAGGAGGGTGAGCGAGGGGGTGGGCTGGGAATATTCACCATCGTCATCAGAATACTTGCAAGCAGTTGTGACCTGCTGGGTTGGAGGGAGAGCAGCAAGAGAGCTCTATCCCTCAGCTGCATGGGCCTGTGTTTCCTCTCTGTCTGTGTGTGGGACTCTGGGTGATGCAGGAAGTAGCAGGTGGGGTGTGTGTGTTGCCATCCCACCTGCTGAGGTGAGTTGTCTGTGGGATTCAATGAGACCAATTACCTGTCAACACCCATGCGCTCTCTCCAAGCGGGACCTGGGAGCCTCTCAGCCCCCTCTTCTTCCATCTTGGGCTCTAGGATTGCTCAGCTCCACCCTGTGCTGGAGAAAAGGGTGACCCTCTGCCCCTCACTAGCTCTCATGTCAACAGTCAGGGCAGACTCCCCAGCCTCTCTGCCTCCACACATTTCCCGATAGCCCATTCTCCATGCAACAGTAATTCTTTGAAAACTGGAGATGACTGAGTTTCTCTTGTTTAAAATCCTCCAGTGGGTTCACTCTGGTGGCTTAGTGGTTAAGTTCGCAGGCACAGTCCACATGCACCCCAAGAACCCTGGCTCTCCTTGGGGGGTGGGTAACAACTAATATAAACAACTAAATAAAAAGAAAGAGCTGCTGCTTCCTCTCTCTGCCTGTCTGCTAAACTTCATTCCTTCTGCACCTTCCCTTTAAAATAAAATCCTCCAGTGTCCCCCATCTTCACAGAGCACATTCCGTCTGCCCCCCACAGCCTACAAGGTCCTGCAGGATGGAACCCACTCCATCTCGTCCCCCAGGCACCTCCACCGGCTCCCCCTCCCAGCTCCATTCCAGGCCCCCCATCTTTGAACAGGGTGCAGGCTCCCCTTTAGGCCTGTGCTCCTGCCCAATGCTCTTCCCAGAAATCTGCATGGCTCTCTCCTCCACCTTGTCTTGGGGGCCACCTCTCCTGACCACTTGTCCACACAGTGACCCCAATACATCCAGTCCCCCTTCCCTTTTTTTTCTCTGCCCTATAGGATAGTACTTGACATCCCTAAGGCGTCCTGATGTTCTGGTTTATTTGTCATCTCCCCACCAGCACCACATAGGGATGTAGGTTTCATTCCCATCGTCCATACTCAGGCAGAGAGTGTCTCTGTTATTCACAGCTTAACCCCAACAAATCCTTATTCAATGAATGAATGAATCGTTTTCTTTCCCCAACAAACATGTGAGTTTTTGAGGGCAGGGAACTTTGATATTCGCCTAAATAAGTTATTAAGAATAAAGGTCTTAGAAGAATGCTTGGCAAGAAGTAGGATTTGTTCAATGCTAGGCAGTATTGCCATTAATTCTACCATCACTGTTATTTCCTCTGTGTCCTGAGCACCAGGTAAACACGGGTGCAGGGTCTGGTGAACAAAAGGGTGAATGAGCATCTCGAGGCCCCTTGTACCTTCCTGGGAGGCAGCAGCGGAGCACCCATCCTTCTAGTTCCAGGGCTGGGTCAGGGAGGTATAGCTGGGATGCAGAGAGCTGGAAGAGTGTCGCTCAGGGTCAGTTATACGCTCTGCTGTTTATTGAGCATCTATTCTGCACCCGGCCCTGTGATCCCAAAGATGGTGTCCATTTGGCCCGAGTCTGCTGAGAAAGGGCAAGTTAAACTTTCATATGCAGGACTGGGATGGGGAAAGAGGCTCCCGGGCTGAAAAAACTCCCAAAGAGTTGAGCCAAATGTGGAAGGATGACAGTGTATCAGAGGAAGGGAGAAGCGCACCATATCCCTCTTTGGTCCTCATTATCCCCAGCTGCCCTGGGAAAGAGCCGGGTTTGATGACTTTAAGACCCCTCTGGCTTTGATCGGCTGCAACTCTATGGTTTTTGACCTCCGGACCCTACCGCTGTCCCCTGGTTTCTGCTGCCCCCTGCTGGAGACTCTTGATGGCAGTGAAGCAATTTCCAATCTCGCCTTTCCTTCCTGCCCGCTGGAGAGCAGCGTGATTCAATCTGCACATCCTCCTACCCCTCAAAGCTCCAAATTAAATTACACTTGCTTGTCTCTCCGACAGAAAACGTACTCAATATTTTTTGACGGAGGACTTGAAACCAAGATGCATAAAGAATTCATAACAGCTGTAACCCAGCAATTGCACTCCTAAGTAGTCGCCGAGATAAACGAAAGCGCATATCCTCACAAGATGTGCGCACACGTGGTCACAGTGGTTTTATCCATAGTGGCCCCCAAGCTTGAAGCAACCCAGTGCCCATCCAGTTGATACAAAGAGAAGGCATGAGCGGTATCTCCCTAGGATGGAGTACCACTCTGGGTAAAGAGCAATAAACAATTGAAAAGTCTCCTGCAGTTGCCAGACATATGAGTACATAGTATATGACTCCATTTATCTGAAATTCTAGAACCAACATGTACCATCACAGAAAGCAGATTAGAGATTTCATAGGGTTGGGTTGAGGGCGTAATCTGCAAAGGAGCACGAGGGCGGTTTGGGGACAAAGGGAAATGTCAATTTTTATTATTTCAATTGGGGTGATGAACACATTTGTCAAAACTCGTGAAACTAAGTGAATAAGTCAGACACAAAAAGACAAATATTGTATGATTCCACTTAAATGAGTTACTAGAGTAATCCAATCCTAGAGACAGGAAATAGAATAGTGGTTCCTGGGAACTGGGGAGAAGGGTCCAGGGATGGGGGAGTTACAGTTTAAAGAGTACAGAGTCACTTTGGGATGATGAAAAAGTTGTGGAGATGGATTGCTGGAGATGGCTGCACAATGTGGAAGATATTTAATGCCATGGAACTGTACCCTTAATATGGTTAAAATGGTCAATTTTATTTTATTCATTTTCTTTTCTTTTTTTAAAAAAGAAAAGGTAAAGGCAGGAATGAAGGTGAGCAGGCAGGCAGGCTGGAGGAGAGAGGAGGAAGAAGCACTTTATTTTATTTAGCTGTTTAGCTTGGTTGCTTCCCCCAGACCTGGGTCTTGAACCTGGGACTTCGAGATATATGTGGACTGTGTCTAGTGAACTAAACCAGTAGGCCACCAAGGCCAATTTTATCTTACATATATTTTATCATAACGAAATTAATCTAAAATACCCTCATCAATTTGGTGCAGTCACTTTGGAAAACTGTGAACATTACTGAAAGTATTAAAAATAAAACTTTCTGAAGCACCAGCAATCCTTCTTCTTGGAATCTATCTGAAGAATATGAAAATATGAACTTCAAAAGATGTATGCAGTCCTGTGTTTATTGCAGCGCTGTTTAAAAGACAGGGAAATAACCTAAGTGCTCATCAATAAAGGAGTGTGTAAGAAAGATCTGGTTCATACACACAATGGAATTCAGCTCAGCCATGAAAAGCATGAAATCTTGCTATTTGAGAACACGGAGGGAACTCGGGAGTATTTTGCTGAGTGAGATAAGTCAGAAGGAAAAAAGGCAAATAGTGGAATATTTAATCTATATCTGGATTTTTGGGAAAAAATGCAAGTGAACTGATAAGGTGAAATTAGAACAAAGCTTTGGATCTTTACAGAACAGAGTTTACCAAAACATGGTAGAGCAGGTTCACTATTATTTTATCGTGTTTTCCCTTTCTTTTTTAAAAATGAAAAAACCATCTTTGTACTGTATGATTTAAAATGGGTACATTTTTATTGGGTGTCAATTATACTTGAATTTTTCAAATTTATTTTTTAAAAGTCTCTAAGAAGGGGTGGTCCTGCCTTGCTTCTCCTGCACTATTTATTACAGCCTTTTCTGTTGCTGGAGGTGGTTTGCCGAGGAAGTCCTATAAGCAGATGGACTGCTTGGTTTAAATCATGCTTCTGCTGCTTACTAGCATCCTAACCACGCGGGACATCCGTCTCATCATCTCGAGTTATGGATTAAATGAAGCAATAGCCCTAGGGGCAAATGATAATGAAAGCAAATGTTAGTTGTCATTGTCTCTTTGGCCTCAGACTGATTGATAAGGGGAGGGTGTCCCAGCAAGGGTGGGGTGCGCGTTCTCCCTGGAGCGGCGAGGCGTTAGCGAGCGCGGCCGCCAGGGGGCGCTCGGCGAGCGAAGCAGCCGCTGTGTGATGAGACCGAAGGGGCGGGCGGGGGCTGCAGACCACTTCCCTGAATCACACCTTCTGTGTGATTTAGGGCATCAGGAGAAAAGAAGCATTCTTTTCCCCGCCCGCCTCTTCCAGACTGGTCGCCCTGGGTTGCGTCTTTAGTAAGATCGGGTTGTTGGACAGCCTGGGAAGTGCCCGACGGGGACGATCTTGTTGATTCCCCTCTACAACCCATTTAGCAGACAGGAAAGTTGAGGCTTGAGAGGCGAAGCACCCCAGGGTCATACAGCTGGTGGGGAGCCGCGAGCGTAGCAGGGCTCCTGCCTGTAGTCTCCCTGCCTCCTGCCTGCGCGGAACGGGTGCGGAGAGCTGGCCCTGTGATCCCACCCCCAGGGCAGTCCCCTCCCGGGCCCTTTGGACCCTCCCACGGCTCCCAGTTTCCTTGTGAAAACTTCCTGCCTTGGCCGGGGCCTGAGTCCCCACCCCCTTCCTGCCTCCCCTGCGCGCCCCTCCGCGCCCCTCCCCTCCGCGCCCCGCCCGCCGCAGCCCTCCGCCCAGGCTGCTCCCGCCGTCGGGCTGCGCGCAAGCCGGACCGCCCTGTCCTCCTCTGGCGCCCCGGCGGCCCCCAGCACCGGCGGGAGGAGAGACAGGCTTCCCAGACAGGTGAGTGACTCGCGTCCCGACTCCGCGGTCCCTGCCCAGGAAAAGAGCGCGCAGACACTGAGGTCCCTCCGGGGTGGAGTCCGAGACCCCTGGACAGGGCGTGGGGGACGAGGGACCGAGAGAGGTGTGGGGTTGGGAGGCCAGTGGAGAGGGACTAAGCCGAGTGGGGACTGCCATTGGTCAAGCGACAGGCAAATGGCTACACTGGAGTCAGGGCTGCGTGATCTCTACTCTGCTTTCTGCTAGCTGTGGACTCTTACCTCTGTGCCTCAGTTTCTCATTTCTAAAAGGGGAACAGCAGGAAATAGTACCTACTTCCTGGGGTTGTGGTGAAGCTTAGATGAACAAAAATATGTCTCCTGCTTAAGCCAGCGCCCTGGTGGGCTCTTAGAGTGCCGCCCCCCACTCCCCCACTGGGGGCGACGTCTCAGGATGACGCAGGGAACTGACCCTGTGTGCTAGTCCCTGGCGCTGGAGCTTTGTCACTTATGCAGTGGAAGAAGCTGGCTAAGTCCCCAGAAAGCCCCATGGGCTGGGCACTTGATCTGAAGTAGTGCTGACAGGAGGGGAGCTGAGGGGCAAGGACTGGTGGGGCAGGAACCCAGGCACCAGCAAGGCTCTCCCTCCTCCAGCGTCCAGTGGATCCCCACTCTCTCATGCTCTGGCCTTTTATGAGTGGCCTCTCCCGGACTGGGCTGTGACCTCAGTCCCCAGGGATGAGAACGGCTTGTGCTGACGGGAGGTTCCCAGGCTCAGCCAGACTGTCACTCAGGCCGATGCTGGGCCTGGGGCGCTACCCCCTGAACCCCACCGCACCCCACTTCATGACATGGTACCTGAAGAGTGGGGGCAGCTTTCCAGACTCCTGACAACTGTCCCCAATTGCTGCCTCTCCACCCACCACAATCCATCCTCCCTTGGGCTGAGCTGGGTCAGCTGGCTCTGCTGTCTCTGTCGGTTTTCCCTGGGAGGTGAAGCAGAGGGTTTGGCATGCCTTTCTCCACGACCCCAGCCCCCCTCAACATTCCCTATCAGACTTTCCCTGCTCCCCAGGCAGCCCTATCCACCAATCGGAAGCCTGGATGGAGATAGAGATCCCTGGATTGCTGGGGAGGGGACTGAGGCCTGGGGCATCCAGCCTGGTGCTCCTGGCCTCTCCCTGGAGCAATTTCAGCAGCCATGAGAATGAGACCCGCAGGACTTATGAGGGTCCCTGGGGCCCATCCTAGCTCTTGGCAGGGTGCTGGCTCCATTCCTGGCTCCTGGGGGAAAACCAGCAGGAGGAGGAAGAGGAAACAGGGAAAGAGAGGGAGCGAAAACAAAGAGATGGAGACACCAGTATGGAAACAGACGAAAAACACAGGCAAAGGCAGAGACTCCTGGAACAAACTTAGAAAGGAAAGGGCAGACTTTGAAACACAGAGACCTGGAGAAAGAACAAGAAGGAGACAGAGACAGGAGAGACAGTCAGGCAGTCCAAGAGAAGCCACAGGCATAGAAAGACAGAAGGACAGCACAGGCTTTGGAACTGGTAGACCTGATCCAAAACCCGCTCTGTGGCAGCTTGGCTGTGTGACCTGGGTGAATCACTTAACTTCTCTGTGCTATTTATTAATCTGCAGACTGGGAGGCACAACAGCGCCAATCGTATACAGCTGTAGAGAGAATGAAAAGACAGTCTCAGCTAGCTGCGCCCATTTCACAAGGGGCTTGAATAGGTATTATGGCACCGGCACATGGCAGAATAAAGATCAGAGCAGAACAGCGTGTGGGTGGGCCCCCAGGGCATGGGCCTTCCTGGGTGTCCTCTGCTGCCTCTGTCTGTGGCTTCATCCCCACATGGTCACTTTGGTGCCCATCCCCCTGTTTTGGAGGACATATGAGGAGTGGGCAATGAAAGGTATGAGGTGGAGCCCGGAGGTGCAGGGTGAGGCCTTGGCGCCCCCACACCTTTGACTCCGTGCCTGGCACTAGCATCACTCATCCTTGGAAACCCAGATGAATTCCTGCTCGGGTCAGGAAACAGGTCTGCAGCTGGCTGTGTGAGCCCCTTCTGAACCCCACCTTCATGCCTTGCCAGAGCTGTGTGGTGAAGGGCCTGGAAGGAGGGCCCAGTCCTGTTGTCTGCGGAGCCGGTGGGGCGGGGGTTGGGTGGGGTGGGGTGTGGAGTCACAGTGTCCAAGCCTGTCTTGCTCTCCCCACCCGCCACGGTGTGAGGTCAGGTTATTGGTGTCAAGACAGATTTCAGGGCTATTTGTCCATACATGCCACACAGTTTAGTTACTACCCACCAGGGACCAGGCACTCTGGTGTGTAGAGGCTCTGGCCAGTGCAGGGGTGCAGTTCTGAGGGCGACAGAAACCTGTCTGACCCCACAGAGCTCCGGTCCAGTGGAGTCTACAGACCCTAAATGAACATAAGGACTGGATGGGAGCCATGAGAGCCAAGCCACCAATGGAGAGAAAAAGCGTCCTGGCCCAGTGAGACACGAGGCTGGAAACTGCAGTCCCCAAATGGGGTACCATCACCCGATCAGTCCAAAGACGAGGTGTTCCAGAGTCTTTGAATTCTGGGACTGGCTATGGTTGTCACCTGTCCCCGAAGTGGACACTGGTGTCAAGCCTTTGGCTGGGGCTCAGGGAAGCATTGGGCCTCAGTGACTGAGCTAAGGGTGTGCCGGAGGGCCTGAGGGCTGGAGGAAGGGGTGTGGCCCAGAGTCACTTGAGGAGGGCTTCCTGAAAGAGGCTGACCTGGAAGGAAGGCAGGACCTGAGCACTGCAAAGTGGCCTGGGCAGGGGTTGCTATGAAGTGGGAGACATTCTGATAGTAGGCTGTCCTGTGAGGGGTGGGGGGCGGCACAGGGGCAGAGGCCCTAGGCTGTAGAGCTGTGCTTTTCAAGGACATTCGGGGTGGTGATAGCAGGGGTTGGGGGGCCCAAAGGGAGTTTCTCCCTGCCTTCATCCCAGGACCTACCCACCGCCCACTGCTTCGTTCTTTGAAGCAGAAACTCTGGCCCCAGCTGGCCCTTGGTCCCCACCCGACCCTACCCTCAGCCTAACCCTGGAGTGAGGCTGACATGCACCTGCGCCTGTGGGCGTGGTGGGGGCTGCCGGCCTGGCTCGGCCTCCCATGGGCCTCAGTAGAGGTCTGGTGAATCAGAGTCCCTGAAGTTTCCTGATGAGTAAACAGGCCGAGGGGACCCTCCAGCTTCAGTTTCCTGAGCTCCAGAGAACACAAGGATGGCCCCTCACCCCTGCCCCCTTCCCATTTGGCCTCTGGCTCACGCCAGGCTTCCTGTCCCTCCATCCGGCAGACATGCCTGGCGTGCCACAGGCCTGGCTGGGCTGCATGTGGGAGGGGCTCTGCGCCTGCATGTACACGCATGTACACGTGTGTGCCAAGTGGCGGTGATACCAGCGGAGCGGGGGCAGAGTGCAGCCCTGGGGAAGGAGAGACGGAGCAGGGAGTCTTCGGACTGGGCGTCTCACAGCCCAATGGAGAAGACAAGTGATCCTGCCTTGGCTGTAAAGCTGGTCAGTAGAGGGCACAGAGAGATGGGAGGATGAGAGGGGTGTAGGGCAAGGCAGCCTTGGCACCAAGCGAAGGCAGACGGTGTGGTGAGTGGACCATGGCTGGAGCTCAGTGCCCACTCGCCCTTGCAGGCAGACATGCTAGACCAGTGGACATACCGCTCAGCTGCGGCGGTTGATGACCTTGATGCAGGGAGGGAAGGAGAGACGCTGAGGGACTGGGACCAGGAAACCAATGGAGGAAGAAGTCAGAAAGCAGAGCATTTCTGATGAAGAACAAGGCAAAGAGGCAGGGAGGCTGGAACTTGGGGGACCTTCCTGCACCTGCCACCTCCACGGAGTAGCCTCTGGTCACAGGCTCTGTTCCAGGGAGGCAGCAGGAGCCAGCTGTCCTGACCCTGCATGATGTGGGGGCTTATTCTCCCACTTTACAGAAGGGGGTCCAGAGGGCTCAAGCAATGTGTCTGAGGCCACACAGCTTGCAAGTGCCAGAACCTTTGGACTCCAGCATGGGAAGGGGGACATGTACAGAGGCAGAGACAGACATAGAGGAACCAAGCAAGGAGCTGGCCTTCAGGCGTGGGCTGGGGGAGCGGAATCCAGCCGTCCTATCTCATCAGCTGCCCTTGGCTTGAAGATGCACCTGGCCAGCAGCCCATCATTCTGGGGGATCAGGTTCCGGGGGAGCTGGGCCCCTTCCACCCCCACTTCCTTTCTCTCTGTCAGCATCTAAGGCCCCACTCCCATTCCCGGATCATCCCGGGGGTTCTTCAGAAAAAACAAGAAACAGCTTTTCTTGGAATTAGCACTCAAGTGGTCTGAATGCCAATGGTCTCGAGCAGGGATGGGGATGGGGACTAGACCACCGTCCTGTTGGGTGCAGGGCTGGCTGTCACCTCCAGGAGGGATGACTCTCCTGGAGGCTGCACGTGAGGCTGCTCCAGCGGTTTATGGCTTCACTTGTCTATTAATCCGCACACCCGCCCTCTGAAGGAGCCGCTTTCATCACCTCGTGTACCTGAGGAAACAGCTGGGGGTCGCACCAGGTTGGGGCGTGGGAAGGGCTGCAGAGGAGCTCATTAGCCACCCTCGGCTCTGCTACCACCTCCCAGAGCAGGGACATGGAAGGGCTGCATGGATGTCTCACATCCATCAGAGCTTGCACTGTGCGCTCTGCTCGCTCCCTAGAAGGTCACCTCCCACCCCTAGGCACTGTCCCTGCCCGCTCCCACCCCAGGCTGATTTCCAGCCTCCTAGGAGGGCTGAGGGGGTGAGGGGCTCCCCGCTGTCAGAAGGGACTGGACTGGGCTTGGATGAGAGCTGTGGGGGCAGCTGGGTTGGGCCTGGTGGGCTTGGAGGCAGAGAGGGCTGGGCTTCTGGGGGCCAGAGAATGACTGGGGGATTGGGACGCTGGCTGGCAGGGAGCCCAGCTGCTTTGCATCTCGAGGTGAAGGAGAGAGAAGTGTCAGCTCATTCTTGACTGTAAACACATCCCAGTTCCCACGCCTCTGCTGCAGCCTCCGGCAGTGTTCTCGTGGCAGCCCGCCCCCACCCTCCTCTCCTGCCGGCCCCCTCCTGGACTCTCCTCTTCCCATATCAGGCTCTGTAAAAGGGATCCCCTCCTGGGCTCTGGAAAGACTCAGCCTCTGCCAGTGCCTAGATTTGAATCCCAGCTCTGATTCTATTGACTGTGTGACCTTGGAAGGTGACTGACCCTCTCTGTGCTTGCTTCTTCATCTGTAAAATGAAAAAGAACCTCTTGCCACAATGGTTTATTCCATTTTAAATGAAATGCCTCCTGTAAATCGCTCAGTGCCCTGCCTGTCCCAACTGTAAAATTTGTTCTTGTTGGGAGGGAAAGTGGTCCCTCAAGCTAGGGGTGCGGTAGAGAAAGGGGGCTGAGTAGGAGAAGGGAGGAGGCACCTGTACAGAAGGAGAAGCCAGTCTGCAGTGAGGGAGAGCAGGGTCCCCCTCAGAGAGTAAACTGAGGGTCCTGCATGCAGTGAGGAGCCGGCAGCTGTCTGCTTTAAAGCCCTTGAGGGGCATGACATGGGGCCTGATGCTGTGGGAACTGTAAGGAGCTGGGGGAAGGTTGTCCAGGGCCTCAGCTTCCCTAGCCCCTCAGGGACTAGGTTTCTGATGGCAATGATCCTGGGGGCCAGACTGGGGCTTGGGGCTCCTCGTGTGGCCCCTGTTCCTTCCTTAGGGGCCAGGGCTGCTGGGGGGGGGGGGGGCAAGCCCATATCCTCCCAGCCAGGATCCCTACCTCACCGCCCCCTCCCTGTGGACCACCCACTGGGCTCACCCGGCCCCACCCTGGCTTCCAGCCCCTCTGCTGACATCCTCCTCCGCACTCAGTCTGTCCCTTTGGGAACAGGTCTCCCACCCAGGCCAGCTGACCCCTGGCTGTTAGACCTGCCCTCCAGGATAAGCCCCACTCCTCTTCCCTTGCCCACCCAGATCTCTCTCAACCCCCATGGGACAGTCCCCCTGACAGTTACTGGGAGGGCGCTGCTCATGCCTGGGCATGGGGATGGGCAGGAGTGGGCAGCGGGAGTGCAGGAAGGTCCTTCTCTGGTTCAGCAGCCCAGTGTCCCTTCTCCCTGGGCCTCCACTTACCTTCCTGCTATAGGTCTGTCCCCTCACTGTGGTCTCGGGTTCAGGGGTTGATCTTGGCCAGAGAGGAAGACTGGTGTCCCTTTGTGTCTTAGGAATGGGGCTCATCCAAGGACAAGGGTGATGATTCTGTACCCACACAGACTGAGCTCAGTCTTAGAAAGGGGGACCCCTGCCAGGGCCACCTTTGGGGGCTCTGAAAAGGGGAGCTGGAGATTTCTTCTAAGGGGATGAAGAGGGAGAAAGGCGTGGCTGCCAGACACTCTAGGAGGAGGCTGGCTGGGACCAGACAGCCAGACCAGAAGGGGACGGGGATAGTGGGGGATGGTGGGAGAAGGCACCAGCTCCGTTTAGGAGGGAGAGGGGGTGTGTGTGTGGGTGGCATGCTGGGGGACAGACCCTGAGGGTTATCTGAAGGTCACTCAACTGTGGCCTGGCTCCCCAAGTCTCCACTGGGAGACAAGTCACCTCATAGGCTTCCCCTTCTGGGTTGGGGTGGTGAGTAGACAGAACCCTGCTCTCCACCCAGCCCTGTGCTCCCCGATGACTCCCCACACCCACACAAAGCAGGCTATTTTCCTGGCTGGCCCCTCCAGGGCGCTCTCTGGCCCTGGGTCCTGGCCAGCTCACCTGCCTGTCTCAGGCCCAGTATGCCAGAGAGACCTGATGAGTCCCTGGGTGACCAAAGATGGATGGCAGAAAGCAGCAGGCTGGAGGTGGACCTCGGCCTTGGACAGCTGAGATGGACAGCCTTGCTGCCCTGCAGGACTGGAGCCGGGTGCGGGGGGGCCTATGGAGGGGAGGTGGGCTAGTCCTTATCAGACTACCCAAACGGTGCTGGGGGGCCAGGCAACGGTGAGCGGGGGTGAAGTTAGGGAGCAAACCTGGGGGTAAGGAGCACCCTGATTGGAGCTGAGTGCAGCGGAGACCCTGGAGTGTGTGGGTGGGGGGCACGGGGTGGGGCCAGGCAGCAGGCATTCCAGAGATACTCAGGGGGCTGAGGGGCCAGCAACCACGACCTCTCTCTTCTCAGAAAAATTATAAGCAGATGTGGGTGCTTCCGGGAGGGTAGAGCAGGGAGCCCGGGTGAGTTTTAGGAAAACACACAGAATGTGATACCGGCCATGGGGGTGGGGGCACTAAGGAACGGGCCTCTCTTTCCTGCGCTGGGACCTCTAGCAGAGGTCCCGACCCTCCTCCCACTCACTAGGCGAGGCCAGGGGTGGAGGCGACTGGGAGGGCTTTCCAGATGGCTGGTGGGTGGCCGAGGAGGTGGGGCGCCTGCCTCCTCACATCTGAGGCCAGGTTGGGTGTCCTGGGGACGGCACTGGAGTGGAGTCGATGCGGTGGTGAGTTTAGCACTAATCTGGTGTGGGTGGCGGGGCGGGGGGTCCTGCTCTGTGGCGTAAACACCCTCCTCTTGCCTGATTTCGAGCTGCTAATGTGGCATCACTAGAGTTGGGAAGAGACGCGCACATTTGCCTTACGGTCCGGATGAGCCAGTGCCAGCTCACCAGTGTTGGGGAAGGGCCTCCTCCAAGGTCACGGGGACTTGTTTCCCTTGATTCCCACCCCATATAGCAGGAAGCCGCCCTGGCATCCAGCTGGTTTGGCCCTCTGCAAACCTCCAGTGACAGGGAGCTCACCGCACGAGGACACTGATTCCATCGCTGACCGGCTTTGACCGTTGCCAAGTTCTTCCTGCACCCGAGCCCAGGTCAGCTTCCCTCAGAACTTCTCCTCAGTGCTGCCAGCTTCACGAGTTGGCACAAATATCCAAGTGCCCAGTAAGGACTTGGGATGTGGACATGGAAGGCCTGGGTCCCTGCTTCTAGCGGTCATGGTCAGGAGTGGGCCCCGGGACTATGGTGTGGTGGGGGGCGTGGCGCGGGGCCCAGGGGACACATGGGACAGTCTGCCAGTGGCAGTCAGGGAGCAGGACAGGGAAGGGGTGGCCCTCGGGCTAGAGCTGCACAGACTGGGCTGGCTTCGAGGTGAAGGTAGAGCCATGGGCTCAGGAGTGAGACCTGGGGAAACAGGAGCCCAGGGAGCAGCGGGCTGGGGACACAGGCAAGTGGCAGCCTTACCTCTTTATGTTCCATCCCGCTCAGGTCTCTGCAGATCTGCCCCTGCAGGCTCCTTCAATGCCATCACCTCTGTGCTCCTTCCTCCTGGCCCTGGGCCTGGGGCTGGCTGGAACCCTCAACCCCAGTGACCCCAACACCTGCAGCTTCTGGGAAAGGTGAGGGGGCCCTCTTGGGTCTTGAGGGCTCCAAGCTCCCCATTCTCCCTGCTGGAGCCCCCTCTGTGGCGGTCCCTTGTCTCACCTCTCCCTGCTCTCCCCACCGCTCCCCTCCCTCCTGTTTCTGCTCTGTCTTCCCTCCAAGGGCTGCCTCTGGCAGCGGCCCCACTCTGACCTTTCTCAATCCCCATCCCACCTCTGACCTTGACCTTTTGTTATCCTGTCCCTTGGTCCCTGCGGGAGGCTGGCTGTAGGACATGCTTCAACCCAGCTCCCGCAGCTGGACCGGGAAGTCAGTTAAAGCTCATCGTCTGTGCAGGGAGGAGGTAGAAAAGTGGGAGGCTCCAGCGAGAAGGCTGGGGGGCTCTGACGTGAGGTGTCCCCGGCATAGCTTAATTCTGGAAGGATCTCTCTAGACTTGAGGTGGGCTGGATAGGGGATCCATGCCAGCCAAATCTGGGGGAAACGGTACTCTACTGTGACCAGCCCTCAAGCCCCTGGCCCCTGTGTCCTGTGCCCTGGGCTCAAGCCCGATGCCTGTGTTGCAGCTACACCACCACCACCAAGGAGTCGCACTCCCGCCCCTTCAGCCTGCTTCCCTCGGAGCCCTGCGACCGGCCCTGGGAGAGCCCACACACCTGCCCCCGGCCCACGTGAGTGCACGTGCCCCTGCCTCCCGGTCTGTGCTCGAGTCAAAGTGTGCGGTGCATGCATGGAGTGTATGCGTGTGTGTGTGTGTTTGGGGTGTGCACACGTGGTGTGCTGAGCGCTGCTGTGTGGCTGGCTGCTCCCCGCTCCTGACTGTTGGGCAGCTTCCCAAGGCTGTGGGGACAGTGGCCAGGGAACGAGGGAGGACTGAGGGGCTCCCTCCCCAGGGTTGTCTACCGGACCGTGTACCGCCAGGTGGTGAAGACGAACCACCGGCGGCGCCTGCAGTGCTGCCAGGGCTTCTATGAGAGCAGCGGGACCTGTGTCCGTGAGTCCTGTGGCCACAGGGCCCCCAAGAGCACGACCCTCTCAGCGGCCCCTCCAGCTGCCCTGAGTTCCTCCTGATACCTCTGTCGTCTTTCTCCAGGTCCCAGAGCTCTCTCCTGGAGCTGCTCTGTCTCCGTCCCTTTTCTATGGGCTCCACGTCTAGTCCATCTCTGTCCCTTCCAGTTCCATCTCTCTGTTGCTATATGTCTCTGACTTGTCACTGTCCAGGCGCTCCTCCTCCCCCAGACTGGAGCCTGCTCTGCTCTCTCCCTCTGTCTCTCCCTTAGCCTGGCCTGTCACCAGCCTGATGTAGCCCCAGGCCCCTCTCTCTGGATGGCAGTCATGTCCAGGCCCTGCCTCAGACTCCCCCTCCCCGTTTCCCCAGCAAGGTGCTTAGAGGTTGCACAGAAAGGGGCTGGGACTCCAGACCCCCGAGGTCTTGTCAAGTAGGGACGGGAGGGGTCGTGTCCTTCTGTGCCTCCCATGCAGACTGGGTGCTCAGAGTCCAAGTGTGGGAGGATGGTGGTTCAGGCTTCTGAGGACAGAGGGGCAGGTTGGAAACCTCTTCTCTCTGCCCTTCCTGCCTAGCACTTTGTGCCCAGGAGTGTGTCCACGGCCGCTGTGTGGCACCCAACCAGTGCCAGTGTGTGCCAGGCTGGCGGGGTGACGACTGCTCCAGCGGTGAGGTCTGGGGACCCTCTGTGGGACTGGGGACAGTGACGAGCTAACTAGAGGCTGGGGAAGGTGAGATCCCTGGTGACTCCCTTCCACCCTCCTTGTCCCACAGCGTGTGCCCCAGGCATGTGGGGGTCCCAGTGTGATAAGCCTTGCTACTGTGGTAACAGCAGCTCCTGTGACCCCAAGAGTGGGGCATGTTCCTGCCCCTCTGGCCTGCAGCCCCCTGACTGCCTGCAGCCCTGCTCTGCAGGCCACTATGGTCCTGCTTGCCAGTTCGACTGCCAGTGCCAGGAGGCACCCTGTGACCCCCAGACTGGAGCCTGCCTCTGCACCGCAGGCAGGACTGGGCCCAGGTGTGTAATGGGGAGAACAGCACAGGGGCATATATGATACCCAGGGACTCACACAGGGTCCCAAATGTGGGCATAGAGATGAAAGGCCAAGGTCGTAGTCCCACCTCTGCCATCTGCTGGTGAGAGACCTTGAGTAAATCATCAATTTTCCCATCTGTAAAATGGGCACAGTATTGTCCACCAAGAAGGGTTGCTGTAAAGATAATGTGAATTTGGTGCACTCTGGTGGAGTAATGCTTGGTCAACTGCCTGAATCTGAAGTGAAGTCCACACACACCCCAGGGTCTTGGGTTTGTGTCCCGGGCTGGGGAGAACAGCCAAATGTACAACTTAAAAAGGATAACGTGAGCAGCCTCATGTGAAAGCATGTTGTGTAGCTGAAATGAGGACCCCCCCGAGAACCCTTGCCAGGCAGGGTACCTGGGGAGTCACCTGGGGAGGCACACCTAGGCAGTGGCAGAGACAGGACACTTCACTCTACCCCACCTGGGGGTGCTAGGTGCCCCTGACATTTCCATTCCTGGAAAACCTTTACTTTCTGACTCCCGAGTCCCCAGTAAGGAAGAGGGCTGGGCCCTGCAGGTGGGAATGAGTCGCTGAGCTCCAGGTTAGGCTGGCCGCCCGCTTGTGCAGCTGGTCAGCCCTTGGAAGCGATGGGGAGGCGAGTATGCATGTTTACATACTGACCTCGCCCCTGTGCCCCGCAGCTGCGAGCTGACCTGTCTCCAGGGCTCCTCTGGCCCCGGCTGCCTCCCCACCGCTTCTTGCCACAACGGGGGCATCGTCGAGGACTCCCAGAGCTCCTGCAGCTGCCCACCTGGCTGGATGGTACGAAGAGGGGTGGGTATGGGGTGGCAGTCAGGGGAGGGACCTCTGTGGGTGGCGCCTCAGGGGACCCAGAGAATGTGTGCGGGCGTCTGCGAAGGCCCTAGAGAGCTTTGGTAGTGGGGTGTCCAGAGGTTCTATGGCTGTGGGGAAGGGGCTGGGCCCCTGAGGTTCCGTCCAGACCTCTCCTTCCACCAGGGTCCCATTTGCTCCTTGCCCTGTCCGGAGGGTTTCTATGGACGAAACTGCTCCCTGGAATGTCGCTGTCACAATGGTGGCCTCTGCGACCGATTTACTGGGCAGTGTCGCTGTACACCGGGCTACACCGGGGATCGGTGAGTGGCCTCGGCGAGGCCGCGGTGCGGGCAGGGGTGGTCCGGAGGAGGTGGGGGCGGCCAGGCTCACTCAGCGAAACGCCCAGGTGCCGTGAGGAGTGCCCTGTGGGCTACTTCGGGCAGGACTGTGCCGAGACGTGTGACTGTGTCTCCGGCGCCCGCTGCTTTCCGGCTAACGGCGCGTGTCTGTGCGAGCATGGCTTCACCGGGGACCGCTGCGCCGAGAGCCTCTGCCCCGATGGCCACTATGGCCTTGGCTGTCAGCTGCCCTGCACCTGCGACCCGGAGCACAGCCTCAGGTGGGCGGTGGGACATTGTGGTCACGGGACAAGGGCCCAAGACAGAAACCTCAGGTGCTAGAGCCACCAGAGCCACGGAAAGAAACAGGGTTCTCTCCAAGGGCGGGGTAGATGTCACAGGCGGAGGTGGGCGTGGGGTGGGGGGCCGGGAAGGATCTCTCTGGAACCACACCCGTATGGTCCCTAAACTTACTGAGGCCTGGTTCTCAGCACGCGGAGGTGATGCTGGCTGCAGGGGTTCCGATGGTTCCGCGCCCCATCTCTGCCCGCAGGTGTCACCCGATGAGCGGGGAGTGCTCGTGCCTGCCAGGCTGGGCGGGCCTCCACTGCAACGAGAGCTGCCCACAGGACACGCATGGGCCGGGCTGCCAGGAGCACTGCCTCTGTCTGCACGGCGGCGTCTGCCAGGCGGACAGCGGTCTCTGCCGGTGCGCACCGGGCTACACGGTGAGGCTCGCCCAGTGGCGAGAAGGGTGGCGAGGCCGGAGCCGGCCGCCTGCTCACCTGCCCGCCCACCCGCTCTCAGGGGCCGCACTGCGCTAGCCTGTGCCCGCCGGACACGTACGGAGTCAACTGCTCGGCGCGCTGCTCCTGCGAAAACGCCATCGCCTGTTCCCCCATAGATGGCGCTTGCGTCTGCAAGGAAGGTAAAGGGGTGGGGTCTCCGGGAGTGGCGGTTTAGGGGCGGGGCCCCAGGAAGACAAGCCGGGCCTCGGGGAATGGGCCCCGGCCAGGGCCTGGGAGAGACTGCAGGGTCGGTGCAGCCGCTGGCAGCAGCTGGACGGTGGGAAAGGAGACAGGCTGCTTCCTTCCTGGAATATCCACTTTGCTGTTTTCAATCATAAAAATTCACTCGTCCTTAGAGGCCTAGGCCAGAGGTACCTCTTTGGTTAGCATCCCTCACACTCTCATCCAGAACCACACGATGACGGCCTAAGGAAGGGCCTCTGAGATCTTCCGGGTGACCCGTTGGCAACTGTTAGCTGGATTCCAACCCTGATGCGTGTTCATGAAATTCCCATCTCCAGTGTCCACTCCTCCCTATTGTCTTACACAGGATAACTCATTAATTACCTGATGGGGCCCCTCGAAGGCTTTCTGTTGCCTTCGATCCCCATCATTTTTTGCAGAAGAGGCCACTGGGACTCAGAGGGGTGGTGTCTCTCCAGGATCCTTTAGCCTCTCTGCGGCATCTGTCAGTTCACTTGCTTTCCTGTATCCAGTCGCAGCGTCGATCCCACCCAATTCATAGTACCTGACAGTGCAGGGACTAGGGTGTGCTTGCCTGGGAGGGAGCTGGGTCCCTCCGCTACCTGCAGAGCCCTCTTCCAGGTTGGCAGCGCGGTAACTGCTCTGTGCCCTGCCCGCCTGGAACCTGGGGCTTCGGTTGCAATGCCAGCTGCCAGTGTGCCAACGGGGCAGCCTGCAGCCCGCAGACTGGAGCTTGTGCCTGCACCTCTGGGTGGCATGGGGCCCACTGCCAGCTCCCTTGCCCGGTAAGTGCTCAACCGCCTGGGAGAGGGGAGGGCACGCCCTCAGAAGCTGCTCTACTTTCCGCTCCCTTTCCAAGAAGGGACAGTTTGGGGAAGGCTGTGCCCGTCGCTGTGCCTGTGAGCATGCTGATGGCTGTGACCCTGTTCATGGACACTGCCAGTGCCAGGCCGGCTGGACAGGTGAGCATTCTGGGTGCTCGAGCCCCAGGCCCACTGTGGAGTTGGGGGCTGCTCCCACAGGAAATATGTCCAAAGAACCCTCATAGAAAGGAGGTCTGTCCTGGCCAGACTCAGCTAGCCCTCTCTCCCACAGGTCTCCGCTGCCACCTGCCCTGCCCCAGAGGCTTCTGGGGAATGAACTGTAGCAACACCTGCACCTGCAAGAATGGGGGTACCTGCCTCCCTGAGAATGGCAACTGTGTGTGCGCCCCTGGATTCCGAGGGCCCTCCTGCCAGAGACGTGAGATGACTCCTGTAGCCTCCTCCCCTCCACCCCCAACCGCCAGCAGGAGGGTGTGGGGCAGGGTCATGTCAGGGAACCCCCATTCCTCCAGCCAGGAGCTGGGGTGAGGGTGAGGCGAAGGGCTGCCCCCATCACCATGAGACCCTCTCCCCTAGCTTGTCAGCCCGGCCGCTATGGCAAACGCTGTGTGCCCTGCAAGTGTCCCAACCACTCCTCCTGCCACCCCTCGGATGGGACCTGCTACTGCCTGGCTGGCTGGACTGGCCCTGACTGCTCCCAACGTACGTGATGGCTGGGGTCTGAGCGCATGTGCATGCGGAAGGAGCTGAGAGCCAGAGCCTTCTGTCCCCCTGCTCCTGGGCAGAAACACCTGGGGAACATGGGATTATGTCTCCCCCTAAACACTAGAAGCAGATATTTATCAGGTATCCCCTACATGCTGGGCAGTGTTCCAAGTGCTCAGGATGCAGCGACAAACAGGTCAGGGGGAAAATTCCCTACCCCTCTGCCTGGGGGCCTGGAAGAGCAGAATTAGTCCGGGGCAGGGAAATCCCAGGCTTGACTTTGAACATACTCCTTTTTTTCTTTTCTTTGGCGGTTTTCAATTTTAATTGTATTTACTTATATGTGGTTTCTTCCCCACATAAATGTATGAAGAACATCATGGAAAAGATCAGGCTAAAAAAGCTGAGCAGAACACATCTGGAAAAGGGAAATGAGAAGCTGTTGATACAAAAATGCTGTTTGTGAGCTCACCAGCACGCAGGGTGGAAGGAAGTGAACTTGGCAAAATGTTTTTCCATAGAATTCAGTAGGAACAATTAGATTATTTGCTAGGGCCAGATACACAAAATATATGCCTTAAACAATATGAACATTTACTTCTCTCACAGGTTTTTAAGAAAAACAAGTCCCAGTTGGAGGCAGGTTGTCAGGAGCTTGTGACTGCCCTGGGGGTGTCTGGGAAGGGCTAGCACAGCAAGAGAAGATTCAAGTGGGTGCTGGGTGCAAGGGGCCAGCTTCAGGGGGAGGGCAGCCAGTGCTCAGCATTTGTGTAACCGCAGTTCAAGGCCTTGGTGTCCCTGGGGACACCAGAGTCGAGAAGAGGGTTTCCATGATGCTGGGGGCCAGGCACCGACAGACGGACACTGTCTCTCCTGCAGTATGTCCTCCAGGACACTGGGGTGTCAACTGTGCCCAGCCCTGTCAGTGTCGCCATGGTGGAACCTGTCACCCCCAGGATGGGAGCTGTTTCTGCCCCCCAGGCTGGACTGGACACCTCTGCATGGAAGGTACCCACAGAAGGGGAGCGCCATGCCCCTCCCCAGGCCAGTCCTGCCCAGGTTGGACACTGTGTGTCCTGACCCTCCATCCCCACCTGCCTCCTTGACTCTCCCAGCCTGTGCTCCGGGGACATTCGGTGCCAACTGCTCCCAGCCATGCCAATGTGGTCCTGGAGAGAGGTGCCATCCTGAGATAGGGGCCTGTGTGTGTCCCCCAGGGCACAGTGGTGCCCCCTGCAGGATTGGTGAGTCCTCCTCTAGCCCCCTCTGCTCGCAGGTCTCTGCTCAGACCTAGGCTGCTCGCATCACCCTGACTCCCTATCGAGGCCTCTTCCAGGCTCGCACCCAGCTCACTAGCAGAGCAGAGACACTGCCCTGAATAACTGCTCCGTCCCATGCAGGAAGCCAGGAGCCCTTCACCATGGTGCCCACCTCTCCAGTGGCCTACAACTCACTGGGGGCAGTAATTGGCATCGCAGTGTTGGGGTCCCTGGTGGTGGCCTTGGTGACACTCTTCATTGGCTACCGCCATTGGCAAAAAGGCAAGACGCACCAGCACCTGGCAGTGGCCTACAGCAGCGGGCGACTGGACGGCTCTGAGTATGTCATGCCAGGTGAGACAGCACGGTGGGACACAGAGGAGTGGCTAGACTGTGGGCACAGGGTGCATGGGGAGACAGGGTGCTGCTCCCAGAAGATGAGAAGTGAGGGGGTGAGTGAGGAAAGGCAGTCCGAGAAGCTGATAACAGATGTGCTGGGACAGATGGATTCTCCTGGGCTGGGGCCTGTCTCTGACCAGGCACGTCACCCAGTGCCTCTGTCTGTTCCTGCAGATGTCCCTCCCAGCTACAGTCACTACTACTCCAATCCTAGCTACCACACCCTGTCGCAGTGCTCCCCCAACCCCCCGCCCCCTAATAAGGTCAGTGCTGGGGGGGATGCCTGGGGGAGTGGGGGCAGAGCTGGTTTCTGGAAAGCTCCTTTCTTGCCTGTTTTCCTGCCCTGCTTTATCCCTCCCCCACCAGGCTCCAGGCAGTCAGCTCTTCACCAGCCTTCAGGCCCCCGAGCGGCCAGGTGGCATCCAAGGACACAACAACCACACCACCCTACCTGCCGACTGGAAGCATCGCCGTGAGTCCCCTCTGGGGCTTCTGGACAGGGGTAGGTGCCTGGAGCCTGTCCCTCTGTGTATGACACAGAGGGGGTTCTGCACCCCCATTCTAGAGGAGGTGCAAGCCTGGGGCAGGGACCAGGGTCTGACTGTTATCCCTGTGTGCCACTCAGGTAGCAACTGCCTGGACAGAAGCTACAGCTGCAGGCACAGCGACCGTAACAGCCCGGGCCCATTTGGGCTGGGGAGGGCAGACTCCCTGGAGCTTCAGCCCAGTACCTTTCCTGGGCTAATGTCTTTCTTCCCCTTAGGGCCCATCTCTGGAGAGGGGCTGGGGGCCAGCATGGCTTCTCTGAGCAGTGAGAACCCCTACGCCACCATCCGGGACCTGCCCAGCCTGCTAGGGAGCCCCCGGGAGAGCAGCTACATGGAAATGAAAGGCCCTCCCTCAGGCTCTCCCCCCAGGCATCCTTCTCAGTTCCGGAATGGCCACAGGTCACGACACCCCCAGCCACAGAGAGACAGTGGCACCTATGAGCAGCCCAGCCCTCTGACCCACGGTGAGCCCTCTTCCCTTGGGTAGGGGCTAGAGAGAACTGGGACAAGGGAGGTAGAAAGAGAAGGGACAGCGGGAGAGAATATGGAGGTGGCATGATGTGGCACAGTGGTAGGGCTTTTGGAGTCAGTCAGGCTCAGACCAGGCATGGCGTTTGGGAAGCCCACTGCCTCTTAGAACCTGAGAGGTGACAGCTAGCCCACAGGACCAAGGACTTGAAATGGGACTACACAGCACCTAACTTGTGATGCTGGTACTCAGAGAAGTGGGGAACAAGTCAAACGACAGTGTCTTGGGAGGTGGACAGGTGGAGGTGATCGCCCGACTGGCAGCTGAGGAGCTGCATGAATCGGCCTCTCTCTAGACATGGGCAGCAGAGGCTGGAGATGGGAGACCAGTGGTAGTAAGGGGGTAGGGGCACTCACCCTCATCCTCCTCTCTGCCTCCAGACCGAAACTCTGCGGACTCCCAGCCTCCGCTGCCTCCAGGCCTGCCCCTCGGCCACTACGACTCACCCAAGAACAGTCACATCCCTGGACACTATGACTTGCCTCCAGTCCGGCATCCCCCATCACCCCCACTTTGGCGGCAGGACCGCTGAGGGGCCAAGAGGATGTTCAGAGGCCAGCACACCTGTGCTTTGCTGCCCAAGGCTGAGAACAGAGCCCGCTGTGCCTTGCCAGGGCAGGGAGTGGCCCTGCCGGCTGCGGATATGAACACGTTTCATGGAGAAAGTGGAGTGGGAGGAGATGGGAGCCTGGCTCTCAGCTTCCAGCAGGGAGATACTGGTCAGCCGGAAGCCTGTGTTCCCTTTCCCCAACCCACTGCTCCCCAAGGCCCCTAGGGCCCTGTGTCCATAAACTAGAGGTATGAATATTGATGGGTAACTCTGACTTCAGATTGCTGTCAAAACTATTGGGTACCTTTTCTGGAACTCCCAGCCTGGGCTCTGTGCTTGCGTGTGTGCGTGCGTGCGTGTGTGTGTGTGGTTTCAGAGGGCTACCAGGTACCAAGCACCATGCACCACTCAGTCAAGAGGCAACCCAAACCTAGTTAACTCTTGCAATAGCTTCCTAACTGGTCTCCCTGAATTCACACGGTAACCCTCCAATCAGCTGCTCCAAATACAAGCGGAGTTGCTTGCCCCTGCCGGGAAGTCCTCCTGGTGCTGTGCTGCTTGGGGCCAGAGTCAAAACTTTCAGAGCCTTAAAGGCTGTGCTGGCTTGGCTGTTTTGTCTCTTCAGCCTCACCCTGAATTGTATCCCTCTAACTTGTCTCCAGTCTGGCTTTAAGTCCTCCTATTAGCCACACTTCTTCCCTCCACAGGGCCTTTGCACATCTGGGGTGCTCTCTCCCCCATTCACTACTTGTACTCAACCTTCCCATGCCTCCTTTAGGGACCTACCTCTCTGTCATGGCAGGAAGCACAGCTGTGCTTATTCAGATCCCTGAGCAAGGCCTAGGGGTGCCGTTACCTCTGTAATGTATTTCTTTATATGACGAATGAATCTCTGCCTCCCTCACCATACTGTAAGTTCCCCAAAGTCAGAAATCCTGTGCTCTCCTTGCCATATGGAGGCTTAATAAATGATCCCCAAAATGCAGAGTGGCCGAGTGAATTAAAGGTATCAGACAGATGGTCAGATTGCACACTCAGAGCTGACAGATGCATAGGCTGGACCTTCCCCAACGGCGGAAAAGCACCAGGGCTCAAGGCGCAAGGTGCTGGGAATGGGATGGGGCAGGAGCACCCAGTGGGTGAAGCTTTGAAGTGCAGGCCTAGGGAAGAGGGTATACTCAGGCAGGGGTAGGGTCCAGATTACCTGAGGCCTTTGAATCCAAGATTTCTAAACAGCATCGACGCATTAGCGGTTTACGTCCGCAGACCTGCAGGAAGCTAAATAGATGAAGTCGAGAATAGAAACCCAGCACCACGACAATTGGGTGGGTCTCTGGGCTTTTGCACAGGAGCCCTCTCCTTTCAGGGTGGTAGGGCGCACTTGGGAGAGAGGAGCTGCCTCTCCCCGGACTCTCCCCTGCTGGATTCCCCAACCACCCCGCGGGCTCCGGTGTTCCCGGACTTCAGTTTGTCGGATGATTTAGGATTGCTTTGCCCCAAGTCCTGGTCCTGCCCCCGCCTCCCTGATCGAACCTAGTCTCCCTGTACCATAGCCCCACCCAGGTCCTGGGCCACCCAAGGCCCTTTCCCTCCGCACCGGAACCGCGGAACTTGGCTTTCCAGCATTCAAGGGACCGGGCGACGTCCGGCAGCCAAGTCCCGCCGCTCCGCCCTGGCCCCGCCTTCCCCCTGCTCGGGCCCCGCCCCCGCTCGACTCTGCGGCGCCCTCTGTTGGCGCCGCGTGCGCTCTGCGGTTTTCCGCGTCGGGCCCGACCGCCCAGCTCGCGCGGTCGTCTTGGAGAGCGACGCAAAGGAGACGCCACTGCGGGGGGAAGCGGAACAGAGACCGCCGATTCGGCCACTCCTGGGGCGAGTCACCAGCGTCCTGTCCGGCCTCTTCGCCCCTGAGAGGGACCTCAGTCGCTGCGAACCTCACCAACATGTCGGGCGAGGCGAACGCGCCTGGGTCGTCACCCAGGGCTCCGCGCCCGGGGACCCAGAAGTCATACGGCGCCGTGACCAAGAAGGGGGATCGCGGGACCAAGGAGAAGTCGGCGGCCGTGCTGACGCCGGTGGGCGAGGAGGAGACCAAAAACCCGGGTACGCAGGTGGCGGGGTTGGGGCATCAGGCCCCAAGGCTGCGGCTGGCGCCCTCCCACCAGCCTCATTGCTGGGTAAACAGGTTGTCGGCATCGCGCCGAGCACTGTGCTGGACGTGCAGTGACGCTCTGCTGGGTAAGACAGACCAGCCCGAAATACTAGAACTTCTGCGGTTACGCGTGCTGAGGGCAAGGGCCCCAGCAGCTGCATTTAGCATGGAAGGCAGTGGTGCGCTAAGTGTTCTAAGTAGGGAGGGTGACTCGGTGTGTGACCTGGGCTCTTCGCCCTACTTCCCGGGGTGAGGTGCAATGGAATCAAACAAAGGTGGGAACTCATTTTGCAAACTTCAAATCACTTGTTCTTTCAACAAACATACATTGTACATTCACTGCGCCCAGCTCCCTGCTCCAGCTGGGGCTATGAACCCCAGTTTCACCGCAGGAGAGTCCCTGAGCCTCAGCTTGGCAGATGTCTGAATGAACCTGAGGGCGGAGGGCCCGCACTCTGGTTTGGGTTGCTGATAAATGCAGCAAGATGTTTGAGGGATGAAGACCCAGGGATGGGAAGTCACAGGGGATGCAGGAGGTGTCTTTGACTGGAATTCTACAGTCACTCGCTCACTCTGCAGTCACTCTCCGGTGGGCTGCTATGCAGCCACGCACCACGTGGAGAGAACAGCATGGACACGGTCCTGCCAGCACGGAATTTACAGCCTCCAGGAAAAGAAGATTGTCCTCACGGGAGGGGTGCAAGTGGGAGTGTGGCCGTCGTAGCAACAGGACTCCCACCGATGATCTCAAAGGGGGGGTGGGGTTTATTAGGAGACTTTTTGATTCAAATCCGCCAGCTTTGCCCTCAGAGACGGACCGGAGCTTGCGGGACCCACAGCGAAATAGCTTGTGAAATGGCTCTGACGGTCAGACCTTGGTCAGGTGTCATCTTGTCAGTGCCTGTAACTCAGAGGAGCACACTAGGGGAGGCGGAGAGAGCATTTTCCAGAAGGAGAAACAAGACAGTATAGACTTTCTTCTAGGTATGAACCCAGTCACATTAAACACACACATGCACATGCACACATGCATGCACACGCCACTCTAGCTGTTGTTTGGAAAGTTGATGGAAGTGGGGACGGAGGGTTGTGAGGCTGTTTCAACAGTGTGGGTGAGGGAGAGTGGTAGCTGGAATAGGCTCGTGAGGATGGATGGGTTAGAGTCTTTGCAGAAATACCCTGGAGGTAGAAGAAAGAAGAATTGGTGAAGCATTGGTGCTGTGGGGAGTGAGGGTCATAGCAAGAATGTTTCTAGGCTTCTGGACTGGGTGATGGGTGGCTTAAGGTGACCTCCAGGGGGATGGGAATGCCTAAAGGAAGAACATGTAAGGCAGGTCCTCCAGAGGGTGATGTCAGCTGGGCAGCTGAACATGGGTCTGGAGCACTGAAGAGAGGTCAGGGCTGGAGATCTAACGCTGGAGCTGCTGCTCATTAAGCTCTGGAAGTGGAAAAGGGAGGAGTTCTTGAGTCAGAGTAGAGGGGAGGACTCAGGAACCAGCTTAAGGTGAGGAGAAGATGGCGGACGAGCTGGGTCTGACTTGGGCAGAGAGGTGAGAGAGAATGGAAGAGACAACTGCATGGGGACCCAAACAGGCAGTGCGGAGATCATGGCGCTTTTAGCAGGTGCCGCTGTATGCCCTGGCAGGGACAGATGCCCATGAGGTAAAGTGATGGCAGGTGTGGGAAGGTTTATAGATTTAGAAGAAATTGATGCTTTTACTTCCCAAGAAGCTGGGAGGCAAGGTCATTGGCGAGTGTGGGAGTGTGTGGGGAGCCAGAGCCGGCCATCGGAGCTTGCTCTCCCCTGGGCGACTACCGCTACAGGGCGCTCCAGCACTGCCGTCACTTCTGTGGGGCAGCTCTGCCCTCGAGCAGCGGCTCTCAAGGTGCTGTCTGTGAGCTTGTTAGAAAAGCACATTCATGGACAGCACCCTGCTCCCTGAATCAGAATCTCTAGGGAGGCAGCCCAGGAAACGGTTTCAACAGGCTCTCCTGCTGGCATCTATGGACAGGTGTTAATGTGTGAGAATGTCTTGTAGAGAAGGCCGTGTGAATGTCAGGAAGGGCAAAGACTCCAGCGAAGGAACAGCCCGGGAAGCAGGTGGCGTCACGGCAGACCCCGGTCCCCTGCATCTCTTTCTACCCATTCAACTGATGGGCATCTGTATCTCCATGGTCTGTCAAGTAATGTCTCCTTTTGCGCAAGAGCCCTCACACCTCTCTGGTCTTGCCCCCAAAGATGCTGCCCACAGGTCCTCCCAGACCCCAACACCCTCCGGCAGGCTCCCACCTGCTTGCAAGAATTCCCTTTGGGCACAGCCCTGTAGCCTCTGTGCCTGAACACTGGTGGGTGATGTTGGGGCACTAGCTGCCGGGCACCAGCCAGCACCAGCCAGCCCTACTGCCTCGATCAGTCCTCCCATTGCCAGGAACACCCCTTCCCATCTCCAGGAGTCACTTCTGTGGGAGCCTGTGGGAGCACTGGAAGAAGGCGCAGGTGTCTCCAGGGACTCACAGCTAGGTTTGCAGAGCCCTCAGGAAGGGATGTGATGGGCATGAGTGAAGACAGTTCTCAGTGGATTCAGATGTCTGAAGCATTTAGAGCAGTGCCCGACACTAGCAAGCCCTCTATAAATAATATTTGCTATGCACACACACTTTCATCTCTGCAGGACCTTGGTGGATGTGTTTGCTGGTGTGAGTGGAGAAGTAACCCAACATCCCTTTCTTTGCCATATTTCAAGCCTGGGACCTCTTTCTCTGTGTGACCCTGGGCAGTCCCCAGCAAGGAGGGACATGGGAGAAGCCTGGGCAGGAGACACTCTGTGGGAGGGGAGAATGAGAAGCCAGTTCAGAAAAGGCGACCGGTTGTCTACATTGCATGACATTTAGCCCTTTTTCCGAGGTCCTGATTACCCATGGTTTGCGCTCCAGCGTTTTCAGCGCCGTTCATTACAACGCATTTTGCTATTGAAAAGAAAGGAAGGAGGGACGCCAGAGAGCTTGAGAACCGGATGGGGCGGCGTCCTCTGGTCTCTGCTGCCCTCCGGGGGTCGCCCCGGCTCTAGCCCGGGGCCCGGCCGGGCGCGCTCACTGTCCTCCCGCCCCGCAGAGGAGTACCAGTGCACCGGCGTCCTGGAGACCGACTTCGCCGAGCTCTGCACGCGGTCGGGCTACGTTGACTTCCCCAAAGTAGTTCCCCGGCCCCGCCCGCACCCGAACTTTGTTCCCTCCGCCTCCATGTCGGAAAAGCCCACCTTAGGTGAGTGACAGCAGTCTTTCGGGGTCCCTGCCAAGGCCACTTCATGCACCCCCAGCTTCCCACTGCACTGTGAGTAAGCCGGTATGCCAATGCCGGTGCGCGACGCCAGGGGCGCAGGACAGTGTGCGTGAGTGAGAGGAGGAATCGCGGGGGGCGGGGGGGCGGGTGAAGAGTGACTCAAAACCAGCAGAGGTGGGGCCTGGCCAGGGAAGCCTCGCCCGCCACAGCTGCGCACTACTCCTGTTCCACCGCCTGGGGGCGTCATCCCAGCCTCTCCCGCACCCGTGGGGCGGCCGCACCGGGGACCTGCAGTGGTGAGTCGGTCTCCTCAAGCCCTGCTGCCTTCTAGACGAGCGCCTCTCCGGGTCGTGCAGCCTCAACAGCCTGGAGAGCAAATACGTGTTCTTCCGGCCCACCCTCCAGGTGGAGCTGGAGCCCGAGGACAAATCGGTGAAGGAGGTCTACGTACGCGGTAAGGCCCCGCCCCTCTCCCCGCCCCGCCTCTAGCCTCGCCTCGCCCCGCCCAGACTGAGGGGCTCCCTCCTGGCCCTCAGGTTGGAAGGTTGAGGAACGCATCCTGGGAATCTTCGCGAAATGTCTGCCCGCCCTCAGCCAGCTACAGGCCATCTAGTGAGGGGACCAGGAGGGGGAATGGAGCTCTGGTGGCTTGGGGGCAAGAACTGAAGGGGCATGGAAGACCCTGGGGACTGTGGGGAGGTGGGTATCAGGGTGCCTGAGAGGACAGCTGGGAAGGAGGCTTCTCCAGCTCTTTCTGCACTTCTCACTGCCTCCAGCTTCTGGAAGGTGGGGCTGACCGATAAGACCCTGACCACCTTCATCGCTCTCCTGCCTCTCTGCTCCTCCACGCTAAGGTCAGCCTAGGAAGGGACAGGCAGAGCCCTGTGCTTGGGTGGTCTGGCTGTGTGTGTGGGCAGAGGGGAGCAGTTTGGAGATGAGGATGACAAGTCCCAGTTTCTGTGGACCTGGGCTGGGTCCTGTGGAAATAAGTGTAGCCAGTATCTCTTGGGTTTTGAAGCTCTCATCTGCAAAGAAGTGGGATCTGCTTCTTGCCTCCACCCATTGACTACAGAACCTGACCTTTGAGTCCTCATTCTCTCTCCACTCCATCGGCTCCACCACCATCCACTCCATCTCTGGAGGCCTGGGGCCTGATACTGTACTCAGGACTGGTTCTTCTCCCCCAGAGCCAGTGGTCCTGTGAGGAGGGAGGGCCACTAGGAATACAGACTGTGGGGACTGTGATGGGGGGCGGGAATGCGGGCAGAGGCGTGCCACCCAGCTCATGGGTATGGGGCAGGGACAGCTTTCCAGCTGCCGGGAGGAGGTGGCATTGAGTTGAACCTTGAAGGAAGAATAGGATGGGGGCAGGCAGGGGGTTGGCAAAGGGTATTCTTGATTGGGAGAGCAGAACTACAGGTGTGGTTTGCACCCCGTGCCCTTGACTTTAGCTTCACAGAGTCCACCCTCAGTGTTATACCTGGACTGTCCTGTCCACCTACCAGGAGGGAGTGACCTGTTCTGGGGGGCAGGGATTACATTTGCTTCACTCGACTCAGCATTCTCTATAGACTATTGCAAAATCACCTCTTTTCGAACATGAGAATTATAAACAATTTAGCCAGAAGAAAAATATCTATATAATTTACCTGAATATGTAAAAGTAAGTCAGATCAACACAGACATTATTTTAAATGAATGCAACTAAGTTTAGGGAAAAGACAAGCCAGCTTGGAAGGTGGAGTAAAGATCAGAAACCAAGGGAGAAACATTTCTAAAGAAAGAAATTTCTAGCTGTTAGTTCCAATTTTTATGGCGACTTGGAAAAGGGACCCCCATTCTCTCATCGCTGTTGGAGGTGCCGCTGCCTCCGTTACCTGTGACGGTGGAACACGTCACTTCAGAATGAAGCTTCTTAGAGCGGACATTTGTTGTCTCAGTTTCTGTGAGACAAGTCCAGGTGCAGGTTAGCTGGGGTCTGGCTGGGTCCCAGAGGCTGCAGTGAAGTTGGGGGACAGGGCAACAGTGTCTCCACCAAGGCCCAAGTGTGGCCACCCTGCTCATGCCCTGTCAGTGCCTGGGATGTCCACAGGCAGAGCTAGTGCTCTCAGCAGGGCAGCTGTGACCAGAGAGAGCCCTAGGGCACCGAGGATGGAAGCCAGAGTCTTTTTGTGACCTAAACTTGGAAGTGACATCCCATCACTTTACCGTGCTCATCAGAAGCGAGCCCATAGGTCCGGCCACATGGAAAAGGATTACCGAAGAGCCTGGGTACCAGGAAGTGGGCGTCGTTGTGGGAGGGTGGAGGGCGGGCACTTGTCTTAGAGGTCAGTTTCCCACAGCTCATTAACTCTGGGCAGTGACCCCTTCACTTTCAGTCTGAAAAACTGCCACATATAATTTCCTATATGGAGGGGTCACCCTTTGACTCGTTCCAAGGTGCTGCTCAGAGCCCCACCTTTCCTCACGGGCCTCAGGGGCGCCTCCTTATTCTCACATCCCCACCCTCCTCCCCGCCCTTAGGAAGGTGTCTCTGGAGGGGAACCCGCTCCCGAAGCAGTCATATCACAAGCTCATGGCACTGGACAGCGCGTGAGCCCCCTTTGCCTCACTCCCTAGCCGGGTCACTCCCAGTCCCAGCCCTCGTGCCCGCTAGCGTCTCCCTAAGGCCCTCCTCCCATGCTCCCCCACCCCCAGCCCACAACAGCCCTCCTCTTGCCGCATGCACGTTCTCTGAGGTCCCTGAAGGCCTAGGCGGCCATGACCTCGTTCTCTGCCTCGGCTGCCCAGGATCGCGCACCTGTCCCTGAGGAACAACAACATCGACGACCAGGGCGCGAAGCTCCTGGGCCAAGCTCTGTCCACGCTGCACAACTGCAACCGCACCCTGGTGTCGCTCAACCTGGCCTTCAACCACATCGGCGACGAGGGCGCCGGCTACATCGCTGACGTGCGTGCGTCCGCGCGCGCAGCCCGCGGCCCCGGCGGTTGGGTGGGTCGGGGACGCCGGGCTCTGGCTCAGGCCCGCCGCCTCCTCAGGGCCTCCGGCTGAACCGCTCCCTGCTCTGGCTGTCCCTGGCCCACAACCACATTCGGGACAAGGGTGCGCTGAAGCTGGCCGAGGTGGGTGTGCCGCCTGGCAGGGCCAGTGGGCTGGGCCTGGCCGGCGTTTGATTACTGCCGCCCGCCCAGGTGCTGTGCCCCTTCCAGCTGACGCACACGGAGGTGGTGGAACGCCGGCGTCTCCTACTGGAAAAGGGGTCACAGGAACAGTCGCGATCGGTGAGGAGCAGCCGGGAGCCTGAGAGCCAAGCACTTTCGCTGATTCCCGTAGGGGCCTTTTCAGCTACGCAGACCCTGTCCTCACCGGTGCCCTGCCCCTGTCGGTGACTGTGTCGCATAGATCTAGCAGAACTTTGAGCTCTCACTGCAGAGCCACTCTGGGCGGTGGAGCGTTTTGGTTAAGAGAAAGGACTAAATTCAGACCGCTCAGACTTGAAATTCCGCTGGTCCATACACAGTTTGTGACCTTGGACGTCTTATTAATCTCCCTGACTTTAGTTTTGTCATGTGTAAAATGGGGAGACTTTCACCTACCTCATAGGTTGTTGAGAGGATTGGATGGATTGATTTAGGTAATGCACTTGAGACAGTGGCTGGCACTTAGTCCAATCAAAGCCAGCGACCATTTTCTCCCTCCGGATGAGGGTTTAAGCCCCTGTCCCCAGCTTCAGCTCCCCCCTAGGTCCCTCAGTCATTTCTTCCCAACACCACCGTCACCAGACCCCCTCTTTCCCCCCTCCCCACCAAGAGGAGTCCCGCACGAATGATTGTAGCGTTTGGGCAGGGAGATGAGGGCTCCTATCCCTGCAAGAGGCACCCCGCACAGGGCCCCCACCGCTCCTTGAGAAGCCTTTGGCTTGCTGCTCCACTCCACTCTCATTTGTGAGCGCAGCCTTCCTCCTCTCGACACGGGGACTCCAAAACAGACCGTGATAAGAACCAGCTGATAGGAGTCAGTAGTTTGCTCATGGTGGAGAAGATGGACAAGACACAGATGGCGAAGACCCCCAAGGGCCTGAGCAAGAAGAAGGAGAAGTTGGGGGTAGGTGACTGCAGCAGGGTGCGGTGGACAGGAGGCAGGGGCTGTGTGCACAGGGGTCGAAGCCCTTCCACGCCTGTTCCATTCCTGGGAGGGTGGAAGGACTTTGACCTCTCTTCTGACGTCCCCCGCAGGAGGTGGTGAAGAAAGAGGAGAAAACAGGGTCTGGGCAGTCTCCCACACAAGGAACTCCTAAGAAAGAAGACTCCACAAAGGCAGGCAGGGGGAGTAAGTACCTGTCTCCTGCCCATGCCTGTGGAGGCTGGGGGACGCAGGGCAGGAGGGCTGCTTTCCTCGCCTGCCTGCAGGAGCTGGTTGTCCTGCCCTGTCCCTCTCTGGGCCTTCTTCCCTCCTCAGCAAGAGGAAATGTGGTCCCACACTCCACTCTGCGACTAGATCCCTGAGGCTCTGTCCTCAGGACCGCGCCCGCTCACCTAGCTGGAGTCCCTGCACCCAAACCCAAGCTGAGTCCAAGGGGATCCTTCTTGCCCCCCCCATCTCCCTGGGGTGGTGGGTGCTCCGAGGCCTGCCTTGTGCATCCTGGCTCCTCCCACTGCAGAGGTCACCATCCCTGAGCAGAAGCCCAGCAAGAGCAAAGGGCCCAAGACCGGGAGCAAAGAGAAGCGCAGCATCTTCCTGGAGTCAGAGGTGTGGGGTGGGTGCCTCTGGGGCTGGCTGTCCGGGGCAGCCCTCCCTGCCCCTCCTGTCCACACTGCCGTTCGTTCTCATGTTGTGCTCCTCTCCTGTCCCAACTTGGGTTTGTTGGGGTGTAATAGCTCGCGGCCCCTTCCCCACCAGCCTTGAGGAACCCCTGCCTTCCCTTGTTTATAAGGTGCCCTTCTCCTCAACCAGTCTCCACTCAGCCTGCTCCCCCAAGGCCACCAGCTCACCAGCCGCTCCTTCCCCTTGCCCCTCCCTTCACCCCATCCAGTACAGGCTCCTCCAGACCCTTCTCTGTACCTTTTCAATGTGGACGGTCGTTTCTTGCCTTGGAACCCTGCCTGCACCTGACTCCTAGTTCCCAGCCTCCAGCACTGCCAGTGGAGGGGCACTGATCATGAGAGCATCTCCTCCCTCAGCAGGGGTCCCCCCACCCCTTTCCTCTTAGGATGAGATCTTACACGAGAGGGTTCAGGCACTAAGGCGTCCTGTTTCTGGTCCTGTCCCATGTCCGTCCAGGCTGGTGCTTTTTACCGGGGCATCACAGCTGCCTGCCTGCCTGCAGTGGCAGCTCTCTCCAGGCCCCTGCCCTCACTGCTCTAGCCGTCAGGGAACACTCAGTGAGTCTGGCAGTGCCCCCAGAGCCTTGGCACCTGCTGTCCTTCCCGGAACACCGCTCCCATCTCCACCGATGATGGCCATACACCATTCTGACCTCAGCTCACTGGCCACCTCCTCCAGGAGACCCTGATGGCTCTGGGACTGGGCTGGCCATCCCCGTGTGCTCCCATAGGACACACCATGCCACCTCATGGCTGGCTGGCTGGAGGGTATGGGCAGACTGGTGTCTGTGTTCTAGCATCTAGGACCAAGTCTGGCCTCTGGCTGCCCAGATGTGTCTGCAGAGCAGGAGGGTGGCCTCTTACTACTATGGGTGTCCTGCTTTAGCAGGTGGTTGCTGAAGCCACAGAGATGGTCAACCCTCTCCTGGAGCCCGTGGAGCACCGAGATGGGAAGGTGTTCATGCCCGGGAACAAGGTCCTCCTGCACCTCAGCCTCCTCCGTACGTCTGCCCCCCCTCTCCTGCCACAGCTGCTGGGGCACAATCGATGGTGCAGAAATGCTACTCCATGCTCAGGCATTGGGGTGTCGGGGTCCTCTGGGGAGGGGTCAGGCCCTGGTGGGGCACTTAGGAATAGTGAAGTTAGAGATAAGGGGGTAAAAGGCTGAGGAAGGTCAGCAGTTGGGGTGCAGTCCAGGTTAGCCACCTGGCCTGGGCTAGGAGCAGCGAGTCCTGGGGAGGGCTTGTGTTCAGTCTGTCTCACTGGCTCCCCAGGAAACCAAATCACTGAGGTGGGGCTGGAGGGCTTCCTGGCCGCAGTGCAGTACCAGGCGCAGTTCTCCAAGGACAAGAGCCTGTCCAAGGGCCCCATGGGGCTGCTGTGGCTGTCCCTGGCGGTGAGTTGGCGGGGCATCGCCCACTTCAGAGGCAGCTCTGGAGCCCTCACTACATGACCCTGCTCTTCTCACTGGCCTGCTTTCCACGCCCCCCGCCCCAAACCACCCTGTCCCAGGAGTCTCCTCCAGGACTCTTCTCCATCCTTCATGTCAGCTGTCGGTCTTCCTTCTCCTTCAGAAAAACTGCTTTTCCCCACAATGTCCCGCGTACACCACAATACAGGAGCTGATGCTGCCCAGGGACCCCATCAGCAAAGCCAAGCCCAGGGAGGAGGAGGCCATGGCTTTCCCCACCTAGTCCCTCCCGCCTTCTTCCCCGACTGCCTGCCGCAGAGGCCTCTTCTGTTCACATCTGGGCGGGCCTCCCTGGGGGAGACCTCAGATGGTTAAAGTTTATTGCTGTACTTTTCTTCCTGAAGTTGTCTGAACTTTGTTCCGGAACTACTTGGAACACTTGGATTAGAGTTTATGACGTGGTCAGAAATGGCTGAATCACTGTGATTCTGCTGGAGCTGACCCAGCTCCCCTGGGGTTGGCCAGCCAGGGCAGTGGCCTCTTGCCTCCTGAGGCCTAGTCCTCGTTGGCTCAGGCCGGGTTCGCTCCCTGTCTTCTAGGACATGGGTTGTCAGGAGTTTGCACTTGGACTTTGGGCTCAGGCAGAAGTGGAAGACTTGGGGTCAGTGACTGACACCACAGTGGAGCGGGAGGAGCAATGGGGAGGTTGGAGGGATTAAGCAGGCCCCCCTCCCGGACTCTCCCCTCTGCTTCTCCCTGTCTGGTGCAGGGGAGGGAAGGGTTCGGCCTAAGGAAACCGGAGGCGCGGGCTTCTCTGTGCAACGCACACGCACCCGAATATGCCTGCTGGTGTCAGTGGTCCAAAACCAGGACACCCAGATGACGACGGGCCAGAGGGCTCCCCACTACCTAGTGAGGACTGGGCTGGCTCCTGGGGAAACACTGTCTACCCCACAGGAAACTTGTAAAAGGGTCCCTTTTGCATTCCCAGGCAGTTTCAACCTGGTCCACACCCTCTAGTCCTGTTCGACAGAGCCCTCCTCTGCCCACAGCCGTGAGGCTCACTGCCTCTCTGGCCTCGACCAGCTGGCTTCTGCAGGAAAACCTGATGAGCTCTGGCTTCCTAACTGACCCTGGTGCCCCAGCCCTTGCAGCTGTCCCTGCCGAGCGAGCTAAGCTTCAGTGAGCCCTAGCCTGTCTGATCCTACAGGCACTGACCTGAGTGCTCGTGATCTCCAGCCAAACCGAAGCTCAGCAAGCTGGCGCCTGGTGGTACTTGAGGTAGACGGGCAGGGCTGAAAGAGAGCTTGTCCCTTAGCCCAACAATGAAGGCAGAGGTCTGGATGGTCACAGGCCTGGGGATGAGGCTGAGTTGTCTGCCAGCCTCTCTGGGGGTGGGCGCGGGCAGAGCCCGAGGCTGTGCAAGGCTGGTGACAGTGAGGCCAGGCTTCTGAGGTGACCCCCACCCGCTGTGGTTTAGCCTTTAAGCCCGGCAGCTCATTGAGGGGGGCTCCTGAGGTCTGCGCCTGGGTGCTTGTGCTTTATAAATACATACACGCTTGTGTATCGACTGTGTCGGGGGCCTCCCGCGTCCGGTGCGGGGCTGTGTAACTGAGTCTGCACAAGCGGCTCAGCGAGCCGCCGGGAGCTCTGGAGAGAACGGCGAGACCTGTCTGGGGCGGATGCGGGGAGAGGGGCCGGCCTTCTGTTCCTCTGCCAGTTCACCCCATCATATGAGCGAGCATCACGGATCTTTTATCACAGCGGCTCAAGAATCACACACACACCACC
Source organism: Solenodon paradoxus (assembly GCA_004363575.1). Lineage (NCBI taxonomy): Eukaryota > Metazoa > Chordata > Mammalia > Eulipotyphla > Solenodontidae > Solenodon > Solenodon paradoxus. Next base: position 228,484 of record RJWH01001701.1, read on the forward strand.
ACAGTTGAAGAATATTTAACTTTTCTTAAAAAAAAAAACTTAACCATGAAAGGAGAAAATAAGAGAGTATACATTATTTTAACAGCAAAACAGTCATTTTCATATCTGTATTTTATATATTATATATATTTATATATATATGTATATATACACCTAGCACAGTGTGTATATTCTATTAGTCAGTGGGGAGTGGTGTGGACTCTCACAGGGGCCAGTGCTGTGGTGGCCCGTGGGGACCGTTCCGGGTGGTCGCGACTCCAGCATTCACACCTGCACTCCCACCGCCTGGGCCGTTTTCAGCGCCGTACCTGATACACGGTTTTCTACAGCGGGGCCGGGGAAGGTGGGCTGGGACAGTCCGGGCTCTTGGCTGCGGGGCACCCCGCCTGTGGGACCTCTGTGCTGGGGCCAGGCTCCGAGAGCGAGGAGAGCGAGCCCGCTCCTCCCACAGCAACCCCTCCCGTAACTGCCTCCAAGGCCCCGGGAACAGAAACAGAGGGTCAACATTATTTACAAGAGCAGAGATGCACATACAATATACATACATATTTATAGGAAACCAAAGTGACAAAGAGGAGAGGTGGAGGCCCCTCAGCCTGGGGACTGTGAGGAGGAGGGAGAAAGTGCATTTCCACAGGAGCCGCCCCTTCCCCGTCACGCTGAGGGCACCCCCAACACGGGTGACACGAGGGGCCGCAGACGCAGTCAGCATGCTTAGGGGGTGCGAGGCCTTGGAGTGGGCTGGAGGGAAGACCCCAACACGACTCCCATCTGTGCAGACCAAGCAACATGCAGGTCGGTCCCCGGGGCCTGACTGGGTCCCGCCCGGCCTCTTCCACTGCCTGTGCCAGGACAGAGGTTGGGGTCTCCCCATCCCATGCCCACCTTGGGCCAGCCCTAGAGGAATGGGAGGCAGGGGCTTTGGCGGTTTGGAGAGTTACAGTCCTGGAGGTGTGGCCGTGTCTGCCTCGCTGTCTTCAGGGAAGGTGTTGCTGCCTGTGGAATATGTGGGGTGACAGTGAGGAAGGTCCCGGAGGTGACTGTCCCTCTTAGTGCTGGCCGGAAAATTCTTCAAGCTCCTGAGAGCAGCTCCTTGGGCACCATCCTGTGACAAGGTCCGAGCTTCTAAGACGGCCTAGGAGGGGCCTGCTCCTGAAGCTCGTTTCATTGGCTGCGAAGCTGGTGGGAGGTAGGTGTCCTGTCCCTGAGTCAGACACAGTCGGGGCCCCTGCCCACCCAGCCTGGCCTAATGGTTCATTAAGAACAGGTTCGAGGGGTGCACCCCAGTGGCTCGGGGCTGAGACGCTGGTATGTGAACCACATAAAACCCAAGAACAGGGGTTTCAGAAACAAGGGTTTCAGACCTGGGGCTGGGGTGAAAAATAAAAAAAAAAAACAAAAAACTAAGATACTTCTTCCTTTTAACAAGAAAAACAAAAAAGGTTGGAGGCACCATCCACCTCCCCTGCTTTGCTATCTTTATAACCCAAAGAAAAAGAGGGTTCAAGGCTGTTTCCCATTTTAGGGGTGCTTCCCTAAAAGGACTCCTTTCTGAAGCTGAGGGAGTGACTTGTTGCAAGGAGGAAGGAGACCTCTTCTGGGAACCCCTTCTCCTCCCGCACACTGGGGACAGAGGGCTCAGCTTCACTTACTGTCTTCGGGGTAGGGCCCCATCTCGTGACTGTCCGTGGAGTCAGGGGCCAAGGGCTCCTTGGCTGGAGGTGGTAACAGGGAGCTGTCCGTCCATCTAACCACTTCCGTGTGAAAACCGCCCACAGGCGTGGTGCCGCCTGACGACTCTCCCCCGAGGGACCTGAGGAGCTCTCTGTGGGCCAGTTCCATGTCCTGGAAGAGGGGCAGGGCACGGTCGGCTCTCCGTCCTGTCCGAGACCCGGGAAGGGGCCTCACTCTTATCCCGCTGGGCCTCCGAGGGAAGAGCCCCAGGCTGGGCCATGATCTGGGGCTCCCACAGACACAGGTCCCACTCCTGGGGGTGAGAAGTCTCTAGGGACCCCAGCCCTCTTCACCTCACCTTGAGCCTGCTGAGCTTGAGTGTGAGCTGCTCAATGGTGCGGAAGATCACACCCACGTCCCTGAGGGTCAGGCTGGGGCAGGGGTGGCTGGGGCGCCTCTGGTCTCTACTGCTACCCTGCTGCAGCGGAGGCCGAGGCTCCGTCTGCCAGGCAGGGGGGCTCTCAGGCTGGGAGGGGCTTGTGGGTGCTCCTGAGGGGTCGGTGCTTGAATCCAGAGGTCCTGATGGCATGCTGACATAAAAACAGTTCCCTGTCCCCACAGCAAGAGAGAGAGATTAGGAGGCCAATACAGAGGAAGTCTAAGCTGGCTAAGCTTCCTCGGTGTCCCCAAGCTGAGTGGGGGCCAGGCAAGCTGTCCACCAGTCTCCTAAAAGCCACCCTCCTCAGAGTTTCTTAGATGGCAGATTCGCTCAGTTTGGCCCTCACTAATGAAGGACTCAGTGCGGGGAGTTGGGGCAGAAGCGACAGGGTGATCAGGGTTCTGGCACCTCGTCAAGGTGCTGCCTGGTTTCAGGCTCTTGAAAAGGTGGGGCTGCCTCTTTCACTCTGCCACTGCCACCCCAAGTTCTGCTAAAGCACTGCCTCAGCACCCTTGGCCAGCTGTTGGCTACCTTACATGCTGGAGGGACGCTGGCCCGTTAGGAGCACGGCAGCTGGAGGAGGGATGAAGGCCCACCTGGCAGTGAGTATGAGCCCCAAGGTCCTCACTGGAGGGTAGAGGCCGGCTGGGTTACCCCGGAGACACTGACTGGGGGTGGGCAGGCAACTGGTGGCTCAGAATTCAGGCTAATGACACAGGGCTGGGCACAAGGCCTCCTATCCCATCTCACGACCAAGGAGGGACTGTCAACTGCCGCTGTGACAAAGGCTGGTGCTCTCAGCGGTGGAGGCCCAGAGTGTCCCTGGTCCTTGACTCGCATCTCGTTCCTCGGCCCCTGCTCATGGCTGAGGGAGGGTGCACAAGAGCCTGTGCACGGTGACTGCAGGCAGGGGTCAGATCCCACAGGTCCCCACGCCAGCCCTGGCCTGTCTCTGGCTCCAGGAGGTAGTTACCCGCAGCCGTGGCTCCGCCTTCCACTTCAGGTGGCTCGGGCTCTGACTGACCACTCTCAGGCAGTGTGGGGCCAGTCTTGCCGCCCGCCACCTCAGCTGCACCACCACCAGGGAGCAGAGGCCGATAGATGGGCAGGGACGGGAGAGAGGAGGGAGGCAGGGAGAAGGGGGGAGGAGAAACAGAAAAGGGAGAACAAAGTGAACAGAGTGTACGTGGTCACACCCAGGGAGCTGAGACCCTTCCACCAAGTCACCGAAGGACAGAGAAGGAAGGTCAGGTCCCAGAAACCGGCGAGAGGGCAGGCCTACTGGGAAGGAGGGCGGAGCTGAGCACTGGGGGCAGGAACCCCCCACCACACCCTCGGAGCCCCTCTGCGCTGAGTACCCCCACGCCTTCTGTCCCCAGATGGCCCCCCCACTGGGACTGCCCCCACCTCCCCTGGCTGCTGCCCTGCCGGATGGGCCTGTCCGTGGCCCGTCCTGCAGGACCAGCCCCTCCTGTCAGAGCTGGGCCCCAAGGGCCATCTCACAGTCCCTCCGCTGCCAGCACCGTCCCTTGTACAGCCGTGTGGAGGGTCAGGCTGTTTCCCTCAGGCCTCCAGGATCTGTGAGCCCCTAGAACCCGCTGGCAGTGGCCTGTGCCAGGCGTGGCCCTCTCCTCGCCCACAGACTGAGCTCAGGGAGAGTTGGAGTTTGGGCTAAGTGACACAGGGGCCAGGTGTCAGCTAGGGCCTCAACTGCAGCCATCAGACCCCAAGCCTTGCCTGACAAATGTCTGTTCGAGGTCCAGAGCCACCCCATGCACATGGCCTCCAGGATAGAGACAGGCAGGGAGGTCTTGCATTCGTCCAATTAGGTGTTGGTTTCCCGGGGCACCCGATTTATTTTACCTTTTCTCACAACTTTGTAACTTCCAACTGCTTCTGTGCCTGACACCTCTCCCTCGAGCCTCCTGTCCAGCTCTGGAGACTCCCAGATGCCCGAGTTTCTGGTCCGTGGGGGCAGGTGCTCCAGAGAACATGCAGCGGTGTCCTCCTGCTCTGGCTGGACCCCCAGCGGCCCTGAGAGCTGGGTGCAGTCTCCTTTATCCCCAGTGGGAGCTGGCCCTGGGGAGCCCGGGTCCCAGGGGTGAGAGGTGATGCTGATGATGGAGGGTGTAGGTGTCAGCTCGTCCTCAGGCTCCCCAACAGCCTGGGTTTCCAAGGGGTGACCTGGCAGCAGGCTACAGAGAATCAGGTGCCGCAGGCTCTCCACTGCAGGGACAGAGGCGGACGGCACATGAGCTATGCACAGGGGTGGGGTTTGCAGGGCACAGGGGTGCAGTGAGGCTGTGGGGGCTGCGGGATGCAGTGAGCCAGCAGTGGGGTGGTGAAGGGGTGGCTGGCAGCTTGCTGCATCTCCACCCCAACTCAGTGAGCCTGTTTCAGTCACTGGGGGCACAACTGGGGTGGGGGTACAGAGTAACACCTGACTCCCTTTAGCACAACTAGGAGTCCTCGAGCAGCTGGAGGGAACAGCCTCCCAGTTCACAGCGGCCAGGCTACAGGGCTGGGGGAGGACGGGAGCACAGGGTACTCACCGTCTTCTAGGGCAGCATCAGCGAGGCCTTCCGGGAACAGTGGGCCTGGGAGGGGCAGGAGGATGGGGTCCCTTGTCCGGCTGACCCTGTTCTCTTCACCCAAGGGTGTGGGAGCGGGAGGCAGGGCACCCAGTTCCTCCTCTGCACCACCCTCTGCCCCAGGTTCCACTGGCCTTGCCGGAGGCTCCCCGGTGGCCCTCAGCTGGGACTCAGTGCCTGTTTTGGAAGAGAGAGCAGTGAAAGGCAGGGAGAGGGTAGGGACGCTCCCGTGGCCACCTCTGGATTCAACAGAGGTGGACTGGTGTCCTGTGCACCACCGTGGCTAGGTTGTCCCCAGCACAGATGATAAAGAAATGCTGCCTGTTTTGTGGAGCCTACATGATGCACAGAGGCACAGAGATGATGGTGTGAAAACGGAAACTAGAAGGTGGGCCTGCTCTAGCAGAGCAAACCCTCAGGGAGTGAGAGGCACTGAGCAGGGTGGCCGGAGAAGGCATGTTACTACAAAGGGTGCGTCTGTACAGACTGGAGACCAAGGAAAAGCACTGCAAGCAGAAGAAACAGAAGGACCGAGCCAGGGAGGTTTCTTTCTAAACCAAGTCCCCAAATTATTTCACATAAAAACTCGGAATTCTGTTGGGACCCTCTTGCTGCCAATCCACCCCGGTAGTGGTGCCTTAAATGCTGTATTGCTTGCCACACCCTGCTGATAGGGGCCCCATAGTGTCCATGGCTCCGTTAGTAATCCTAGTGGATGAAGTGGGGGTTCCAGACTCTCCCAGACACCCTCTCTCCTTCTCCAAGCCTGGTACTGGGAGAGTCAGGCGCAGGACCTCTGGTCAATTGTTGCCCCTTTGTGGGGTCTGCTTTCTCCGCCCCCTCTCTTCCTCGCCCTGTCTCTTCTAACCGAAACCTCACCCTCAGGCCCTGATGGAGCCCCACTCACTGATCCACACCCACCGCCTCCCTGCCTGTGGCAACAAGAGGAGGACAGGTTGGGGCTCCCACTGAGATAGTGGAGGGGACCCACCTGCAGGGAGGTCCCCGGGCTCTGTTTCATGGTGGAACACGTCTGAGTTGTCCAGTCCTGCCCTGAGGAGAGAACCAACCACGTCGAGACTGTCTACCTGCCCTCGGCGGCCAGGACCCAGCCCCCTGCTGGGAAGGGCAGTGAGGAGAAGAGGCCAGAAGGAGGTGGTGGGCTCCACTGCCTCTCTGGTTGACAACCTGGAAAGGGTGGGTGCCAGCCAAGCTTCTCCTGGTCCCAAGTCTACAGCCCCAGCCCATTCAGCATGGGCCCCATTCCCGCCAGGTGGGGCAGCAGGACAGAGCAGAGGTATGGGGGCTTGGTCCTCAGTTCCCTGCTGAGGAACATATCCCTGGGGCAGGAATCGGAGGCAGAAGGCAAGTGGCTCGGCTGGGGAGATGAGGGGCCGGGAGGGTTAAGTACCTGCTGGCCTCGGGGCTCTGGGGCACGGGCTCCTGGGGGCCTGGAGCTGGGGGCTGCACAGGTGTCGGGGCAGCTCCAGGGTGCCTGGTAGCATTCCGCACAGCCTCTTCTAAGAGCTCCATCCACCTGGTATGCGGCAGGCAGAGAGGACGGTGGTGAGAGTAGGCATGTGGGCACCCCCGCAGCCCGCTGCTCCAGTCACGGAAGTCCTTCTCCAGCCCTCACTGTCCCGCTGTGTGCTCCGCGGCACTGTATTACCTGCAGTGACCAATTACTGAAACCAGCCCTCCATTAGGCTCTGCACTGTCTTATGTTCTCTGAAATGCCTCTCAAAAAGAGGTCACTTCTGCACATCCAATAGAGAATAGCCCCAGGACTGAGATTCTGACTCAGCTTGCCTGACACTGCGCCCCAACACCCTGGCTGGCCACTGCACGTGGGTTGGTGATCAGGGTGAGCAAACCTCTGGAAAGCAAGGAATTCAAGTGCTAGAGGGAGAGGCACGCTCTTGGGGGAAGGGAGTGGCCAGAGACAGGGCAGTGGCAACAGCAGCGATGGAGGGAGGCTGCTGGAGCTCATGCTCCTGTCATAGGCCCAGGGGGTCACGGCGGTAACTTATCACTGCCCTGCCCTGTGTCTGCTCTGGTTTCCCCTGGCCTCACTGTGCCCCCGACGTACACACCACCCTGACCCTAAGAGAACAGTGGTTATGGGCAAGCCCTCAGTCAAGTCTCACGTGTTCTTGTCTGATGACGTCAGTGCCACCAGCTCATAGATCTGGGGTGGGCCCAGCTCTGAGGTGCAGATGATGAAGAAGGCACGTTTATCTGTGGGAGGAAAAGGAGGCAGAGGGGCCAGGTTGGGGTGGCAGCTGTGTGGATGTGCCTGGGCCAGGGCCAGAGCGTGGACTAAAGCCCTGGCCCTCCACGTGGACGGCCCCTGCCACCCACCACACCCGGGCCCAAGCCTGGAGATGGCCAGGACCGGCTCACGGCACCTGTGGCCACAGAGCGGACGAGCACTGCGTTGAGTTTGAGTGCGGGGCTGAAGGAGTGCCTGCCATCGGCGGCGCCCGCGGCCGCCTTGCTGTGGCAGCGCAGCAGCAGCCGGTCATCCTGCTTCTGCAGCAGCACCAGCAGGTCCTCCAGCAGCAGCACGTGCAGGTCTGCGGGTGAGGCGCCCGGTTGTCAGAGGCACTGCCCGCCACCTTCTACCCCTTTTAGAGCCGTAGGCTCTGGGCACACTTTCTGGAAGGGACGGGCCCGGGACCATGCACACAGCCCCCCACCCCGGCCCCAGCCCAGCACTCACCCAGCGTCTTGTCCTTACTGATCCTCCAGGTCAGCGGCCCCTCGTGGATCATCTTCCTGGTCGTAAGATCCAGGCTCTGTTAGGAGAGATCTTTCCTTCAACAGGCATTTGAGACCTACGATGTGCCAGACACTGCCGAGGGGCTGCGAGTCAGTGGTGAAGAAGGAAAGGGCCCTTGCCCTTCCTTTCTGGGGGAACACGGACAGAAGAAGCCTTGCGCCATATACTTCGTGGTGTCCCTGCCAGTGGCCCTCAGGTGGGTGTCTCATCCTGCCCCTCACCCCTTTCTTTCTCCAAAATCATTGTCACCTTAATGTCAGATTCTACACCCACTCCCACTCTCCCAGGCTCGGTCCTCGGGTCTGGCATTTACTTGGCAGACTGTCTGCCCTTGCTCTCTGGGGACAGGTGGCAATGATGACATGTGCTCCAGGGCTCCGTCAAGTCCTCCTGTCACAGAGAGGCCCAGTCCCCTCCGGGCCCTGACTGAGATTCTGAAGGGTGTGTGGGTGTCTCCTACCTTGAACTCTGCCGCCAGGGGGTTGCTGGCCCTCTCCAGGGAGGTGGTGTCCAGGCGCTTCTGGTAGCTGTCCAGCCGGTGGCGGTTCTCTGTCTGCTTCACGGCCTCGTTCACGTACCTGAGAATCTCCCGGCACTGATCCCGCGCCCGGCACAGCTTCTCCTGCTCAGAGGTGCCACCTACCAACGGGATACGGGAGGTGTGCCCGAGAAGGCTGGCAGAACGAACGTGTCTGTGGCGACTGCTTTGCCTCAAACCTGGGGGAGTCAGTCCTGGGAGTCACCCCCCACCTGGGAGCCTGTGAACTTTCACTGAGTACCCTCGGGTTTCACACGCTGACTCCACCCAGCCCGGCCGGCTCTGCAGATGTGGGGGAGGGAACAGGAACTGTGGCTGACAGCAATGACTGTGCCTCTAGAACACCGTTTGGGTCAGCTTAAGTTTCTAACACTCGTGTACTCTGACTCCAGTGCCCCAAATTCAAGGGTGTGGAAGATGCTCAGGGGCTGTGAACCCTGGGAGACCCCCTTCTTCAGCCTGGCCTCCACCCTCGGTCCCCATGCATGGCCGTACCCGTTGTACACTGAACAAGGACTCCAGCCGTAGTCCCTGGAGTGGGACCACCATCACTGGGGAGCCCTGGTGGTGCCACGTGCTAACCCGTGTCCACACAGGCACTTTCCTCTGAAGGGCAGAGCAGCCCCTAAGGGCGAGACAAAGGTAGCCCCTCCCTCCTCCTGGCCAAGCACCTTCTATTTTCCAAAGCGCACTCACAACATGATGCAATTCGAGAAGGAGTGTAACAAGAGCTAGGCGTGGACCCCGAGGACCAGCAAGGCCAGTGACTGGCTGTGAGCTAGGCGTGGACCCCGCCCTACCTTCTGTGTGCTTGATGACGCTCTCTAGCAGCAGCGGGTACTTGGTGAGCCGCTGCATCTCTGAG
>RJWH01001701.1:237472-326643 GCA_004363575.1 Solenodon paradoxus
AGAAAGAGGCAATAACCCAAGGAAGGGACACGGTCACACAAGCCCCACAAGGCAGGGCTTGTCCACGCTCAGACAAGGAGATGCTCGTGAGCACAGGCACTGGCAGGTGCGCGTGCTGAGGGCTGACGTGGTGCTGTCCAGTGGCCTGTGTCTGGTGTGCAGTACAGGGAACTGTGGGTCATCCTCCCGGTAGAGAAGAGACTGGGGTGCCAGCCTGGGCTGGCTGAATGGTGCCTCAGAAGGCAGAGGTGGGACGCACCTGCATGAAGAGCTGGAAGCGGCTCTCTTTGCGTTGCCTGGCCTTGACCAGTTCCAGGGCTATGGACTGGGAGGAGCAGAACTGGGCGGCCACCTGCTGCAGCTCCTCCCTCGCAGGGCCATCAAACTGAGGGGCAGAGGGACAGGTGTGGGCATTACACCGCCTGATGGTCCCTCCCATTCCTCCTCTGCAGGCCTAGGGTCACTCCCTAAGCAGGCTCACCCGAGCCAGCATGAGGTCCCCGACTTCTCTGATGACAGGGCCCTCTTCCCGGAGCTTCTTCATGGCCTCACACCAGGAATCTGGGGCAAAGGAAGGAGAGACAGAAGTGCCTGGGGCTGCGTGGCCAGCCCCTCTGCCCAAGAAAAGGGGTCTGTAACAGCAGTGTTTGAGGAGAAGGGTCTGGAAGCCATTTTTCTTTTGAGGGAACTGGAAAGCTCTTTCAGGTTGTACATCTAGTTCTCTCACCAAAGAAGGCTGGCAAGGGTTACCACTCAGGGAGGGCCTGGCACATAGGCCAACCCGACAGAACTGGCTAGCCAGGAGGGGCCTGTGGGGGGCAGAGGACAAGGTTGGGCTCCTCACTGTGCATCTCTATGAGCTCAGGCAGGTTGGGGAAGAGCCGGGCCAGCTCCTCGCGGGGCATCAGGCTCTCTTTCTTCATCCGCTGGTAGAAGATCAGATCCAAGACCCGCAGTGTACGCAGATGGGAGGCCTCTGTCACAAACAGCTCTGACAGGCAAGGAGGAAGAGGCAGAGAGCAGATCAGTAGGCATAGGGACTCACCGCCCTGACCCCAAACCGCTTCGCTCTGGGAGAACTAAGTGCCAGCTCCAGACGGGAACAACCTTCCTCCTGTACGGGCGCCTGAGACGAGGACCCCACACGAACCAGGCCCGCTTTGCCCTCAGGCCCCACCCCGTTTGCTCCTATACCCTTGGCGTCTCCGGAGCACAGCACTAGTTCCCAAGAGTCTGAGATGAACGGGGTGGGGGGCATTCTCACCGTTGATAACCTCTTGCCGGTCAATCTCCCTCTGGCTCAGCCCGGCCACCACGTCCTTGCCGACCGTGTGCTGCCAGTTCTGGGCATCTGGCTCTGGTTCCAGGTCAGACAGCTGGCCCAAGTCATCCTCTAGGAGGTGGGGAAGGAGGACGTCTGTGCAGAACCCCAAGTTGGGGGACTCAATGCTCCTGGGGAAAAGGGCAGCTCAGCTTCACTGGAAGAACTCATACTTGGTGTCCCCCCTCTCCGGCCCCGGGAAACCACTGCCCACCAGTGAGATACACATACCCAACTTGGGTGAAAGGGCAGTGGGCAGGGTCAGGGCCTGGACACCAAACCAGGTACCACTGTGCCCAGCACTCACCTGCGGCCCATTTTGGGGGTGAAGGGAGGGGTTGGGTTCTCAAGAGACCTGTGGAGAAATGTCAGCTCTTAGCGTGGTTCTGCCCAGCCCGTCTCCTGGGTACCAAGCCCTGAGTGGTGCCCACCTGGTGGAGAGGCTGGAGGCGGAGGATGAGGCTGACTGGTGGAGGCGGGCAGCCTCTGCGGCCGCATCCATATCAACATCACTGCGAGAGCGGGGCACATTCTCCGCCTTCCGGGAGCGCTTCATCTCCTCCCGGCCCTTCAGGCTCTCAGAGCGGCCCAGGCGAATCTCTGAGCGAGAACTGGGGAGACAGACAGACACCTTGGGATCTGATGTCTAGGTCACTTCCGAAGGCTGGTTCTTCTCAGTGACAAACCACTTTTGCTGCTCTGCAGACACCATAGGCAGAGCCTATCTCCCTCCTATGGATGCCCAGGAAGGGAGCCTCACAGGAAGGTGAATCGGGGGTTAATAATCAGATTTGTGGTGTTGCCGAAGACCCTCCATCAGCAGAGCTGTGGACACTGAAGTCCCTCATCAGGGAATTGAGGCCCCACTCTCCCTGCCCCTGGACCATCCCCAGGCCGGTCCATGTTGGCCTGTTTGGAACAGGCCAGCTCCAGTCTTAGACTCCGCTTGAGGCAGGACTCTCCTTTTCACAACATTCAAAGGGAGGCACAAGAATGATCTACACACACTCATTCTAGAATCCTCCACATCGCCTGTCAGAAAGTTCTGTCTATTGTTGAACCCTGCTCCACCCTCCCAGCCCTGCTGTGGGTTTCTCCATTTTTCTCTTGACAGCATCCCTCCGCTTTGGGAGCAGTCCAGCTTTCCAGGCGCCTGCTGGGCCTGCTCATTGAGGGCAGGCACTGGGCTGGAGGAGAGGTGGAGACAGCTCTCCTCTGCAGCCCTGCAGGGCATCAGCCCCCAGAGAGCTCATCTGGGGCCCCGGCTGCCCAGCCTGCTTCTTCAGGGACATCACTGCTCATCTAATCCTGCTGCTACCCCAGGACCACAGCCCTCGGGGGTCTGCAGCTCTTAATGCACAGCAGGGTGCTGCTCTGAAGGAGTCAAATGTGTTGGTCTCCCTCACCCCCTGAACCACCCGGCATCCAAACACACCCACACCCTCAGGCTTGGCCACAGGGTTAGAAATAGCATTGCCACCAGAGCCCCTGCTGAACTCACCCCCATTCTGTCAGAACAACTCCAACCCAGACGAACTCAAACTCTTTCACCAGGGCCCTGCAGGTCACTGTAGAACCTCCCAACCTCACCCCTTGAGGTTCTCAGGCTGCAAGGCTAAGGACCTTCCCTCAGGTCAGAAAACTCAGTAGCGCTCCTGCCACTTAAGATAATCACTGGGCCCAAACTCCTAGAGTGCTGCCTTCTAGAACAGGGCCTTCTTACACCCGTCCAGCATCCACGGCCTCTAGCCCATGGTGCTGCTGATACTATTTGTTCTAAGGTTGCCAAAGACCATGATCATCGAATCTGAAGGCTTCTGTTGAGAGTAGATTTAGGGCCTTAGTGAATGCCTAAGGGCAAATTGACCTATTTCAAGAATATAAGCTTATAATGTCTCAAATAATTTCTCAAAATGTTGACATATCTTGTAGTTGGTCTAATATTTGATACGTCTATAAGATCATGGTATCCAAGTAATCACAAAAATTGCACATTTAATTTATCCAGTGTGATACTGTGATTTTTAACAACCACATAATTCATCGTTTTAATGATCAAAGCATATTTCACACACATATCTGGTCTTCAGGGTTCCTGGCTCACAGCTCTGCAGAACTTTGAATTTCTTGAGTACTGAGAGTAATAAAGGTGCCTCTTGTTAGGCTAATGAGGCGACTTTTTCTGAAGCTCTTTAGGTTGGGGGCAGGATGCCAGAAGCAGCCACCCTGTGATTAGAGGTTTGGAACTTTCAGTTCCACCCCAGCCCTCAGGAGAGGGCAGTGGGGCTGGGGGCTGAATCAATGACCGAGTTCATCAATCATGCCTATGTAATGAAGCCTCCATGAACACCCAAAAGGAGGGGCTTCAGGGAGTTTCTAAGCTGCTGAACATGTGAGGATTTGGGGAGAGTGGTGAACTTGGGGCCTTCCCCGAACTCTTTCAATTATCTGTTCCTGCATCTTATATCCTTTGTAATAAATTGGTAGATTTGTTGTAATATTTAGAGTTGAAATATCACCAGGTACAGGGAAGGTGGGCATGGGAGGGGGGAGTTCAATGTTGCTGAACCAGGATGGTAAGTGTAGACATTGGTGATATAGCAAATGAATGCATTTTCTGAGTTCTGTGAGTCGTTCTAGCAAATTAATCAAACCTGAGGTCCTGGGAACCTTGATCGATAACCATTCAGTCAGAAGTGAGATGATGCCCTGGGATGATGACTAGAACCTGAAGTCTGATGAGGGGGTAGCGGGAACCTCCAATCTGCAGCTAGTTGGTCAGAAGCCCAGTAAAAGCCTGGGCCTGTAACGTGTCTGAGGGGAGGGCAGTCTTGGGATACCGCTACCTGTGGAATCTGACGCTGTCTCTGGGCAGAGTGCGTCAGAACTGAGCTGAACTGTGTTGAATTCTCTGACACTGCTGCTCAGGAATTACCTGCTGGCACCGGGAAGCCTCCACACACTCTGGAATTGGGTCCAGGAACCCGGCACACAGTGATATTAGAACGCAACCTCTCACCTAGTACAAATACAATGGTCATTTTCCCTAAATCTTTGTTAATTTTCACTACGGCAAAATCTTTTAACATGTACTGAGCTTATAAAGGTTTACTATAAGCAAGGAATAACGTGCATACAAGCAGGACAGACGGTTAGCTCAGCGGTAAAATGGTCAATTATCTAGACAGATACAGACCGACTTGCCTTTGTGTCTGCCTTGAGCCGGGGGGACTCTAACTGGGGTGCACATAAGAATTATTTTCATGTACACAGAACCATATTCATTATACCTTAAAGGGGACTTAAGGAATTTGCACTGTTTTTCCTATTATCGGCCATTTTAAGTGTTGGCTGTAGAATGTTCGATGTGACAAGACTACTGTCAAAACAGTCAAGAACAAGCCCAAGAGTAAGTTTCAATGCCAGAGAAGGGTTCTCGCTGGAACCTGGCAAAAGGTAGAGGACATGAGACTCTGCAGTCTCCATTCTCTTTTGTTTCTGAAGACTGAAGAGCAGTTCTGCTAGTCAGTGAAGGCTGGACAGCTGACACCCACGGTTACAACGTCTGCCCATCAAGTGGTCGGCAGAGCCCCACCTAGCTCCTTTCCTCACAGGCAGAGCGTCTCCGCTGACCTCATTCCCAGGTCTTCCCTTTGCCCTTGTCTATTGTCCTCCTTCATCTGTCAGTCAAGGTTTTCTGATTAAGGGCTTTCTAGTATAATCTGGCTCATTCTTGGGGGTGAAGGCTGCTGAGGAAATTTGAAGCGCATGCAGTGCCTGGTCTGAGGGTCCGGGCTCTGCTCTCTTCTGCTGTCTGATCGCCTGTGCACAGGACGGGAAGGCTGGCCAGGGAGTGCTCTGCAGTGGGGCCTGAGAGTCCAGGGGAGGGGTGGTCCTCCAAGCGCCCGCCCCGGCCCGGGCAGCCCTGCTACCTGTCGCTCTCCAGCAGGTCTTCGGGAAAGCTCCCCGTTGAGAGTCGCTGTGTGCCAGGCTCTGGGGCATCACACTGCTGGTTGTTCTCAAAGTGCTGAATGATGTTCCTCACGCTGCCTGGTTTGACTGGAAGCAAATGGACAAGCAAGGACACGCTGCTTTCTGTTCAGATACGCCTTCTGGGGACCCTCACTCCCCTCTACCCAGAAGACAGAGCAATGAGCAAGCATGGATGAGAGCAGCAAGGGCAGAGGATCAGGGCCTGTCCGGTCCAGGTTCTTCTGCTAACGTGCCATGTGGCTGTCACTACTTTTCTGGGTCCCCTCTCCTCATACAATGAGTGTTTGGATGGGCAACTTCTCTGGGGATTTCTCTTGGCTCTCCAGGCTTCATGGCAATGACTCATATGCTTGAGAATCATGACTGGGCTCATCTCGATCCCAACAGCCACAGGCAGGTTAACAAATTAGCCAGGAGACAAAAACATCTCCATGCAGTGTGACCGTGTTGCCATCTTATGACATTTCAGAATGTATCTTGTTTTCTGAATTATTTCTGCTTTTCCTTGACTCTCTTCCCGATTGTTTTGACCCTCCCTGCCCCCATCTCCATCAGACCCTCTATTAACAGTGAGGGGCTTAGAAGAACAGAGGCGAGAAATCACTCTCTGGTATTTAAATTCCAGTCCTTTTTCAAAGTGATGGCACAAGCGCTGCTCTCACCCAACAACAGGGAGGGCAGGCGAGAGTGTGAAGGGCGGGGTCTGCCAGCCCCTGGTCTCCCAGGCACCAATGAACTCCAGTCTGCCGAAGTCTGAACAGCCTGAGGCCAGTAGGAGGTACTTGGGATTGGGAGGCAAGATACATATTCCAGGGGCTGTGCCCCATCCTAACATGCTGAGAAGGGCCCCCAGGCCTCAGGAGTTCTGGCACCTGTATATACAGGTGTACAGGTCTCCCTCTGTACCTAACTGGAGCCTCACAGGAACATTTCCAAGCCAGAGGGAGTAGGAAAGCACTTAGCTGGTCTTCAACGCTCACCATTTTGCCCCTGTGGGCAGGCAGCACAGCAGGACGTGTGCTGGGAGAAGGGCCATCACCCTGACTGCAGAGATGAGGGCAGATCTGCTTGGGGCAGCCTGAATGTGCGTCCAGGCCCTGGGACAAGCGCAGGAGCCCCGAGTCATTGCAGGTGCTGCTGTGGGTCCTGGCTGCCCCTCTCACAGAAAGCCACCACCGAGTCCACGGCTCCCTTACCCAGTGGTCTCGGGGAAATGCCCAACTCTTTCTGGGTTACAGTTACTTCCCACAAGAAACAGATGGGACCTGAGATTCCGTAAAACTCAGTATCTCAGAGCAACAGGAGAACAAAGATAGAAAGTAAACATTTTTTAAATAGAGCCAAGTTTCACTGGTAGGCTCTGCTCTCCTTCCCTCTTTCTGTAAACGACAATGAAACTCACTATAGATAAATTTCAAACAAATGGGCAACTGCTGATGACTTAAATGTTAATACTTTCAATATGGAGGCTTTCTGGCTTTGGCAGGTGTTGGGTCTTCAGGTATGGGCATGGATTTTACCCATGTCCTAGAAAGTTTAGGACGTCAAGCCAAAGCATGAAATCTCAATGGTGGGGTCTGACTTAAAGTGGTGGCGGGGCCCCAGCATCGTGGCTGCATTCTCTCCCATCAGCCCGCAGAGCCCGCAGCGTGAGCGGGGCTGCTCACCTCCTGATGCCTGGAGCTTGTCGCACGCCTTCCTTGGACAGATATCTGTTTTATAAACGTTTCTTCATTTTTTTTATAATAGCATATGGATTTAGGAATTCAGTAACTTTTAAAATAATTTAGGTCATTATTTTAATTGCCACTTTTACACAAAATAAATTCTATCAACTGAATGATTTCCTGATCATATCCCACTGCTATCTCTAGCTTTATTTCTGGAGTATTAAAACCTAGAAAACGGTAACGACTTAATTGTTTGCAAATGGACTTCACTGCTGGGAAGTGAACTTGTCCAATTCCAGGTTTCAGGCGTCTCTGGGTGGATGTGCACTAAACAGACATGCACACATGTATGCATGCATGCATGTGTTAGCACACATTAACACACAGATTCCAGAAGAGAACAGGTCACACTAGAGTCGTGCTTCATTATGCAGTTACATGGTGCCAGCAAAGTTAAGAGTCAGAACGGAAGCAGCTGCACTGAAAGGCTTAGCGAAGAGATGACATAAATAAAAACACCTCAAAGAAAAGTTGTTAGAGACACATTATTACTGAAAAACCCACATCATTTTCCAAAATGAGGATTTTCATGCTTACTTCAAATGAAAACAAAAACTAGAGGCACTTGCGCAAGATGCCGCAAGATAGGAGAACTCTCTCGCTTATGAGGAAGCCTGGGCTCTGGAGCCCCAGCGGGAGGGGACAGAGTGAAAGAAAAAGGAATCAGTCTTTGGGATGGCTGAGGGCCAGGCAGGCCCGGCCTGCCCGAGGCGCCCCTGGCAGGGGCTGTGTCACAGAGCAATGTCAGGACAGTAGAGAAGGACAGTAGGGGAGGAAGATGAAGAGGGAAGACAGGAGCAGAGAATGTGGGAATGGAAACTCAGTGCTAATGCAAAGAAAAACCCAAAGAAAATGGTCCTTTTACCTTCCACAGGGGACAAGGGAATATGAAATGCTAAAAGAAAACAAACAAAAACAAAAGTAAACCATGAAAAGTCAAATTAAAGTTTCCAAGACTCAAAATAAAAATTACATCAAGCTGAAAATGAAAAGGTAGTGGCAAAAACCAGGCTGGTCTGGAAGAGTCTCCTTCCTCCCCTCCCACAAAGGCAGCAGGCCCCCATGGCCTTCCACGACTCCCATTCAGGCAGGGTCTGAGGGTACCAGCTGGAGGGCCAGCAGCCAGATACACAAATAAGAGCAATGACCAGGTCAACTGAGTTTGGGTTACTGATGGCATTAGGGGATCTCGGCTCCCACCCTACCCCTCACCCACCTCAACCTGTTGGAAGTAACTCAAACTCCCCACAGGGGCCCAGAACACAGCAGAGCTCAGGAGCATGGAACGCGCCCTGGTGAGATGGGGGGGCATTTACTGTCCACAGGGCCTCTCTGCTGGTGCAGTTAGTGGCACAGCTGATGCTGAGTCCCTGGACTGAGCCTGCAAACCTCTCGGGCCTGAAGCAGTCAGCTGTACCTCACAATCTTCATGGGGTGTGGCAAAGGAGCGGCACTAAGAGGGAGTGCGGCCTCAGAGTGTGGGCCTGTGGTTCTCCGAAACACGGGGGGCCCCTCTGCCAATGTACTGCTGTTTGGGGTGGAAGGCCCTGCCCCAGACTGTAGCCCCGCAAATACTCACTGCTCTGGGAAGAGCTTTTAGGCTTCCCGATGTACTTGAGAATGGGGTTTCGCTTCTTATCCTCCAAGGCATCCTTTTCTTTCTTGGAATTGCTGCTCTGTTGAAACAAGAGACACTGGGGTTTGGAGATGGTTCTAATACCCAGGACTGGCCAGTCACTGCCACTGCCCCAAAGTCAGCCCTAGGCGAGTGACTGGAAAGTAGCCTCATGCTTGTCCTCGCCCACTTCTGGCCTGGGTTTGGAGGAAGGGAGCTGGAGTTCTAGCTGAGGGTCCCACTGACGCCATGCCCACAGAGATGGAATGAGCTTGCGAGCTATAAAATGGTCTTCCTGGGCCGTTAACTGCAGACGCTTGTACAGAGAGAGGGTGCTGTGCAGGGCAGCTGTCACCTTCTTGGTCTTTGGGAAGAAGGGCAGCCACTTGTCCTTATCAGGAGCAGACGGAGCCTTCTCAGCTGTGCTGCAGGGCCGCGCCTCCCGGAGTCGGATCCCAGCGTGGTTCATGTAGGTGTTGAGGGCGAAGTCCATGGGGGCGCTAGGAGAGAGGGAGTGCAGTCAGTCCCAGCTTTTGTCCTCACCGCCACCCAGTCAGGAGGCGAAGGGAGAGCTCTGGGTCAGAGAAGTCAGAGGACGGCCTGGAATACTAAGATGGGAGCAGCAGAAGTTGGAAGTCTTGGCTGGCATGAGTTCAGGAGAAGCCAGTCTTCCCCCACACAGAACTCTTCCTAATGAGGGAGGGGGTCAGCGGAGGTCATTCCCTAAAACGTAGGCAAACTCTGGGCAGAGCTGGAAGATGGACTGAGCCCACAGCGAGTGACCCCAGGTGTACAGAGCGGGTGGAAGCAAGGAAGCAGAAGATGTGCCACCTGCTGCCGCCACGGCGGCCAAGCCCTCACCACCCATCACCCACCCACGAACAGTCAGACAGAGAGGAGCTGTCCAGTTGCTTCCAATTGCCACAAATGAAATTGTCCAGAGCCCGTGATTAAAAATATACTTGGCTCTCAATTCAGTGGACAGATTATCCACTTAGTGGGTTCAGTGCAGCCGATGCTTCGGCTCTGCCCTCACAGACTCCTAGCCCACCAACTCTCCCTTACAAAGTATGTCTGTGCTTAGCGAACACTCATTAATTTTAACACTGAGTAGTAGTATGGATGTATGTATGTATGAATGAATCAATGTATGTATGTACGTATATATGTATGTATGCATGCATGCACGCTGCAAATGCGTGCGTACGTATGTATATGTGTACGTGTGTGTGTGTGTGTGTGTGTTGCCAGAAAAAGAAACCCTATGTGCCAAGAGGCAACTGTGGTGGAGACCAGCTCTTTTGCAGTTGCACTGACATGGCTGATCTAGCCCCACTCTGCCATCAGGAGGTTTAAGGTAAAGACATGGAAGGGAGACACATGGCTAGATCAGTGGAGGAGGCCAGGCTCAAGGTTGGTATCTCTACACTGAGGAGTGGTCCTTGTCCAGGCAGTGATCTGTGACCTCATGACCCTGTGTGCCATGGTCATAGACACTAGGGAACTAAATATGGGCAGATTGTGGCCCCAGGTGATCTGCAGTTCCAGGGACACTCCCATGACCACAGCAATGGAAAGCACACTTGAGCCCACCCGCTTTCCCCTTGAACTCACGCGAGACTCACTCACCTCCTGTCTTCCTCATATTTGGACCTGGAACAAAAGAATAGATGACTGTCTTACCTCCACAGACACCCTCCGGGTTGGGGGAGGTGGGGAGGACAGGGCAGACCTAGAGGCCGGGCTCTGAGTTGGCTTGGGGCTCTTACCCCCTTCAGCGGGTGGGGAAGGGGATGTCGTTCTTGCCAACAGGAAGGGAAGGTGGCCCACACGGCCTCTTGTTTGGTTTTTAGTTCAATCCCTTAAGTTATAATAGAGCAAGAGAAGCAGGGAGAACAGAGATGTTGCTGAGACTGATTCCAAAAGACCATTTTAGAGGTGGGAATGGTAAGAGTGGCTGACCTTTGAGTGCTTCTATGGGCCGGGTGCTTTTCTAAGCTAGTCACATGTGTTACCCATCTAATTTTCAATATAACCCAGAGCAGGTATTTACTGCTCGTTAATGAGACCAGAGTGTCATTTCTCTAAACAGAAACTATTACAGGTGGGTGCCTATGCTGTCCATGGCCCTTGCCATTCTGGTGCCACAAGTCTGATCTCAGGAGAGGCCCTGTCAGTTCTGCCTCCGTCCCTGCAGTGGTTGGGTGATTCCTGCCATCTGACCACGCGGGAAGCAAATGCCCAGCAGGAGCCGGGCTTGGTTGAACGTTGCGGGGCTATGTTCGAGGATCATGCACTCCCCCTGTGTGGTCCCATAGAGTCCCATCTCCAGCGCAGGTCCCTCATTAAATCCCAGACTCAGACATGTGGCTGCCGACTCAATTCTCCAGACTGGCGTTTACCAAAGACCTCAAACCGATGCGGCAGAACTGAGCCCCTGCTTTTCTACCACAACTGCTCCGTGCAACTGTCCCCACCTTGACTGGCAGCACCTTTGTCCTTGGCGTAGTTTCGGTATGAGACAGTGGAGTCTTGACTTTTCCTTCACAACTCACACCCAATTTTTAGGGAATCCTCCTGTTGGCTTTGTGTCAAAATAGACCCAGGACTGATTTCTTTCCACAAGTTCCATAGCTGCCACTCCAGCCGAGCCCCCTGGACACGGGTGCCGCAGCTGCCTCCACTAGGGGCCTCCACCCCCGGGAACCCGGCCTGCGCAGGACAGGCTCCCTGCGCCGGCTCTGACCCTGGCACTGCTCACTCTTCCTCCACTGTCTTCGGCAAGTCCAGCTCATCCCCACTTGCCC
This sequence comes from Solenodon paradoxus, assembly GCA_004363575.1. Taxonomy (NCBI): domain Eukaryota; kingdom Metazoa; phylum Chordata; class Mammalia; order Eulipotyphla; family Solenodontidae; genus Solenodon; species Solenodon paradoxus. The sequence continues at coordinate 248,939 of RJWH01001701.1, forward strand.
TGGCTGTTCCCAGAGGTCTTCATGCCCTTGTACTCTTCAGTGGTCCAACCATCCCTTTCTGGTGGGACTCGCACTGACCATTCTATTTAAAATCACACCTGCAAATTCTGGCATCAAGGGAAACAAAAGGAAAAATAAACAACTGGGACTACATCAACCTGAAAAACTTCTTCATAGTGAAAAGAAAACATCACGAAAACCAAAAAGCAACCTTCTAACTGGGAGAAGATATTTGCATTTCATATTTCTGACAAGGCCTTAATATCTAAAATACACAAAGAACTCATAAAACTCAATAACAGAGAAACAGGCAATCCAATCAAAAATGGGAGGAGGAATTAGAGACACTTTTCTGAAGAGGACAGACATAAGAGGCCAGCAGGCACATGGAAAGATGCTTCTACTCTCTGGCTATCGGGGAAATGCAAACCAAACCAACAGTGAGATATCACCTTATACCCGAGAGACTGGCTGTTATCCCAAAGTCTGGAAACAACAGATCTTGGTGAGGACATGGAAAATCCTCAAAAAGTTGCATATGGAAATCCCATGTGATCCCACCATTCCACTTCTGTGTATTTACTGAAAAGATACAAAAACACTCATCCACAGAGATGTATGCACCCCCATGTTTACTGCAGCCCTATTCACAGTATCTAAAACTATAAACTACCTAAGTGGCCCTCATCAGATGAATGGATAAAGAAGATGTGGTACATACATGCAATGGAACACTGCACAGCCCTTAGAAGAGATGAAATCCTGTCATTTGCATCAACACGGATGGAACTAGAGGGGATTGTGCTGAGTGAAACAAGTCAAAAGAAGAAAGATAGATACCAGATGACCTCACTCATAGGTGGAATGTGAATAGACAAAACAAAGAACAGATGAAATAAAACCAACCCTTGGTCACTTATAACAGAACTGAGGTCACCAATAAGGACAGGGAGTGGGAGGGGATGCAAATGTTGGCAGAGCCCACTGGACAATGGGGAAGAACACTTGGTGATTTGGTGAAGGGCAGGGCATACTGACATAGCTGAGAAATGGGAAACCTATACACATGAGGTTATTTTACTGTGTAGAATAAGTTACCATAATTAAAAAAAAAAAAAAAAAGATAAAATCCGCACTTGCAGGTGCTGGGGCTCCGGACCTGGCTGCTCACTGCCCTGCACGTGTTCTTGCTCACTGCACGGTCATGTATTTACTATGTGAATTTCTCTTCCACTACAACATAAGCTCTACTAGAATGTCGTTGGGCTTAGTGGCATCCTGGAGCCCAGGAGCAGCTCAGCACGCAGTGGGGACTCATAAACAGTGGCCAGATTTTAACATATGTGCCAGCTGAGACTACGGAGAGCATCTAGCCTGACTGCTATTCCTCCACAGATGAGACCTAGGTGGGGGACTGCTGATCGGAGGTCACACAGCCACTCTGGAGAAGCAGTACAGGCAAACCTACCTCCAGGCCTGAGGTCCCCACAGCGCTGTTACAGGAGCCAGTGAGCTTTAGAACCAGGGACTAGAGGGATACACCCCAGCTGTCCATCTGTCCTGAGTGTTCAAGGGGTGGAAAGGCACTTACAGAATCTCCCCCAGAGCAGTCAGCTGCTTCTCGGCCACATGGCGCTCTCGGAGAGGGTCCCCATCCAGGTCCAGCAGGTCATTTTCCCCGTATAAGCTGCCCAGCCCCAGAGTGCGCTTGGTCCTGAGCCAGGGGCACAGAGACATACACGGACGATGAGGAGGTGCCGGGAAGGCAGGGCACACGTGCGCACAGACCGATACGTGTGTGGGGTGTGTGGGGGGCTGGGCACCTGTAGTCGAGGATCTGCTCCTGGATCTCCAGCATGGCTGCCTCCTGGGCAGCACAGAGCGGAGAGCGGGCATCCTCCCCGCCACGCAGGCGCAAGTCTGTGGGAGCCGAGAAGACAGGTGGGGGAGTCACGGACAGGGAGGCCAGTTCTGTGGAGCATCTCAGAGTCCGTCAGCTCCCCTGGCCCAGGAGGGCGGGTGGGCAGGCTCTCTGGCCTCCTTTCACTTAAAGCAGGTGGTGCCTGGACCAAAGGGGCCATTCCTGAATTCAGGACTGGAGTCCTGATGCCCAAGTCCCAGGTTTTCTGGGTTCTATGCGGCACCACAGATGTGTCCAGATGCCACCATCTGCCCTGCAGTGCCCCCTCCCAGGGCGCCTATGGGACCTGGACCAGCTCCCCAACGGAAGGAGAAGCTTCTCTCCTGCCCCTGCACCACGTCCCTGTGCTGGCGTCTTGCTGTGCTGCCAGCCAGTGCCGCGGGCTCCTGCGGTCTGCCTGCAGGAGCTGACACACAGCTTCCAAGCCCCAGCTCTGAGAGTGGCCTGGGGTGGCGCCACGGGCTGACGGCCTCCTCATGAAGCTCCTGCACTCAGTGCCAGGACACAGAGCTGGGCAAGCCCGTGGTCCAGCGGCCATCACGCTGACCAGGCTGCTATCAACATTAGTTAAGGAACTTCTACCAGCAACACTGGAGATCCCAACTGCAGGCAGATGAATGAGGGCCTAGTGTCTGTGTTTTAAAGAGATCCCCAGGGGATTCTGTGGCGACCGGAAGGAGCCCCTAATGGAGTCCAACTTCCTCTTTGTCCAGGTGAGCCGCAGGTGCTCGCTCCCATGCATGTTGGCAGGGTGGCCACCTGTGCTTGTCCTGGAGGACTTCTGGGGGCGCGGTCCCTGTTCTCCCTTGGAGAACAGCTGCCCAAGCACAGCGATCTCCCCTGTCCTCAGGAGCTGCCCGAGGGCCAGGAGCAAGCCCAGCACCGAGAGACCGACTGACCAATGAGCCAACTTACCGATCTCCGCCTGTAGCATCTCTGGGACCTTCACTCTCAGAGGCTGTGGACAGAGGAGGGCAGAGCAGTGAGGTCCCCGTGGGCTGGGGATGGGAGACTCAGACACAAGGACTTGACTGCCTCTCCCTTTACTGATAGCTACCCACCAGCCTCTCATCTCTTCCCAGCCTTACACCTGGATCCCGGGTCAGGGCTCTGGGGAGAGACTCCGAGGTGAAGGGTGAGCTGGCCATACTCAGAGGGTGGCAGGGGTCTTATTTTAGGGACGTCAGGGTGCAGAATGTGGACATGGTCCCAAATGAACTAGTGCTGACTAAGCAGCAAGAGAAGCCACTGCTAGGTGGTCTGAAGGCCTGTCTGCCCGCTTCGCTCTCAGAGAAATGGAACTGATGTCACTCAGTCTTCAGCAAGCACAGTGTCTGGCTTTACTTCATGAGCTTCCGACAGCTGGGTTCAGGGCGGGTCACAACCAAAATGGGCAGCTCTCCCCGCCTTCCTCAAGAGCCACTAAATGAGGCAAAAATAAGTATCTTAAGGGAAAAAGTGTATCTCCTAATCTCTTAGCAAGTCGTTTTGGATTTTAGGGGACAGATGAGAGGTCTGAACTGGCCGTGCACATCCGGGCCCGTCTGATGCAGAGCACCCGCCTGCCCTCCACGTTCTGAAGGTGCCTTCCTCCAGGACCAGTCTCTTTCTGGGCAGAAAGTCAGGTGAGCTATGGACACCTGGGCACCCCCAGGGCTCCAGCTCCGTCTCAGTCACCTGATGTGGCTGCTTTCTTTGTCCCAGGCATGGGCAAGACAAGAAGGGGTGGGGAATGGACACTGATCAGGGGAAGTCCTAGAACTCAATACAATCTCTCCTCTGACCATTTCAGAGAGGTGATGTGTGCTCTACCTTGCGTGGAGGAAGAGAGGTGCCAAGAGGAGTTGAGCTGGAAACAGGACCCGGAATCCCGATTTCTTAGCCCCTCTCTGTGGCTCAGGCTATGAAAGCTGTGATCTGGGTTTGAGACCTGCAGCCGGGGGGGGGGGGGGGGGTGGGGCATGGGGAAAAAGACCCTGCTTCCATTTGGCCTGAACACTTTGTGGAGTTTTGCCTCTGCCTCTGAGTGGTTCAAAGAGTATGAACTGTAATCTACTCTAGTCCATGACCGCCTTACCGCATTTTTCTCTAGAAAAATATTCCAGATGTCTTTTCCCAGGTTTCGGGATTCCTTGGGATTTGTCTGCTGATAAACTTCCACACACAAGTAAAAAAGCTAAGTGGAGAGAGAAAGTGGGTTAGAGCAGTGTTTTCAGCCAGGAGAGACTTTACTTCCCTCCCAGGGGACAAGAAGCAGTCAGATTTTCTGATGGTCACTCCTGGAGAGAAGCTCCCACATCCAGTGAGTGAAGTCCTGCAATGTGGCTATGTGTCCTATGACACACCCAAAGGCCCACACAGCGAAGACTTCTCCCACTCAAAATGTCGACAGAACCAAGACTGAGCAACTCTGGCTTAGAGTGTGCCAGAAAACCATGGTGAAGAATCCCCACCCCTCGGCCCGCCATGCGCACACACGCACAGGCACACTTCCAACACTCATTCCTCAGCTCTGCATTCTCCCCACGTGTGGCATTTGTGTCGCTGTCTTCTAAGGGCTCGTGTTCTACTTCCCTGTGACGTGCCGGCTGCATTCAGGAGAGCTCTGACTCACTGGCACTCAGGACTCACACATAGGTGGGTCAACATTGAGCAAATGGGCGTTGATTTTGTCTTCTCAGAAAGAAAAAACTTTAGCAAGAAGTTTATCCCGAAGAAACAACACAGCTCCCCTCATTCCCCTTCCTTCCAAGCAGCTGGGCAGAATGAGAGGAAGCGGGAAAGCCGCCGGCCCTGGGAGCCCTCTCTGCCTTGCACATCTTTTCTTGCCATCACCTTTGGCTCTGGGCCCTTTCTCGCCTGCCCCTCTGCCTTCATGCAGTGACACTGTATTTGAATCTCCACAGTCAGTCTGCTTCTGTCTTCATTCAAAAACTTCTAGAAAGCCTATCCCTTCTCAGCTGACCATGAGCGACAGTCTCTGGCCTGGCCCCTCTTGCTCCTCCCTGTGCTAGAAAGCCTCCCACCTGGGTTGTCTTCTTTGCTGTTTTGTCTCTGTCCAAAAGCTGCCCACCTGCATCCACAGATCTGACTTATGACATCCAGGGACTGGGGTACCAGGTGAGAGACCCACTCTGCTAGACAAAAGCAGACACTTACCAGGGGGCTGGGGTCAGCCTGTGAGAAGATGTACCGTAGAAAAACCCCCAAATGAGCTGGCCGAGACTTAAGCTTCTCCAGATCCTGGAATATGATGTCGCTCTGGAAGGCAAAGGGACAAGAATGGCCAGGCGCACAGAGGCAGGGTGCTGCAGGATGGTCTGCCCCAGCCTTGTGCCCACCTATCCACCTTCCAGGGTTCATCTGCTGTGCCCCCTCCCCAGGCTCCCCACAGCCCATCTGTCACACTGCTCTGTTCAAGAGCAGTCAGTGTGCTGGAGAATGATGAAAGGAGAAACCAGGAAACTGTTACCTCGTTGTTGAAATAGCCTGGGTCATAATCTTCCTCTGGGCCAATTATTAAAGGCTTTGGGCTTTGATCTGCACCCTGGGGAGAGCCAAGTGGGAGAGATGAGAGGTGGGCAGACAGGGGACCCACCCCTCCCTGCAGCCTGCTGACTGACAGCACGCACTGACAAGGACAGCCCCCCGCCTACTTAATGCTGGCACCTTATTACAGCTCCAAATCTTAGAGAACAGAGAAAAGGGTTTCCACTTGCAGGAAGTCAACTGCGTCTGGGTGGGGCAGAGTGGCCTGGTCACAGGCAGATGAAGATGGGAAGTGAGAGAAAGTGTCTTTTCCTGTTTGCAAAAGTTCTGGGGTGGGTGTGTTGGCCAACAAAAGAAGAGCCTATCAAGGCGCTGGGCTGGGGTCGGTGCCTGCTCTCCTACAGAGCCAGTGCCACCCCAACACAGGCCTCCAGGTCCAGCACTGACTGCACGCCATTCCACACCGCGCGTGTGCTCTGCCAGAGCCCAGCGGCCCCTCTGCCCCTTGGGGTAAAGGAGATGGCGCTGACCTCTCTCCAACACCTTTTCATTCTTTTCCTCACCTGCTCAGCAACCACGGTCAATCTTCACTACCTCTCTGGGCTTTTCATTCGTTCCCCCATAAGCAATCTTAATCAAAACCTACCCATAACTGATGTACCACCAATAGGCTTTGCTTGTTTGGAAGGAATTTTTAAGTCTTTATAAATATATAATTTTTTCTGATTGTAAAAACGTATTTGCTTAAAAGAAACACAAAAACAAAAAACCCCAAACACTGCAGACGGATGTAACTGAAAGGGAGCATTCCCGAAGACTGCATCCCTGCTGCCCACATCTTCCTGGACGCATGGGCCCCTGTGCTCTTATGGACGCAGATTATTCTTCAGAAACTCTAACTATACCACATTCACTTTCATCACTCAAAAACAATTAGTTTTCAGAAAGTGAACAAATCACAGGAGGAAGAAAAGGATTCACATTTACTGAAGGAACACCTCAAGGCCAGGACATGCCCTGAACAGGGCTGCGTGCGAGCCTTGCATCTAGTCCATGCTCTGGCAGTACTACCTGTTCTCTAGGTACATGTCTGTCTCCAAACTGGTGTCGTCTGAGTGTTCAAGACCACGCACTGGTAACCAGCCATGAAAAAGGGAAAGGAAAGCCGCAGGGCGGCTGGAGACCGCTCACCTGGTCGCTGGTGAGGGGCACAGGGGCTTCCGAGCCCTGCCGCCTATGGTGCTGGCCTGCCCTGGCCACGATCACGGGAGAGGTGCGGGGGCTGTCCAGTGCAGGCTCTGGGAGTGCCGAGTTCCGATTCATCAAAGACTGGAGGAGAAGAGGGTTCTGTGAGACGAAAACTTGGCCAGAGGATCCTTGGGGCTCCGCCCACTGGGGGAAGAGCTTGTTTAGCAATGTGAGCTGATACTTACTCCCCACCTGCTGTCCTACTGAGCCCCTGATTATGGATGAGCTCATTTATTCTCACAGTTGCTCTCTGAGGGCGATACGATTATGTCTCTCACTTCACACAAGGAAAAGACTTGGAGGGGTCACCAGACCAGCTGAAGGGAGTAAAGCTAGCAACATGGCATTACCTGGAGCCAGCCCAGCCGTCTCATCAAGAGCCCACAGCCCACAGCCCACAGCCCACAGCCTTCATCGCTAAGCTACAATCCTCCCGGGTACTGAGGGCTCAGGGCAATGGCCACTGCAGACGACTGAAACCGGCCCCCTCCCCACACTTCCGGTGTCTTTCCCTACACAGACCCCTTTATAAACATTTACCATCTTCCCACCAACAGGCAGGCGCAGCAAGGAAACAAAATTATTTAACATTAGGTTTTACAGTTCTACTATTCATTGACACAATTAACCTAAATAAGTATTTGTTGACATCATGACTTCTTCCATTCACTCTTATTACTGTTATAGTACAAGTTACACTGAGAACACCTGGAAGAGAGACCTGTGAGGACAAGCCTGACATTCTTTCGTGCACTCCAGAAACAACAGGCTGCGCGAGCACAGAAGACCTGTGTGCAGGAAGAGACGGCTGCTCCCGAAGGGGCCGGGCTGCTGGTCTAAGCTAGGATGAAGCTGCTGACGGCCAGGGAGAGACGTGGCGTTGGGGAGTGCCGTTGCAGATGGTCGGCATCTCTGCCCGCACGTCGAGGCTGCTGCAGGGACGGAGCCTCTCTAGCCTACTCTTGGATGACAGAAGTGGCTTTGATAGACCAAGAAGCCAGACCTGATGATTCTGCACTTAGGATGCAAGTGATTTCCTTTTTTTTGAGCCCAGAGCAGAGTGACTGAAATCCTTGGAATGGTGGTTTTTGTTTTTGCCACCCCAGACCCTGAGATTCAAACCCGGATCCATCCACAGCTTTCATAGCCTGCTACTCAGCCAAGCCACAGCGGGAGGGGTCCTTGGAATCGGAGTTGCAGAGGCGAGCTTCACAGAGGACAGGACAGAGGCCGGTGTGTCTGGTGGACGGGGATGGTTGGTGTCTGCAGAAGGGACACTGGAGGCGGCCTTTTTTTTTTTTTTAAAGAACAGTGCAGGCTGGAATGAAGGTGAGCAGAGGCAGGCAGGAAAAGAGGAGGAAGGAGCACTTATGTGTTTATTTCGTTGTCCATCTTGGTGGCTCAGCCCAGTCTCGGGACATGCGCCCAGGGCCTTGGGGTGTGTGTGGACTGCGCCGGCAGAAGGCGGCTGACCTAACCAGGACTCTGCGAGGGTGTGCCTGGATGTGGATTTTCCGGTGGGGCTTGCCCTGGCAGCACTCACCTCACTGAGGGAAGGAAAGCGTTCTGTCCCAGAGTCCAAGCCGCTGTCCCCTTCCTGGGAATCCAGGGAGTGGCGGCCTGAGGAGACAGGTCATGCAGGGAAGGAGTTACGAGCCAAGATGGGAGGCTGTGCATGGGCGGGAGTGAACAGGCTCCCTCCCAGGGCCCTTCCTGTTCTTGTGACCCTGGGTCACAAGCCCCGGGTCTATACTTGTGCCTGGGCTGTGCCGCCTGAATTAAGACTCCATGGCTCTCTCAGCTCATCATGACCCACCCTCTTGCTGTTTCTTCCTTCACTAGCACCTCTGTGCAGCCCTCACCTCCCCCAGCCCAGCCCGCCAGCCTGCGCACAGCTACCCACCCGGCTGCTGGTCACAGGCCTTGTCCACTGACCAGGCTGCGTGCTCTCCTGGCACTGGCATGTTTTCTCTGTTTCCCCGAGGGCTGGGACTGTATTTCTTTCCCTGAATCTGCCCCGCAGGGAGAGGACGATGGGTAAGGAACCTGGACTGGAGACATTCCAGAGGAAACGGATATAGGGGCTCACCTTCGGATGACCTCTGGCTAGTGTCACCATACACTGGAAGGATGTCCTAAGAAAGAAGGGCCAGCAGTGGGTACACCGAGAACTCTCCCAGATTCCTGCCCCAGTGACCCTCCTCAGGCTCAGCAGTTGACACGTGCTTAGTCAGGATCTCAGGCTTCAGCACCTTAGAAATGCCCAGCTCCTAACTGTCTGCACAGCCGGAGGAGGTGCCCCAGGAGGTGCAGACGGAGTGTCACCATTTGTAAAACTCACACTCGCTGGATGACTCTCCTGGGAGGGGACCTCGAAGCACCTTCGGCCTCAGCTGAACCCAGAGAGAGCGCTCTGCAAGGAGCAGGAGGAGCAGCAAGCCCTGTGGAGTGGGCCACAGTGGTATTTAGAGAAGACTGCGGCGCTGACCTGGGCTGCCGGGTCAGCCAGCGTGGAGGAGCTGGGCTGCTGGTCTTCGCTCTTAGAAAGCACTTTCCGGACCTCATTCATGCTTTCCACAGCTCCGAGGCAGGCCTGGTCTTCTCGCACACAAGTGAGAAGGTGGAAGCCTGGGCTGCAGCCGGCGCACACTCACCTGCCGCCTCGCCGGGCCACACACACCCAGACACCAGGTACACACTGCCTGGCCCCACTCTGACACTGACCCCAACTCCTGCCATCACCTTGCCAGGCAGGTACTGTCGTGATCTCCATTTTATAAAAGAGGACAAGGAGGCCACCAGGTTAAGTGATTCTGTCCAAGCGTTGGGACACTGATGAGCACTAGAGCTGGGTGTGTGACTCCAGATGGACTGCCCAGAGCTGAGGCCCTGTCACCCATGTGACACTGAGCAGGCCCTCAGGAAGGAGAACAGCTCAGCTTTGATTGGTTTGGGGTTTACAGACTTTTTTGACCTGAATGTTCTAAGATAGAAAGTAGATAATCTTCAAATAATTTCTGTTGGCCTTGGCAGACATTATCCTAGAGACCTTAGTGTTTCTACAGAGTTACTGCTCCTTTACTCAAAGAATAAAGGCCCGATAGAGAGGAGTCAGACACTGATGGCAAAGTTCCTGCTAGAACCTAAGGACAGGCTCTTGGGGTTTCCAGAGCGCGGTGAGCTGTGGATATAAACCCTCTCCATGGACGGGGATCCTCAAACTGACTTGAAAACGGACCCGGGGTGCACCCTGGTGGAGCAGTGGTTGAGTCAATCGCCTCCAAAGGAGCAAGCCACATACCCCTGGGTTCAAGTCCCGGGCCTGGGGGGGAAGCAACCAGTGTGAACAACTCAATAAAAATAAAGATGCTTCCTTCTCCTTGCTCCACCTGCCTGCCTACTCACCTTCATTTCTGCCTTGACCGAAAAAAAAAGGACCCAGGACCTGTGCAGCAGCGATAAAGCTACCAGGGAGCATCTGTAGTCTGTGGAACTGACACCAGCCATGAGGAGCCACCCAGGAAGGGTGGACAAGCAGGAGGCTGAAGCCAACCATCTAATTTCTTTCATATTTCCTTCTTTCCATTGCAACTTCAAGCTCGCAGAGAACAAGAAATATTCAGTTTCTCTTTATGGTACCTGGGCATCAGGACAGTATGTAGTCTCTGATGCTAAATAAGGCCCCACCGGGCGGTTTCTTGGTAGAACACTGACCACTAGCAGAGTGGCATACTAGCTTAGCTTCGGGGTCCTGCCTGACACTGTGGGCCTGTCCTCACCCCTCCCTGACTCCCTGGCGCCCTTCCTGGAGCTGTGCCTGGTCACTCACCACGGGGCCACCCGTCTCCTGCTGGATCTTCAGCTGTAACTGAGTGACTCGCCGCCGGGCGCCTTCGATCTGCTCTTCCAGCAGGCTGGCGGGATTCCGGCTATACACCTCACAGATACGCTGGGCCAGGGGGCGGAGGGAAGGCACACGAGCGGTTAGTACAGAGCGGACGACTCACCAGGGAGAAGAGGCGGTCGCCCCGAAACAGACAGGAGAGAGACCACTGCCTTCTGGCAGAGGCATGTGACTTCATCCTTTAGGAGAGGAGAGAGGTGAGATGGCGAGAAGCAGCACACAGGAGGCACAGCAGAAGGAAGACAACACAAAGGCCCTTGAGATCTGACCCGTTGGTCAAGACTCGGCATCTTACAGTGGATCCCCGACTTCTCAGGGGTGAGGTGTTGGGTGATGGTCACATCAGCACACACAAAGTGCCAGAGAGGAAACCCACAGAATGTGGCTCAACTGGAGGGGGCAGTGCAGACGAAGAGGCTCATCTGCAGTAGGGAGCCTGGCTTTGACTCCTGGCACCTCCACTTACAGCTGCACAGATGTGGGCAAGTTTTCCTAAGTCCTCGTGGATAAAATGGAGACGACAGTGCCTGCCTCCTGGGGCGGCTACAAGATCCAAGATTCTCTGTGGGACGTGATGGCAGGCGAGTGGGGCACAATTACACGACTGAATACAAGGCAGTTTTAATTCTTTTACTACAATAGGAAACACGCACTGAAGGCGGCTGGGTAAACAGTAAATAAATAAAAACACTGGCTGCACATGTTCTCCACACTCCTCAGTGCTGCCCGACAGAGTCTTTTTTTAATAAAAATTCCTCTCTGCTGGTTCACGTCCTCCGTCTCCATCCAGCCCCAAGCCCCTCCCCAGCCTCGGCAGACGGATGAGATCTGAGGAGGACTCTCCCAACTCTTTGCCACCTTGAACCCTCGCAACTGTTCTCCCAGCTCAGAAGAGACACCTGCAGCTTTGACCAGGCTGGGCTCTGACTGCTGAGCACCGCACACATCTTCAAGCCTCCCTCCCGTGGCTCCTGAACCTCATCTGACAGAAGCGCGGTCTTCAAACAAAAATCTGCACCAGACGGCCCCTCCCTTCACTTGTGATTATTCTTCAAGCACTGCCTCACTTTCCTCCTTTCGTTCACAGTAAATATCTCAAAACAGGAGTCTACACTTAAGAGGTCAGACTTCTTTGCCTTCCTGTCACCCTGTACCTCCAGTCTGGTTCCTTAGACAGCTGCTCCCCTGAAGAGGGAAAAGACCTAACTGCCAAGCCAGTAGTATCCTTTGAGTCCTCGGCGCTCAGACTTGAGTGCCCTCCCCTCCCCAGCGGTGGTTCGGCCCTGCCGCATCTCTATGTGGGTCTTCAGCTCCAGGAACAGGAACAGAGCTGATAAAAGCTGATACACGCCAGGTGGAGACAAATGCAGATATAAGGGCTGCGGCCCCTGCCTCTAAGAAGCTCAGTCCAACTGGGGAGGAGGATAAACAATTTGGATCTAAAAATAATGGCACGTGGCAAGCTACAGAGGTAGTGCATTCCAGAATTCTGGCCTCAGCTCCCCTTCTGCCCTGTGCCCTGGGTGATGTCATCTGGTCACCAGGTTAGCAACCACCTCTGTGCTGAGGACACATGAATCTCTGCTTCCTCCCGGCCTTTCCCCAAGGTTCAGCCCTGTCCCTGCACTGATGCAGGCTTTAGAGCTCAGCGTCCCAGGAGCACTGTACCTCAGCACATCCCGAGTTGACGTCACGTCCTCCCCATCTCACCTCACTGAGTGCATCACCATCCATCCAGGCTCCCCAGCTTTTATTCTGACCCCGCTTCCAGTTGATCAGCTCTGTCCTCCACCCCACTCTGTCGTCACTCTGACCTAAGGCGACAGTCTCTGGGTGTTTCCTCACTTGCTGGCCCACTTAGCACACTGCTCTAAAGAACGTGGCTTTGAAGACACCATCACTCCCTTATGCAAAGTCACATGCATTCCCAGCGTCTCCAGCATCATTACAGCGCTCCAGTCTGAAGCACTTTCCAGAGTGAAATGGACGGAACCCTGTGTCCCCTCACAGGGCCATCTCTCGCCACTGTAGTATTGTTATCCTTCTTTGGGGGGCTCTCGGGCATTAATAAAGTATTCTAAATTATTGACATAATTCACACAACAAACCACCATTTTAAATTGTACAATTATACAATTCAGTACATCTTCACAACTGCACAACAATCCTCAGAATCTAATCCTAGGACATTTCCATCCACCCAGCAAGACAGCAGTCACTCCCAATTCCTCCCCCAGGATCCCTGGCGAACCTGCCTTCTGTCTCTGGATCCACTGATTGTGGACTTCGGTGTACATGGGCTCAAACACCGGGCCTTCGGTTTCTTTCACTCAGTGAGCTTCAGGTTAAAGCGCACTGCAGTAGCAACTTGTTCGCTTTACTCCGGCAGCGTCTCGGGGAGCGGACACGACACAACCCTCTGCTGACGGAGGTCTGGGCTGTTTGAGTTTTGTTGGCTGCTGTGCAGGTTAGTGTGCAGCTTTCTGCGGGGCCATGTTTTCAGCTCTCTTGGGCCTGTATCTGGGAGTGGAGTTGCCGGATCACCTGCTTCTCTAGGCTTAGTATTTTAGGACTGCCAGACAGCTTTCCACAGCGGCGGCGCTAATTCACGTTCTCCCCACCAACGGTGGGAACAGAGGAGCATGCTGAATACGCAGACAAACAAACATGTGTTCCTCTGACGTCTCCATTCCCGTCACAAGAGCTACTTTCTGTTATTCCGGTCCTCACCATCCGAGTGGGTGTGAGGTGGTGTCTTGCCGTGGCCTTGCTTAGCATCTCCCTAGTCGCTAGTGTCAGTGAACATCTTCTCCTGGGCTTGCTGGCCATTTGTATGCCTTCTTTAGAGGAGACTATTTATTCAAATCTTTACACTTTTTAATTGGGTTCTTATTTTCTTATGGTTGAATTTTAAGAGTTTTTTTTACGTATTTTGCACTAGACCCAAATTAGATATATAAATTGCAGATATTTTCTCTCTTCTGTGGGTCTGGCTGTCCTTTCACTTGACAGTGTCCTTTGAAAACAAAAGCTTTTATCTTGATGCAGTCCAACTGACCAATGTATTTGCTTGGCTGTGCTCTTGGTGTCTTATCTAAGGCACAGTTGTCTAGTTCAAGGTCATGAAGATTTTCATCCATATTTTATGAGTTTCGTACTTTTAAAAAATAGTATTAACTCTTCTAGTTATGTTTTCAATCTGTTCTGAGTTACTTTTACTATATGAGGTAAGGGTCGAATCCACACCTTAATGTGGACATCCTGTCGTCCGAGCCCCATTGGTGGGACGACTACTCTTTCGCCACTGAACTGTCTTGGCACAAATCTACTGCTCACAGCTGGATGGGTTCTTCCTGGACTGTCAGGTCTAGAGTCGTGATGTGCGCGCCTGTTCCTACCCTGTGCGGCACTATCTGATGGCGCTGACACCTGTCCATGGCTGAGCTCCAGCACCGATTACCACTGAGGCTACGTATCCTCTTTCCCCCACTGACATCGTGCTGCATCGCACACTCCTTTGAGGAATGGTTTGTGTCTTCTTTATCTCTGTAACCACTCCAAGTTTGCCCCAGCCCTGCCTCCAACTCAGGAGACACCACACCTAGCACACTGCATGGATTTAAGCGCCTGCTAACAAACGTCTGCATTTCTGTATCTCTGTGCTCTCATCTCTGCTGTCCACTCACTGGCACTTTCTCCCATTTCCTTTGCCTACTGAAGCCTCACTTGTCAAGGCCCACTGAAATATTATCTTCACTGCAAAGTTCCCCCCATTTCCGTTTTTAAGGAATTGTTCTCTTTCTGTAAGTTCTTTGTCCCTCCTACTCTCTCTCCTACTGTAATTTGAATTTTCCCATTAGATTTTAGACATGTTGGTGGCAAGAACTCTCATCTTTTTCATCTCTGTATACCATCGAACTAAAACCACCTACAGTGGACACACAGAAATCTGCAGAACTGGAAAGGGTGAGGAGCTTGCCAAACAAGTACAGCGATTCCAGCTACTTCACAGCTACTCCACTCCGACAAACTTACATCCTGAGTGTCTCTGTGTGCATCATTCCCCAGGCCTGCGAAGGTCACCCCGTACCTCCAGCAGCAGTGCCCCACCTGTCACCCACCACCTTCCTTCCTGGGAAACCTCCAAGATCAATTCCCTCAGTTCAAACGCTCCTTCATTTCATTCTACCTGCCTCATCCCATGTTTCCATTTTGTCTACACATCACTATTCTAGTCTATTACCCACAAGCTCTCTTCCTTGTTTATCAGTCAGATTCTGCTCTAACAAATTCTGGTGAACTCTGACAGCTCTCTGGTGATCCTGAAGTTCCAGTTTTCCAGATTTCACTGAAGCTATGTGCTTTGGCACCGGGTTATGTGACAGAGCACTGCTTCTTCAAGGCGGTGCCCATCTACCCTCAGCAGTGACTTTACCTGTAACTCCTTCTCCTCCTGCCTCAGCATATTCCGCAGGATCTGCGTGGCATGCTTTTGAACTTCAGGATCCTAAGAACGGAAGACAGTATAACAGTGAGAGCTAGAGACCAGCTCACTGGCTCAATTATCTCCTGCCTGCTGATTCTTGGGCGAGGAAAGCCACGGAGCAGCGTCTGAGCCGCACGCATGCTTTGTGTGACACTTAGTATTACAAATGGAGTTCAGGAGACATACATCTACTCTGATTCTGTTCTTGAACTTTCTTGGTTGCAATCCGTTTGGTATCATGTGCTCTTTAAAGTCCCAGATTTGCTGAGAGTCTTCCTTCCGTCTGGAAAATCCTGTTCCCCAGCCCTGTGTGCACCTGTCCTTTCTGAACGCCTAGCACAGGCTTTCCTTGCCTTCCCCCTGCTCATGTGTCCCTTCCTGACTCTCCCCTACAAACTGAGCTCCAGGTTCTGCTACTCCATGCAGCCTTTTTCCCCAGGAAGCTTCCCCTGCTCCCTGACTCACTCTCTACCCCCTCACAGTGACCCAGCATCTAACAGATGGCTCCAGGCATGCCTGCAGGTATGTGCTGCCTCCCCAGTCTCCACATTTAGGGCACACAGCCCCCTGCTGTTGAGTAAAACCACACATGCATTTATATGGAGAAGGATGCTAAGGCATGGGCAACTCTTCAACGCAGCCCCCTTCTGCTCAACTCTGATGGTCTTCACAGAACCCTGTGGCTTGTCTCAGCCTCCTGCCCACCATTCCAGGTAAGCTGCTTTCCTTCCCCATGGGGAGCCCTCTGAAAGGACAACAGAGAGAGAAGAGCCAGGGAGACTTTACCTGCAGAGGTTTGGGTCCTGTGATGCGCTGTGGAGGGGGCAGAGGTGGAGGAGGAGGAGGTGGCGGGATCGCAGGGGTGCCTCGGGGAGCTCCTGCTGGGGCGGGGTCCTCCTGGACCCCAGAGACACCGACGGACGAGGGTGAGGAGCCCAGGAGGGTCAGTGCGACGTAGGCACCAGCTGGAGTGAGACACAAAGAGCTGCTGAGAGAGGGCCACACTGGACAGTGACACGCACACCAGAGAGAGGTGTCTGCCCTTCCCTCTCCTCCTTCATTAAGCTTACAGTCCTGCAGGCAGAGTTCTCATGATGCCATTCTTTAACTTCTGTCTTCCCACCCTTCGTCAACTTGAGTGCCCACTCCCTCCCTGTTCTCTTTCAGAGACCTCAACCAGAACTTGCCCCGTGGTATCTGAGAGTGCTCCCGGGGCTGCCCTGCTGGTCCGTTCCCACCTTTCTCTCACTAAATGACGGTGCCCATCACACGCCTGCCACAGCAGACACTCAGATTCTAGCCTTTATCCTCCCCAAACTTCCCATGCTCATAGCTCCTTCCTCAACCTCTGTTGCTGCTCTTGGTTATGTGGTTAGACTCAATGTTATGTCTTCCTGGCAGCAAAGAGAATGTTTGCACTTTCCACCAACCACCAGGAGGGAAATGAGGAAGAAGGTCCAGCAATGAGGGGAGTGAAGGAGTTTGAGGGAGACGCAGTCTGGACAGGATAACGTCCGAGCGGGAGTGGCAAAGACAGATAAAATGAAGCTGAGCGATAAAGGGCTCATATGGTGTCTCCACTGGAAGCGATAGTAGGGAGGGTGCCCATCTGTGTGGGTCATTCCATGTCCAGATTGGAGATGTGACTCGGGCTGCCTCCCACCCCACAAACAAAAGCAACCCCTGCTCCTCTTAGTAGTCAGGTCTGCTCTTCATCCAGCCCCTCCACCTGTGCCCACCTCCTCCACCTGTCTGTTCCCCATTGGCTCTCTCCAACTCACATTTGATGAGTTTCACCACTTCCAGGTGTGAGCTGTTGGTGACCATGGTGCCGTTCACCTGTTGGGGGGAGAATGACACTGAGTAAAGGTGATGGAAACCCAGGGGACCCTTGGGTCCCCTTCTACAAGTCCCAGATGCTGCTCCTTCAGAGCCATTTCCAACGCCCTTCAGCCTGTCTGGTCACTTGTTTACTCAGTTCACACTGTAATGGTCACGTCTGCCGTGTGTTCTGTTTCCCCAGTTGGCCTTAAGTTTCAGGGACGACTTCAGCTTCTTTCGTTCATTTCTGGCATACACGTCCCAGCCATTAGTCTAGTCACACACCAACCGGCCCAGCGTGCTTCCTTCTCACTACAGGACTATGGGGCTTGTCAGGGGTTTCCAGAACTTCTGGGGCTCTGCGTTGTAGAAGAAAGAGCTAATGCACAGGACAGGCAGATTTAGCAGTTTAGAACTGGCAGGACTTCCAGTTAGCAATGCGTGGAGGACAGTTTCACTCTGAGAATGAAGGTACTAGGCTCCTTCATGTCTGTGCATATCCTGTCCAAGCGGGCGTGGTGGAGCCTGCTCTGGAAGCCAGAACCAGGAAGAGCATGGCCTCTCCCTGGCCCACTCCCTGGGCCACACTGCCCTCCTGGGCTCATGCAGGTGCCACCCTGAGCAGTCGCAGGCTGACGGCTGGCATTAGAAGGGAAGCATGCAGCAGAGGCCCAGGCCAGACGTGACCCTTCACTGCAGGTGGCTGGGCCACTCACTTTGATGATCCGGTCGCCCTCTTTCACACCAGCTCTCATGGCTGCACCTCCTGTAAGAAGAAGATCTGGTCAGCAGAGCTCAGTCACCGTCCCAGGGTCACGAGTCTACCCCGGTGTCTATCAGACTTCTCTAACTTGTGTTCTTACCTCTCCAGTGATAGGATATAATCTATCCTGCTCCAACAACACAGCCCCTTTTAAGCTAGAGTGGACTAATCGAGGCGTCCTCTCTTGTGCCTCCCTCCACCTGGCTCAGATGCAGGCTCCTGACAGCTGGGCCACGGAGGGAGGCAAGGCTGCGCCAGGAGCAGATGTGCTTTATCTGAGTGGTCTGGATGAGTCCTGGGTCCAAATCAGTTATTTCTTGTAACCCAGTGGGAAGACTGAGTTTACTCTGTTAACTGTAATTGCTAATACTGAGTAAGAGGAATATGGAAAAAAGGACTGAAAAATTCGAGTTTTCACACTGTGGTTCCTAAATCCAGAGAGGCTCATAAATATATTCTGGGTGTTATATTGTTAAAGACGGTGACTGTTTCACATTCTGTTCAAAGTCTATTTGAACTGCTTCTCTAAAAGGCAGCAGAATAAAGCTGCCCATTGTGACTGACTCAAGGAGTTCAGAACCTCTATTTTCCAGGTTCTCTCTCACTGGTAGTTTTAAATGATTGAACATCCTCGTTCAGTTTAGACCAGGAAGTGTAAGAAGCTCTGATGTTGAAACAAGTCAATGAGAAACATTGAAATTCTGTTTTTTGTAAATTTGTCACATGATGATCACTGAATCTCTAAATTGCCGTCATCTGATGGAAACAAAACGCCCATAAAGCACGTCTACAATTTTCTAGTCCAAAGAGAAACTGCAGCGATGACGGACCCCAGCTTGGCTGGGGACTCAGGACTGCTGCCTCCCATGTATGCTCTTGATGGGAGCGCTGTGAATGGACGCAGCCCTTCTGCGAGTCTCAACCAGAATCTAAAGCTGGCAGGGCAGAGCCGTCTTGCCCCGATATATGAGAAACATGAGGTGACTTCAACAAACTTGATGTAACACTTTTTCAAGAATTCTTCAGAGTAAAGGCATGAGGGCAGCAGCTCTCAGGCTTGAGCCAGCAGCAGCACCACCAGGGCATGTGTGAAAGAACACATCCCTTGGCCCCTGGCCAGAAACAGGTTTGGGACTTCTGTGGTAGGCCCAGGAAGGCGGGTTTCAGTCATCCTGGAGCCCAGGTGACTGACGGAGGCGAACGCAGGCTACACTTGAAGAAGCAGTGAATAAGAGAGACCTCATGTCTGGAGAAAACAGGAACAACTGCTTTGTTACACTTGAGACTGCCATGCCAGTGCGGATGAAGTCTCTTCCTCTCTCCTCCCACCAACACACATCCACACATGTATTTCCTGAAACTCCTCGTGACTGCCAGCCCACTTCTGTTCTTCCTCTGGGTCTCTGGTCTCACAGAAGGGAAGAGTGAAGCTAAACTCACGGTGCCCACACTGCGTATCAAATAGGTCACAGAGGCAAAGTGTGGGTTCTGGGTCATCCACTAACTCTGTCCAGGGAGCTTCAAGACTCCGGGGAGGAGTCAGAGGCCACTGTCGTCACAATCCTCCAGGGAGTCTTCTGACCTGGTGAGGGGCTCCCCTGGGGGCCAAGCAGGTATGTGCTGTGTTTATACTTCCCAACAGGGAGGCAAATATAAGCGTGAGCTGCCCAGTGGCTTAACATGGGGGAGACCTCCTAGTTGCCCTGAGGAGCCGATCTTAGAGTAACCCATTCGAGCACCCCCGGCCTCCAGAGAAGCCAGGCCTCCCAGTCTGCAGATACCGCCACATACAAGCTGCTGGAGGTGGGAGGAAGGCACACTCACCCGGCCGCACAGACTGCACCAGGACGATGCGGTCCCCGCTGACTGTGAAGCCAAAGCCATGCTGGTCCTTCTGGATGATGACACAGCGCTGGACAAGACCTGATGAGACGTGAGGTTAGGAAGACGGGTGAGACAGGCACTGGAGGGTCTGTGCATGTAAGCCCCAAAGCTGCCACCCCGGTCTGCTCCTCGTTCCACAAGCCTCTCCAGGTGCCAGGCCTGTCCTGTTCAAACACTTCTGCTGTGACATGCCCCCTGCAGTGACCCACCAAGATCTGCAACAGACCTAGTATTCCACACAAGAGACGCCCTTGCCTGAGGCACCGAGATTGTCTCTCTTCTACGTGCCTGTCTCTTCCGTTGTCTGATCGACCAGAGAAGGGTCAGGACTGCAATGTCCTCCCAGAGGCTAGTATCAGAGACACGACCCCAGATCAAAGCCCCGGTGAGAATGCAGGTTCTCTGCCAAAACAGTCCCATGAGGGTAGCAGGTGGGACACAGTGCTTCTGACTCTGGAGAACTGGAAGCTCAAGTGAGTCAGGACTGGCTGGCTCTTTGCCAAATCGAGGGAAAGACAAACGACCAGAGAAAAGTGCTTCTTCACATACACATTCTCAGAGCGAACGTGAAAAACAGGTGACGGTGCCCAGCTGAGCCCACCCTTGGGGGTGTCCACAGGGGCAGGCATGAGCTGCAAGCAGACTCCCGCGCCAGCAGGTCCCGGCTCTGCCCCTACAAGCCCGCGTGCCTGTTTCCTCCTGTGTAAAACAGGCACACAGAGCCCACCGGCTTGGTGGGCAGAGGGGAACGGGTCACACGAAGCAGCTGGCGCAGCTGCGCCGTGTACTCAGACCAGCTTGCGTGCTGCACACCACGGTGTCTGTTACAGCCCCGGAAGTTACCTGTGGTCTCAAATGTGTCAGACGGCTGGCGATGGTGGGAAGGGGACTTGCGTTCAGGAGCCGAATCTCCCAGAGACAGGCTACTCAACCTGGAGGAGTCAGACACGACATCAGTGAGGGCAGAGTGTGGTGGAAGCAAGCTCTGTCCAAAGGGACCCTGATCTCGGGTGACAAGAGACCAAGCCTCTCACTCTGCAACCCGCTCCATGTGGAGGGAGGTTAGGTGTCATACCACCTATCTGGAGTCCTGGGCGGCAGGGCAAGCATGGTCTCTTACTGCCCAGCAAGGCGTGCAGGGCAACGGCCCTTGCTGGAGTCAGGAGACAAAGAGACAACAGCGAGAACGAGATGTGCACAGACACACACTGTGGGGTCTTACCAGGCTGCAATGGGGCTGATGGGACAGAACGGAGCAGCAGAGAAATGAATGCAAGAAAAAGACAGGAAAAACAAACAGCAAGTTAGTTCTAGGCGATGACTGGCGAAGGAAGGGGAGGCTGAGGGAAAGGATGGGGTGGGAACAACATACAGAGGCACGTGAACCACCAGAGGGCTGCAAGGGCTCCCTCACTCCGGCTTCATCTCTGTCCCTCTCCACACGGCCTCTCTAGGAGGGTCACTGGACATCTGGCACTAGCCTGCAGCGTAACTGGCAACACATACTTTTCTGGAAAGCAGGGGCATGGCCGAGCCTCTGAAGTACATTTACCGTGTGGGTGCCCCAGGAGGACAGGAACCTGGTGTTTGTGGCAATGCTCCAGCCAACCCGCCACTGCTCCCAGCCCCTCCTATAGCCTGGGGCTGTATGCTTACAAACTACTGAGATCCTAACCCCTCAAGGGGCCACAGATGACCCAATCTGACGATGGCCTGGCCTGATCTTCTCTAACAGGACACCTGCAGCAACAGGTCAAACATTGCTATGCCTCTCCTTCTAGAAAAGTCTGACAGTGGCCAGTTACTCATCATTAGGTGCTGCCCCTGAGAGGGCCCTCCTATTCATCTCTGCAGTAAATAGCTTGTAGGGTTTATTTAAGGACCCTGTGTTTGCAGCAGCAAAACACTGGAAAGATGCAAAGCTTAATGGGTATTCGGTTAAGTAAGTTACAGTGCATTGACATGACAAGACAGCATTCAGCCAGCCTTACACCAGCTGGAGGTTTTATGTCAGGAAAGGTCTCTGATGTGCTGAGTGAGAACAGCAAGATGTAGAATTAAACTATAAAAATGGGTACGAGAAAAATTATGTTTTCACATGAATAAAATACCCATGACATCTCTGACAGCCTCTGAGGAGAGAGGGTGGTGGCTGGAGCAGAAGGTGAAGTTGGAATCTTTTCACTGTATTCTTGTTTGCACCTTTGAAATTCGGAATCGTGCAAAGGTCCTAGCTACTCGAACAGTGAGTGCATCCAATACAAATAACGAAACTTAAGATGGGTCTTCTTCCCCCTCACCCTGCCACCCCTCTTACCTGGACAGGTGAGACTGCTTTTTACTGGCTGATCTTTGAATCAGAGAGAGAAGGACATCAAAGAAGAAGCGAGCGTGGCGCCCAGGAGAGAGAGGTGCGGGACAGAAAGAGAAAAACAAAACAGGACATAAACCAGACAAGACACTGGAGAGCAGCTCTGAAGAAAGCCTGCGGTCATGCTGAGAAGGGCCCAGGTGAAAGCTGGTTACAGGCAGCACAGGACTCAGTTAAATGCAATTTTACCCAAGTCATTTGGCTGCTTAAAACCTTTTAGAGCCTTCCCATCGACTTGGAGAAAGGCTTGGGTCTTTGACCTGGGGCGCCGGCCAGCACAGCGTCAGAAGCGCTGCAGCACCCACCTGCCATGTGCCACGCACCCGGAGCCCAGCAGCAGCCCCGGCACCCTGGGACAAACTACTGATGGGTGCCAGAGCTGTAATGGTGTGGATCCCTGCTCTTCACTGGTCTCTGGCTCCTCTACTCTGTTCCTTCTTCCTCGATGATTGCCCTGCTCTGCACACCAGGGCTCCTGTGCGTCCCAGGACCACATCTACAGGCTGAACAGGCAGTTGCACTTCTGGGGCCACAGAGCCTCTGGCTCTTCAAATGACAAGACTCATAATTCCCTGTCCTCACCTCCTCACCCAGGGTAAGGATCCAGCAGCAGTTAACAAATGTTCTAGAATCTAGGCCTGCGCTATCTACTACAATAACCACCAGTCACATGTAGCTACTTAAATTTGGGATAGAATGATAAATGCGGTTTCTCAGTCAAACTAACACATATTCAAGTGCTTACTTGTAACCTATGGCTAGTGGTCACCATACTGGATGGTGCAGGACAGAACATTGCTATTGTGAAAGTTCTATGGGATGGGCTGCCTGGGCACTATGGCAGGCACTGGGGGATAAAAACTCAGTAAGGCATTGTCGCTTGCAGGTTGTGGAGGAGGCATACAGAACTTCAGTCAATCAGGGACGGCAATAGCTCGGCCCTGACTCCCACCGGAGAGAGCGTCTGGGAATGGACCTTACAAGTCTTCCCCTCCACTGCTTCTCCAACACCCGCAGGAAGGCCGGAACTCCTCCTGCTCAGCAGGTTTATCTTGAGATGGCAGGGGCCTTCTCCTCCCCATCCTGGCCTCTTCTGTCGACCCCAGCAGGAGGCTAGCTCCCCGTGCCCACAGTGAAGCCTAGAAGGGATAGCCTGGTAATTCTTAGCTGGTTTGGTTTGAATTTGAGCTGATGTACAAAATCAAAGGCATGTAAAGCCAAGGTCCATGTCAATGGCTGCAGAGGACTGTAGGGCCATGGATGAAAGCAGCTCAGCAGTCATTTAAAGTTCAAAAACCATCACAGACTGGGGTAGGGGAATGGGGCATATTTGCAGTAGATACAATCTTTTGCTTTTTCTGCCGAGAGCTTATGGGAGGAAACATTACCACTGAGATGGAAGAGGAAGAAAGCCTATACAGCAGACCAGTGGATGAAAACCACAATGGGCTTTGATTCTCAGCAGAGATCTGGGAGGCAGCCCATGGTACAGTTAAAATCTAAGAGACTGGGAAGGGGGAAAGGCAGAAGGAAGGTCATCTGGCATGAAATTGAGGGTGTCATAAAAATAAACCTGAATGGCAGGCATGCCCTCTTCCCGGTGATGGTCCTGGAAGAGAACAGATATAAACCTGACGGGTCTGGAGAAGTCCCCATGGTGGCTCTTTATGTGGCACCACTGACACAGCCCTTCTGGCTCAACTACTCAGTGACCCCCACCCTCGGACCCGCCCTCAGTTATGGAGACTGGAAGGCCTGTGATGTTTTCTTGGAGTGGCCCCTTCCTTTATATAATTGCCTCACTCTAAGCCACATGTCTGCGGCCTCAGGTCTGGACAGTGGAAACCCTCTTGTTCCATGACCAGTCTGTGCAGGGCTCTACCACACAGACGAACGTCCCCCAAACTGTTTTATCTGGGTCCCTTCAACTAAGAGCCAATGATCTCTGTCCTAACAATGGATATGCTCAGAGGGGCGTGCGAATGCCTGGTATTAGAGGTCGTTTCCAGCGTGGTTCCCAACACCTTTCCAAGTGTACTCGCTGCCTGCCTACTTTTCTTACTGGACCCAACAGAAGCTGCCTCATTCTCATCTCTGCCTTATGGGCCTCCATCCCTTCTCTCTCTCCTCTCCCATTCCTTTTTCAAGAATCTGGTCAAAAAGCACTGACTTCATGACGTCTCTTGTGAAGCACTGGCCACCGCAGCCCGAATTACCTTTACCCCAACATATTCATGTCAAAGATGTCAAAGCCTCATTCAAGCTGAAGGAGCAGTGTGATGAGCCTGCAGATCCTTCATCTAGATTCACCAGTGACATGTCACATTTGCTTTATCTAGGACTACACACTTCTCCACTTAACATTTCCCCACAATACATGACACTCCACCCCTAAATACTTCCTCAGATATTTCCCACTACTGCCGGGATTCTCCTATAATTACAATGCCATCAGGATACCCAATGAGTTTCACTTTGATAAACATTATCCAATATTCAAATTTCCCCGACTGTTTTACTAATAATTTTCTATACAGTTGCTTCCCTAATGCCTCAATCCTGGATACAAGTATACGTCTCAGATTCTATTCATTCACATCTCTCTTAGCTTCATTTCATCTACCACACTCCTACATCCCTTTTGTGGTCTTCCCAAACACTGACATTTTGAAGACTTGGGGCCAGCTGTTTAACAGAATGACCTGCAAAGGCTTTATTGGTCCGGTGATTAGCTTCAGATTAAATGCTTTCTAAAGAGACTTACGTTAAGTGATGTCATGTATCTTGCCCCTTTCTGGTGACGTAGGTATGATTACTTAGGTGGGGGCGCTCCTGAGATTTCGCAGTGGTAAAATTATTATTTTCCCATTTAAATGAATGAGAGATCTGTGGGGTGACTTTTTTGAGACCATATGAACATCCTTTTCACAACCTCGAGCTCCAGCCATTCATCATCCTGCCTGAACTGTTTATTGCACTGGTAGCTGCAAAATGGCAAAACACGAGCCCTGCCTCCCTCTGCACCCGTCAGCAGCAGACTGCAACCCCCTTTCCTGGAGCAGGACTAAGAACTCAGTCTTTTTTCGTTCAGCAAAGCACTGTGACCCATCATTACCAATACTTCTAAAGCATGTCAGAGTTATCCCAACTTGGCTGGAGGGCTGAAGGAGCCTGTACAAGCTAATTCCTGTGTCTGTGAACTGTGTCCCCATCAGTCTCTGAGTGTACCCTTGCTTTCTCACACACACAGGAAATACCCCAGCCTCACTGTGACCCTTCCCTTCCCTCTGCCAGACCTGGAATCCAGCACTTCTCTAAGAAGCCCTGGCTCCTGATAGCATGGAATGTACTGCAAAACAAGACCTCGGTGGCAGGTGCTCATTCTGTCAGTGTCTAGGCCTGGTCAGGAAAGAGAGGCAGGAGATGGTTATTAAATCTGTGAGCTCCTCCTGAAATCTTCATGCTGATTCCAACACTGTGGGTTTTTTCCTCTTCTCCCCCAGTTCCATGCTTTGCCGCCCTTTTCCCACAGCAAGAACCCTGCTCCCCAACAGGGGCAATGTATTTACTGGGGTCCCAGCCTGTGAGATGCACGGCTTCTGGATTCAGCCCAACAGCGGGCAGCAGCCAGGGGACCAGTTAAGGTGGAGGTCTCCTCACGGCTGGCTGTACATGCCACGGACGGTGCAGGCAGGCAGTGCCGCAGGAGAGCCGCGCAGATGCTTCTCTACGTTGCCATTTTGAATTACACTTAGGGTTCTTTTTATATTTGTACTTCATTTGAGGATTTCATTTTTCCAGGGTTATTTAATTTTATTTTATGAATATATTGAATCTAACATTTACATGTTTGAAAGCTCAAAATGAACTTTGAAAGTCTCTCAGGAGTGTCTGTCTTTCACCCCACTTCTCCCCAAGAAACCCTTTCCATTTGGTTTTGGTTTTCTTTCTGTAAAGTTTTCTCATGGAATTAGGCAAACACACACACACACACACACACACACACACACACACA
Source organism: Solenodon paradoxus (assembly GCA_004363575.1). Taxonomy (NCBI): domain Eukaryota; kingdom Metazoa; phylum Chordata; class Mammalia; order Eulipotyphla; family Solenodontidae; genus Solenodon; species Solenodon paradoxus. The sequence continues at coordinate 274,841 of RJWH01001701.1, forward strand.
CACTCTTTTCCTTTCTTGCTTCCGCAACAGGGAGTGCCCTTCACCTTTCACACGCAGCGTTTTTATTTAATATGTCCTCAGAGGAATTCTCTGTTCATAGAAATCTCCCGATTGCCCACCCACTTCTTCCCATGTGGCCCACATCTGGGCACACGTCCCCTGCTCCTGCACAGCTCCCTGTCAGATGGTGCCGGACCTGTCTCCTCACGTCTGCTACCTCAGCAGCAACGCAGATCCATCATTCTCCACAACAGAGAATGAGTTTGCAGATGACAAATCAGATGATGCACCACCCTCCGGGGTTTCCCACTGTCCTTGCATGAAGTTCCAAACCCTTGGTCCGGCCTAGCGGTTCTCACGCTCATCCACAAGCAGATAATGCTCAAACTACCTCAGATTCAGGGGCCTCTCTCTCCTGGTCAGCTCAACTCACACATTCTTCACAGTTCTGCTCCAGCCGAGAAGTCTTCTATGACACCCTGCTAGAATCTCTGCTGGAAGTCCCCTCTGCAGTGCCTAACTCAATGGTAACTCGTTATTCGGGTGCTTTTTGACTGTTTCATGGGTTTCCTTGCCTCCTGTTCTCTGGCTGACAGAGCGGCTCCAGGACACAGGGGATATTCAGTAAACGTGTCGAAAAATTACATCAAATAATACATGTGAAAGAAACTTGCAGGCATCAAACTAACATAAGCACACAATTATCCAGAGAAAGAATTGAGTGACCTCCAGAATGCATACACGTTAGGGTTAAATTCATGACTTACAGTTTTAACAAAGACTAAATGGAGTAGGGAGGTGTCAGCTCTCTGCAGACTTAAGAGCAGTTAGTGATGCCATCTTGGCTATAAGAACCTTGTAAGCTCCTAAATTCATCCAACTCCCAGATTTCTAAATTACATTCTGTACATAAAAGACACATGTCCACTAAACAAAAGACGTGTGTTAAGGGGTGTGCTGGTCATCACCAGGTGGATCGGGGAGGGGATGGCTAAAGAAGGAATCGGCAGAATTCTGACGGGAAGCTGTGCTGTGAAGGATGCTGGAGGGAAAAGGCGTAAGTGCAGGCACAGAGTTAAAGGACACAGCCACTCTGGGAGAAAAGGGAGGGTCAGGCCAGAGGGAGGAAGGACGGGAAGACTGGGTAGACGTGGGTTCCCAGCTGGCTCTGTTACTGGCTAGCTGGTAGATCTCAGAAACTTTCTTAGGCCTCTGAGCCTGTCTCTCCACCTAGACATGTGGAGAGCTCACCTGTCTCACAGAGCTGCTGTGAGAGCGAGACAAGCTAAGGTGTTAGAAAGGCTGCAAGCGCGAACAACATGGCAGTGACAGGAAGACAGGTTGGGGTGACCACAGGGGACTGGCCAGGAAGGGCTGCAGGCCCCCCAGTGGGGCCCTCAGGTCCCACACCTGAGCGAGGGCATGGTCCCCAGACTAATATAGAAAGGGTAAGTGAGGGAGAGAGGTCAATATCAGAAGGTGGAGCCATCACACATGATCACCGAGTACTGACCTCTTGACCTGGGGTTTGCCTGAACCCAGATGCTACAGGCATAAAACACATCAAAGATTTCAAAGACTTAGTAAAAAGAACAGAACATAAAATATTAGTAACTTTTTACATTGGTTCCATGCTGAAATAAAGTACTTTGAATATATTTAATCATTATAATTACAATTAAGTTCACTTGTTTCATCTGGATTTTTTTTTTTTTTTTGAGGCACTTTATTTTATTCAGTTTATCAATGGTTTCCCTGAACTTGGGTCTGAACCAGGGACCCTGGGATGTATGTGGACTGTGCCTGGTTTAAATTGCGAGGCCACCATAGCACACCTTTTTTTTTTTTAAAAGGAAAAGTGCAGGCAGAAATGAAGGTGAGCAGAAGCAGGCAGGCAGAGAGAGGAAGAAACATTTTTATTTATTATACTTAGTTATTCATCTTAATTGCTTGCCGCCGCCCCCTGGGACACGAACTCTGGGACCTTGGGATGCATGTGGACGGCACCTAACTGTTACTCCACTAGGGTGTGCCGCTTCTGGCTATTTTTAATGTGGCCACTAGAAACATTTAAATGACCTATGAGGCTCACATTCTGTCTAGCAACCAGGCTGGTCTGGCCTCCTTCAGCCACACCCTGCTGCCCTGGGTCTTCTCTCAGGGGCCAGGTCCCCAGCCTTCCGCCCATCAGAGGGACGCTGCCGTCAGCCTCTGATAACTTCTGCCTCCAACAGCACCTGGTATGGATTTCTACCAAAGCACTTGCCACTGTAGCTAACCACTCTCTCCTGCTGCTGAACCGTGAACCCCTGAAAGGCAAGTGAAATTCATGTCTGTACCCCTAGGGAGCACGTCGCCCGCTCTGGGGGCTGGTCATGCCAGTGCTCAGCAGAGAGCAAGCCTCTGACAAAGCCCTTTTCCTCACCTAAGACCCAACCCCAGGTTCCATCGTGTATGTCTGAACTCACTCTGATTTACCTAATTTGTCACGTGGTCCTCAGAGAAAGCTTGATACCAGGGCTAAGCCTAGGAATTCAAACTGAAATTAAGGTGGGGCGTGGGGGGAGTGTGGGTTAGATGGGCTTGCATCGGCTCAGCCGCTTACCATTTGTTTGGCTTAGGGAAAATGCCTTACACTGAGAACCCCAGTTTTCTCGTCTACGAAACTGGAATATTAGCCAACAACCCAGAAGGGCTGCTGTAAATAAAGTATCCAGAACAATATCTGTATACGCAACTCAAAATAGCTACTATTCTTGTTAGAAGACCTAAGTCAAAGTAACTAGTATGTTACTGCCAAAGCAATCAGACCCTGACTGGCAACACAGAAGAAAGGAATTCTGAGTGACCGAATATGGACGCAACCATCCTGGAGATCTCTGAAGCAGATGACCTATTGATGTCTGATGTGTTTTGTCCATACTCATTTTCTCTAGTCCAAGTGTCTGTTGGTAGACTGCTACCTTTGGGGAAAACAGTGTCTCGGGACGGAAAGAGACCAAGAGACCTGGACACTCGTGCTGATGTGCCACTTACTAGTGGTGTAGCTCCAACTCTATAATCAAAACAAGTCACAGGGTGGCCCAGCCAGAGTGCGTGCACACGCGTGTGTGCAGGCCAGGGAGAATGGAGGCAGGACTGCCAGTCTAGACATCTGGGTTCTAGACCAACTCTACCCCTATATTTTTGTATATTCTTGAAAAAAAGAAGGAAAATTATATAGAATAAGCATCTAACATGTTACAGACATTCATTTAATCCTCAAATATGGTGAGGTAGACACTGTTATTTTCCTTTACTGATGAGGAAAATGAGAATCAGAGAAGTTAAATTAGCTGCCCAAAGACTCACAGCTATGACACAGTTGAAGAGGACGAAGCCCCTTTCTTGGCCCCGCCCCCTGCCCCTGGTGGCCCAGGCCTGTGCACTCTGTCCTCTTGCATGAGTCGGTGTCCCCCAGTTCTTCAGGCTATTGGGTCTTTGCACCCACAGGGGGCTCAGGGAGAACTAAACCATTCAGCCAAGGAAAAAATGTAGATACCCTGACCGACAGTGATCAGGAACTCTGGAAGTTCTGCAGATCTGCACCGGTAGTGCTCACAAGATGGCTAAAATCTGTTGTTTTGCTTTCTTTTTATCGAGGCACCACTACTTTATAATGCTTGTGTCAGGAGTAAGCTTCACACGCCAACAATGTTTATGCCACACCACGCCCACCACCACAGGGCTGGCACCATCACTTCCATCCCTTTTTGACCCAGCACTACCCATCTCTCTCTCTCTCACACACACACTCATAACCATCATTTTGTTGTCAGAGTTTATGGGTCTGTTTTTATTCATCTGCTTTGTTTCTCTTCGTTTTTGATTTACCCTGAGACCCCAGTCCATGTCCTGATTGTCTCTTAGATGCCTGAGACACCAGGGCACACCCATTTGCTTTGTTTCTTCTGTAATTTCCTTGATTTAACAAAAGCAAAGGATTAAGGAGCAAAGCATACAGATTCACAAGATGAGGTGTGCGGCAGTGGCAGGGCCCCTGAACTAAGGAGGGCAGTTGGAGAGATGCGTGGAGCGAGGCTCCTTCTGCACTCACGCCATGTCCACACTGTAACAGTGAACCACATCACACTTCAGGTCAGAGCCTCTGTGATGATCAAGTGGGAAAGCCAAGCCGTGTACTCTCACTGGGCATCGTGATAACTAAGTCAGCTGTCAGCCCCAGGTAACTCTACTGGGCTATCATTTAAAGTGATTTTATTTTCCTTTTTAGGTATATTTTGTTCTACCTAAGGCTTTCCTGAAAAGATGAGTAAATGTGTTCTGAAGTAAATCTTCCTGAAGGCGATGATGCTATTTTAAGCACAAGATTTCAACAGATGGGGTTTTCTTAAAGCAAGGCACAGCTTGTCTTATACTTTGCATAAACAGAATTTTTGTGAGTCAATTTTTTATTATTGGTACAAATAAAGGACAAAGCATATAACAAATAACCCAGACTAATAGCCAATTCAAAAAGCCTTCATTTTGATTTTTAAAAATGTTGTCATTTGACTTCTTAGAAGAGTTACCTTTTACATTTAGTTTAAGGTGGATTTTTAAATTTGTTTCCTTTTCTGAAGTGTAACCGGAAGCCGGAGTCGGTCCTGGGGACACAGGAGAGCGAGTGTGCAGGGCGGAGACTGCTGAGGCTCTGCCACAGCGGGAGTGCTGGCCCTTCTCGATCAACTGCTTTCCAGCCTCAGGGAGGCTGCACCCTTCCTCGGCAGAGGTGACCTAGAAGATTCAAGTCTAGTCACACCATCTAGCCACCACTATAATGGAGGAGGGAAGGCAGCCCTCTCAGGTGGCCCTGAGGCCAGAAAGCCTTGCTGAAAGAAAAGAGGGTGGTGGGGGAGCATCTTCTCAGCTTGCAACAGGTCCCCTAGAATTCCTGAGTCACCCTCCTCACACCTCCAGGGACTCCCTCTTTCCAGAAGCTTTCCTCCAGCAACCCTAAGGATGGCCACTCCTATTCTGGCAGCTTCTGGTTCGGAAGCACCTGCTCAGTGCCACAGCCCTTGCTGTCCCTCTCTATCACCTCGAGTTCTGTCTCTAAAGAGAAACCTCTTCTGAAGGAGGGGCTCGAGGCTTCTGTTTCTTAGTACCGCATCCCCAACTACCTGACATGGGCCCAAGTAACAAAAAGCTCTGCAGACGGAGTTGGTTAGGAAGCTGAGAGCCAGTCAGAGAAAGTCTGAGTCACCATCTCTGGTGGTCAGGCCCCGATGCTACTGCGGCAGCTTCATCTCTGAAACCCACAGGGAACACAGACCTTCCTTCAGCCACCTTGTGCAGACTTGATTGGGCCTGCTGGACAAGCTCTGTTTTTTAAATATAAACCTGGCCTGTGTCCACTCCAAGAGCAAGCTCAGAGGAGGCCTGCCTGCCAGGAGGGAGGATGGGCAGGCCCAGACACAGAAGAGAAGAGCGTCTCCCTCCCTCCCTCCCTCCCTCCGGGAGGCTGGCTTCTGTGGAAAGACAGGCCTCTTAGAGCCGCAGTCCCCGCCCCTTCCAGAAGTGCTGCTGCCTCCAAGTCCTTTCCTACGCAACTAAATCTTTCCCTACTGAGGGGCCATACACCAGTGAAAGGATTTTAACAGGACAAACGTCACTGGCGCTGAGAGATGGTCTTGTAAGCCTCTGTCAGAAACAGCACTGATAAGTATCATTCCACATAGTTACATCTTAGAGCATTTCATCTGGCTCAGAGTTCACTATGAGGCAGCAGGGAACAGCATAAATAAAGTGTCCTGGGGTTTAAAGCTCTGGCTTATTCATTTCCTCACAAGCAGGAAGTGGTGGCATGTGTGTGTGTGCGTGTGTGCGTGAGAGGGAGTGACAGGAACAGGAATGGATGAGGCAGATGGTCCCTGCGCTTCATTCCCAGGGCTCTGGAAAACAGGCTCTGCTTCTATCTGGGCACATATCATATTATAATAAGATTTTAGTATGTCAACAAGGGACCACCTTGAACAGGGCAGTAACATATTTCAACTTGGAATTGCCTGCCTGCAAAACATCATCTTTAGGAAACAAATCTGGACTGACCAGGAGAGAAGTAAGGGCGACAGAGAGTTATTTCCACTGGGCCAGGCACACGGTGGATACCATGGAAAACTAGCTGAAAGAGGACCAACCATGACATTATAACCTCTCCTAACTCTAGGGCCTCAAACAGCTCACCCCTACCCTTCATTCAGCCCAGCTTCCCGTGGCGGAACGCAAATACTGCCTTCTATAGGAAGTTCTCCTAACTGTCCAACTTCCAAAGTAACCTTTTTACTAAGTAATTCATCCCTGCTGCAGTTTGCATTCATACTGTATCAATACTTGATGTCTCTCTCCACGTAGATAATAAACTTGAGAGCGATGGTCCTGGCAAATTCTTGTTTGCAGAGCTCACAAGCACAGTGCTGAGCAGACCCTAGCACATGCTTGTGTAGACAAAAAAGCATTCCTGGGAGCCACTCTCCCTGGAGAGGAACTTGCACAAGAGGAAGTCAAAACAAAGATTGCCTAACTCTGAAAAGACCATGTAAAATGTATTAATCTAAATAAGCAGGTGCCCCTCACCCCATCAGCTAAAGACAAGAGAGAGGCTGTAACGCTGACATTTTCAGTCACGTTCTGCTGGCCCATTTCAGAGCCAAGGGCCTGCACACAAACCTCTTTTGCAACATGCAGGTACAAACAACCCACCTACTCAGGGTCATCGTTACAAAAACCAAAACCTAACAAGGTGGACAGTTTACACAGCGCAATCCATCTGGCTGTCATCTGGGTTCAAAGTCTCACAATTAATTCACTAATAAAGTCTATTCAATTTCAAATTTCAGGAATCGTCTTACTTCATTCATCACAGGTAACTGGTGACAGATGGGGCTGCAGCAATGATGACATGACAGCAGGATTGGGAGACGGGGCTCTGAGCCCCTCCCCAGAAGTAAACAATGCAGCCCTGCCTCTTACTGGCTGTGACCCCAGGCAAGCTACTCATCTCTGTTCCTCAGCTTCTCAACCTGAAAACGTGATAATAAGAGTACGTATGCATTTCACTTATTTCACTGGATTGTTGTTTTGACTGAATTATTTAAAACACATAAAAATAAAATGTTCAGACCAGGGCCTACGACTAAACAAGAGCTCAATACATATCAGCCATTCCATGATCATCGCACGGATTGGTGCAATTAATGTAATCTGTCATTTTAGTGAGGAGAACTGGGCTACAGAAATGCTGTGGAACCTGCTTCACTTCTCAGCTCCGGAGAGTGGATGGAGCCCTTCCTCTAATATTTTGCCCTCTGGTTAGACACAGCTCCCACCCCTCGCGCTGCCCCCCAAGCTGACTTTGCCACAGATCTGTCCTTAATTTATGTCAGGTCACCGATTCAAGGTGGCATAGACCGGCTACCTGTTTCTCCTTGTATGAATTCAGATTCTGCTAACACTTGCTGTCTACTGGGTAGTGTCTTGTCTGATCTCAGGCAACTCTGAATGTGTCTTTTAAAGTTTCCGAGGGAACTGCAGATCAGCGAAGATGCTGGACTGGTGTGAGATCTGGGGTCAGTGAGGGCTTATGCCAGGTCTGGAACTCAGGGTTCCTGACTCCAGGTCCACAGCCCATCCCCAGGAAGCCAACCTGGCTCTGGGAGTCTCCTGGCACAAGTGGGAAACACAACGTGGATTACCTTTTATGTCTGCCAACCAAATGCATGGGCTGTGGGCTCAGAGTCAGGTTGGTAGCCCCGATGCCAACACTGGCAAGATGTTAACGTCCCAGCCTCGGATCTCCTTACCTGCAGCAGGGGCTCACTACTACTTCAGCGGCTGTCATGAGCCTGGAGGTGTTGTTGACTGAAGCAGTAGCACAGGGCACACGATAAACACTCAAAAGTAAACTAGTTATCATCACCACACAGAAAAAAGGGACTGCAGCTTCCCCAGCATTTTCCCATCCATGACTCAGGAAGATCCCCGTAAAGAAGATGGACATTCAAATCAAATGACAGATAGGAAGCTAAAGGTCTACAGACCGAGGTCGGGGCAGAGCTGAAGTCCTGTCAGCACAGAGTCCTTCATCAGATCTTCCTATCTGCTGCCTTGCTGAACTTTGCAGACAAGTGCAGAATTTCAGGGAAGACGTCTGCTCATGCAGGGCCAAGGAAGGCCTCAGAGGCCTGACAGTGCCTTTCGTGCTTGAGGCATTCGCCCTCCCCCCAACCAAACTGGGTGCTGGGCAGGCTATTCAGTGGAAAATTCAACTCCATCCCGGCGGAAACCCAACATCTCTGCTGTTGCAGCAGATTTTCAAGACGTGCTGGCTCCCAGAAACCACAATTACAGGCAGGCTGGAGGCAGAGGGTAATCAGGCCCATACCAAGGGCTCAGCAGTCTCTGGGCCTCCCCCCAGAGCTGCTCCATATCCACTGCTCCCACGCCCCCAGAGGGGAGCTGTGCAGTGGGAATTTCCATCCTTTCTTCCAGTCCCCACTCCACTTCCAGGAAACTGAAGAAGGGTGGAGTGAGAAGGGATGACACCCCCTCATGGATATAACTAATGCAGCAAGAGCTGAAAATAACTCACAGAAAGAGACGGCCCTTCCCTCATTCCATGCTGTCCTATACTTCCTGCAGTGAAGGAGTTCTCTGGGTACGACGCATTGCCGCCCCCAAGAAAATGAAAGGGATCTCATGGGACAGGAAAAGGCCCCCTCAATCCCTCCACACGGGGGACCATCTAGACAGGAGATGGGATGGGGAAAGGTGGCATCTAGATGCCCAAGGAATCTAGGCTTCTGATCCAAGACCCTGGAGGGTCCTGTCAGAAATATGCTCCTCCACGTCTCCTCCGAACTGTGGCCTTGCCTTCTTTCCTTCCTGTCTTGAGATGTGGGGCTGGTTTTCAAACTCCGGCACCAGGGACTTTGGGGAACCTCTCTTCTTCCTTCCATTTACTATTCATTCTGTCGTCTGGGTGGCAGACTGGCTCAGCTTGACTTGGATGACTGCCCTAGACACACCCAGACAGCATATTGTCTTTTATGCCTCCCCATAGTCCCAGGGTGGTCCTGCCTCCCACCCTCAATGCTAAAGGCCTTGCCAGGGCTTGGATGCCCTACGATCACTTCTTTGGGCTCTCAGGAGGTGGAGTTAATGTTGGCTGGTGCAGGTGAAGGGATGAGTGGACTTCAGAATCGTCCAGGGTGTTTGAACAGCGAGGTCAGAGGCCAGCATGGAGGAGGTCAGGGCAATTTCTCCAGACCATTCCAGAGCCTCCAGGATTATAGCAAATACAGAGAATTATAGCAAATACAGAGACAGAGAACGCCCAGGGTAGGCCAGTACTGACTTAATCCCACCCTCAAAATCTGATTTTAAACATTTTAATCTGGTACACCCTGTAGATAAGGTGGCTGAGGTGCAGGCCATGCAAAGGCCATGGACCTTGGTTCAAGACCTGGGGCCAGGAGTGTAAAACACAAAACAAAGCAAAACAAAAACTTAAACATGTTAATCCTGAGTTTTCCGTGATTTGCTGACCAAGCTCTCCCCCTAGGCAGGCAGGCATCCCCTCAGCCCTCATAACTTTTCTCTGGATTATCAGTTCTTACAACAAAATCAGTAAAGCACAGACAAACCACCATTCAAACCACGTATTTCAAGCTCTATTTGACATATCCAGCATGGCCAAAAAGATGGATACTTCCCTGGAGTTCATTCTACAAAGACCTGGTTTGTATATATAAAGCTACTTGCTTTCACAGTCTTTTTCTAAGCATTCTTTAAGTCTCAGCATGCTTCCATATCTCTGGTTTCCCTTGCTAAGCTGTGAACTCCTTGAGAGGAAGGGTCGTATCTTCTCTTTCAAAGTATCTTTGCACGCACTCCTCTGCTGGACAGCTGGATGAAACAGGTGTTCAGCACTGGTATGCATGCGTCTGCCCACACACAGGTGAACATGGCATCTACTACAAAATACAGGATTTTACACCTAAAGTACCGTTCAACCCTCTTGTGCAGCAAAACAACTTACAAATGACCACTGGAGCACAAGTCACAGATCGAAGGGACCAGACAGTCCAAGAGAAACTGGAGATATTCAAGACAGAGACGCATACAGAGGGAGCTAAGTCAGGGGTCAGACTGACGGATGACCGCCCAGATCCATTCCAATCCTGAGGCTGGTTCTGATGTGAAGACAGAGTGGGACAGAGGGGGGCAGGGCGGGGAGGTAGCTAGGATGCACGTCATCAAAAAAGCACCGTCATCAAAAAAGTACCGTCACCATTAGGTCAGAAGTGGGTAGAATCGAGTCTCTGTAACTCTCTCTAGGGTTCACGGGAAAAACGGTTCTGGGGCACTCGAGGACTCCCCTCTGATGTCAGCTGCCCTCTGGTGCACAAGGTCACTCTGGAACGGGACTCCAGGCTCCAGTTCTGGTAATGCCAGGGGAAGTCAGGAAGTCGACCCTTAAGGACATCTGGACAAGGGTCAGATTGAAAGTGAAAAGATAGCAGTGACCAAGGAAAGGTTTCATCACCTGCTGGCCCTTCCCTGGGTCATGCTGAACCTTTAATGATTTAACTGAGCCGTGACATTGACCCATAATACTAACTGTAAATGTGCCTAGGGCCTGAGTCAGAGGACAAACGACACAAATGAAACAAGCCAAGATCTGCAGTGTGAGCCATCCTAAGGCCTAGTGAGGAACTCCTGTGGGTGAGAATCTAGATCCTACCAGACTCGGGTCAGAACTTGTCCCTTAAAGGGCTCTGCAGACCCAGGCAGCACAGTCCAGGGCACAGAAGGGACTTACGCCGAGGGGAATGGCGAGGGCGTCTGGTGGGCGTCACACACTTGAGGGCTGGTGTTTCACGGCATGTCGCTATCCACATACATCACAGGGCTTGGGAGATGTGATTAGAAAAGAATCCAGGGGAGAAGGCAAGAGTTAGAGAAAATACATACAGGTGGAGTGAACAAGGGGAGGAGGAAGGGAGCTACAAAAGAGAGGAGTGAGCAAGAATGCCAGACTAATAAGATTTGGGATAGAGGGCTCCATGGAAAGATGGGGAGAAAGGAGAGAGGAAAAATAGGGCAAAAGAGAAAAACATTCAGAAGGTCAGAAGGGGTGAGACATATAGAATTCTGTAAACATCAAAGGGTCTCAGGAAGTGGTATTGATTCGAAGGCAGCCAGGTTTTCCCAGACGTAGCAGGGGTGTTAAATGAACTTCATAGCACAGTCCTTGGGTTAGATTTAGAAAAGGGCTGTGAAATTGTTAACGAGAGCAGGGTGTCTGGCACAAAACAGGATGATGGGGTAGTGGCGAAAAGGGCAGTGGAGAGAGAAGTGGGGGCAGTAGGCAGGCAGAACCCAGGGCTGCTGCAGGACTGCTGAATGAAGGCGCTTTCCCCAGCAGGGTCCGGGGTCCAGTATGGCCATGCAGAATTAATCACACACGCTCTCTGTTCTGACTCAGATGCCGCCTCATCTCAAACTGCACCCCCATGTCTCTCTAGCACTACCCAACACACTGAAATTTCTTTTCACTTTCTTTTTTTTAAGGAAAGGTATAGACAGAAATGAAGGTGCATAGGCAAGCAGGAAGAAAGAGGAGGAAGTATTGTATTTATTTAGTTGTTCAACTTGGTTGCTCACCCCGCCCCCAGGATGCAAAGCAGGGTCCTTGGGATGTATGTGGACTGCTCTTGGCCAGAGGTGACAGACCTAAATGCTACTCCATAATTTTATTTCTTATTTAATTAATCGTGAATGTAAGCTGCAGGAAGGCAAGAATTTTTATCTATTTTGTTCACTGCTACAGTCTCAGTACTTACCCGTTCCTGGCACAAAGGAGATGCTCAATAAATACCTATTAATTGAAAGAATAAACTCAACTTTTTTTGAGCTTTAATCTATTCAATTCTCGGTTGCCTGAGAAAATGCAGGGAAAACATTTTATTAACTGAGATCAGAAGAGAATGCCAATGGACTTCTCACAGGACCTCTCCTCACAGTTATGCCAAGTTACAAGGCTGCACTCAGGAGTGGGGTCAGCAGAGGGGCCACAGGAAATGAAAAATCAGGCTGCCTGGTGAATCACCCACAGGTAGTAAGAAGGAACTGAAATTCTAAGGGCAGGTGAGAATGAACACCCCTGCACACCTTTTGAAACCCCAGTGTATCTGTATTAAACACTTTAAAACCATGATTTTTAGGTGACCTTCCATCTCTACCAAAGTCTGCTTATCAAGCACAAGATCAATTGATACTCAATATGCTTCCCGCATGGGTCAGAAATCTTTGTATATGTGATCCCTTTGTCGAGTTGACAGCTAGTCTTGGTACACAGAGCGCCTGGACACCTGGGGTACAGTAAGGCACAGGCATAATCTTGTCCTTGGGAAAGCCAGGCCTTGAGGAGTTAGGAGAGGGGCAAACAGACTTAAGTTTATGCAAATCCACAAAGAGTCAAGTGTATACAGAAGGCACCGAGTCACAAACACAGAGATGAGAAGATGGGGCTCTTCGAGGAAGCTGAACTGAGGTCACAGTATTGAGCTAAAGTCTTAAAGGGTGCCCAGGAGAGGCAAGTGCCCTCCTTGAATCGCTCCTACTTTCTAAACCAGAACCTGAGCCATGACTTGACCTATACACAGGAGACTCCTTAGCAGAGCAGATGCATTAGCTTGTCTGAGCTTGCTGGTGGGAAGCTTATGCCAAGGTAAAGCTAGGCTACTTGCTTGCAGAAACGGAAACACACTGAGAATTTCACTCCATTCTAAAAGCACTCCTACCGCATTTCATTTGATGAGTCCCATTCTGAGAGTCCCCCTCTCTCTTCTTGCAACAGGAATTTGCTACCTGGAGAACCTATCAAGTCCAATCTCACCCTTCCTTCGATAAGAAGCAAATGAAAAGTCCAGGGCTAACAGCATACTCAGTGGGGACAGATGGACAGTCTCTCCTTGGGTTCAGGAACAACACACAAGGATGTGTGCCCTTGCTGCTGCTTTTCAACACTGTACTGGGGGTCCTCGCCAGGGCAATTAGGCACACACACACACATGAGGCATTCAGATTTAAAAGGAAGAAGTAAAACTACCTCTCTTCACAGATAACAGGCTATTATATACAGAAAACCCTAAGGAAACCGCACCCCCCACCCCACCTGCCCAAACTGCTAAAACTAATGCATGACTGCAGGTTACAAGACAGACACAGAAAAACTGTATTTTTATACACAAGCAATGAACAATTCAAAAAATGAAATTTAGAAAACAATCCCATTTCAATAACAGCAAAATAATAAAATACTAGGAATAGATTTAACAAAAGCAGCACAAGAAATGTACAGTGAGAATGCTAAGGTACCATTGAGATGCACATCCATCCCCAAGCCCCACGTCTGACTCCCGGGTGGGGCTGGGGGTACAACAAAGACAACAATAAATAAGAAGATAAAGAGCGGCTTCCTCCTCTCTTCCTGCCTCCTCTGCTCACCTTCATTCCTGCCTGCAGCTGTCCTTTAAAACAAAGTCATTCAAAGACATGATGTGGAAAGATGTTCCTGGTTAGAAAGTTCCACTTTGTTAAGAGACAATACTCTGCAAGTTGATTGAGAGACTCGATATAAATTCTATCAAAATGCCAAACTCTTTTTTGTTGTTGTTGCAGAAGCTGATAGGCTGATCATAAGAAATATAATTCATGTGAAAATAATCTTGAAAAAAGAGCATAGCTAGCAGGCTCATACACACTGATTTCGAAACCTACAACAAACCTACAGTAATCAGTCAGTGTGCGACTGGCTTAAGCACAGACATCTAGGCCAACAAAAGAGTCCAGAAATAAATCTTCACATTTCTGACTGATTTACTTTTAACAAGGCTGACAAGTGAATGGAGAAAGAACCATCTTTTCAGTAAGTGGTGCGGAGACAACTGGAATCCACATGCAGGAGACCAAGGTACAGCCCCACCTCAGGCCACACACAGCGACCGAACACAACAGGGACTGACTGACCTGCAGGTGCTAACACTATACAAATACAAATAAGCAAATCTTTGTGACCCTGAGTTGGGCAATAGTTGCTTAGAGCTATCACTGAAAGCAAATGTAACTAAAGAAAAAAACAGATATAAATTAGCCTTCATCAAAATAAAAAAATCTCATTTTGTGCTTCAAAGGAATAACATCTAAGAAAGTGAAAAGGCAAACCACACAATGGAAATATTTCAAGTTATACATCTGATAACCATCTTGAAACCAAAATATATATTTTTATAGGCATTTTAAAAATTGTAGTAATTATTCTACACATTAAAATAACTTCCTGTGTATAGGTTCCCCATTCCTCAGATGTCAACGCACCCTGCCCTCCACAACATCACCAGGTGTTCTTCCCCAGTGTCCCATGGGCTCCGCCACCACGTGCCCCCCCGCCCCCCACCACCCGTTCCCTTCTGGTGACCTCAGTTCTACTGCAAGTGTCTAAGGGTTGGTTTTGCTTCATTTGTTCCTTTGAAACCAGAATATATTTTAAACACTTAAAAATCAGTAAAAAAAATTTTAATGAGCAAAAATTTAAGGAGACAGTTCTCTAAAGAAGACACGAATGGCCCGTATCTACATGAGATGCTTCTTTTCATAAGTCATCAGGAAAATGAAAATCAAAACCCTAATAAGAGCACTTCATGACTACTAGCAGGGCTAAAAGCAAAATAATGGTGAATACCAAATGCTGGCAAAGATGTGTCTAAAGCAGAACCCACACACACTGCTATGAGAATGTAGTAAAATACAGCCACTCTGGAAAACCTTTTGGGCATTCCCTCAAAATGTTAAATAGGGAAATGCTGTATGACTCCATAAAAGCCAACAAGAGTGAACCAACCCACATGTCCATGAGTAGACAGGTGCTAGCACATTAATGAGCAGTAAAAAGAATGATGGAGTGATAGACGCCACAGCACAGACACACGCAGAAATGTGACACTAGCTGGAAGAAGTTCCTCGCAAAGTTCCCGTGTTCTGTGATTCCACTTACACAAATGTTCAGAGTCACTAATACACAGACAGAAAGTAGATCCCTGGCTTCCTGGGGCTGGGTGACGGAATAAGGAATGACTAATAATGAGTATAGGCTGGTTTCTGGGATACTGACACAACTAAAATTAGATTGTGGTGAGATTTCATAATCGTGTGGAGGAGATATCTGTCTGTGAATATAGATATATATGTAACTGTGAAGATATTAAAAACCACTTACTGTATACTTTAAATGGGTCAATTTTATGGTATGTGAAATATATCTCATCCAAGCTATAAAAAAACAGACCTAATAACAATTACAATCAGCCATCCGCCCCACATATTGCTGATTTTACTGATTGGGAAAAACAGGTCTTTCCTAGGACTCTCATATGAGTACTTTTTTTTTAATCCTCTGCTCCTGATGGATAGAGTCCTCAGACATCAAAGCAAATAATTTGTCTAGGTATTAGTTTTAGATTTTGCCGAAGCATCTATGTTGAGTTGGGATAAAGAGAGAACCCACTTTACGACACTGTGTTGAGTAGTAAACAGTATTTACATAGCACTTGGTATATAGTAAGGGCTAAGTAAGTTTTAGCTGACTATCATCATCACCATTTCCAAGTTATTCAGTCAATAAGCTTGAGTGTCTGAGGAAGCATGCTAGGTTTCATGGAGAAAAGCAAAATAAAGACAAAAATCAGATTTTCCTTCTACAAAGGGTCTTTAGACAAACAAGGATGCTGCTTTGGGGGTTGATGGGGCGATGATGTGGGAGGGATACATGGAGCAAGCATTTACATGGACTCAGTCCATGCTTTGCTATCGAGTCCCATGTGTCTGTAGTGAACTACAAGCCAGGACCGTTAGCCACAGCTGCTCCACCCTATAGAAACCTGGATTGTTTCCAGGGCTGAATCCCACTTCCCTTGCAGCACCTGTACTTGGGTCTGTTCTCAAGTCCCCACGCACATTAAGAGACTTCTCCAGTGGGTGGGTCACTCTGGCTTTCCCTAAGCTGCTTCGAGCAGCACAGCCATGCTCCCCATGGCCCTTCCTTGGATGCTGGCCAAGCCCAGCTCCTTCCTCAAGCCTCAGGTCAAGAAGGACTACAGAGTAAAGCACTCCCCTGCTCCCAGTCCAGTCGTTCACACCTCTGCCCTTCCCTTACAGCACCTCTGCTTCGGTGCAGCAAATCTGCTTATTTCCTACAACACACTTGCAATTCCTTGAATGTTTTCTTTTTCTCTCTTCATTCCACAGTTTCCACCTCTAACCCATTTCTGCTGCTCACTCCCAGACTTGGTCCCGACCTTGCTCAGAAAACTCTGCCTTCAAGGCTCAAACTGCAAAGTCCCCATTCATGGGCTCTTCCCCATAAGTGACCTCACCAGATCCTCCTCTTTTCCTTCCAGGTGTCACTCCCTCCTGGCATCCTGTCCTGCTAGCTTGGGTTCCACAGTTGTTCCTCTCCACTAGCAGTGCAGATTCCTCGCAGCTCCCAGAGCCCATCTGCAGGCTCTGCCCTCCGTCCACTCAGCTGAGCTCACTGGGATGTCACCCGCTGGGCAGTATCACTGCAGTTAAGTCTCCAGCCCTTGTAAGGCCTTCAGGGCCTCCAGTCAGGGCTTTATTAACCTTGTGCAGTTCTCTTTTCTACACCCGCAGAACTGGATTCTCCTTGTATTTCAAGTCCACCTTCTGGACTGTCCTGCCTCTGATCTCGCTGAAATAACTAGAGTCCTGAGCATTTTCTTCCTCCATTTCTTATAAGCCCCTCAATCTTACATTCACACATCTTAGCTCCTTTCCTCCAGTTCAAACTTGCCCCTTCCTCAGGAACTCCTCTAAGATCCCTCCAATTCTATTAGCTCCACCCCTCAGTCCACAAAGTTACCCAAATCTCTCTGAATTTGAGGAAAAAACAGGACTTGGCCCAGCAAGTGCCTCTAGCTATTTCCAATCAATCTCCCCTGGGTGCATCAGGAACTTCTGAAAGAGTAGTCTACATTTTCTTTCTTTTTTTTTTTTTTACCTCCCACATACTCTACAGTCTGCTGAAATCTGCCTTCTGCTTCCAGAATTCTGATGAGATTGTTTTCAGTAAGACTACTGACCCTAACTGTTAACAGTTCCTTAACTGGGAAGCTAGATGATCTTCTCTCCCATATGGCATCAACGCGGCCTCTCTCAGAGCACTGGAGCCACTGCTCTTACCCCACACTCTCTTCTCTGCAGACAGTGTCCGTCTACTCTGGTGCTTTTACCAATTCTTACAGCACTGATAATTTCCAGATTTTGTTTTCAGCTCTCAATCTCTGTCAAGTTCCTGACTCAAGATGTAACTTTCTGGGGGTGGGGGTGACCGCCACTTGTAAATTCTCAAACGTGGCACAGAAAACCTCATCCCCATATACCCCACCTCTCTCATGCTATATTCTTACTCTCACCCAAGGCAGATACTCTGGTAATCAATTCTGGTATTCTCTCTAGACACAGCCATTGAGCATTTTGCTCATTGATGCAAATATTTCTTTTTCTCATTTCTTACCTCTACTTCTGGAACCCAAGGCCGGTGTGGCCTGGTGGATAAGAGCAGAACCTGAAAGCCACACAGCCTGGCCCTGAGGCTGAGTCCCACTGCTTCCCAGCTGTGTGACGTGGGCAAGTTATTCAGCTCTCCGGCTACCCTCAGCCGGAACACGGGGACACCAGTGGGTCTAACTTCCAGGGTTGTGATGAGAGAAAAAGAATTATTGTGGGCAGAATGCTTAGGACAAGGCTAGGTGATGAGCCTGACATCAGTCTTTATTAAATAAGCAATCACCTCCAGTGCCCTCCCCCGCGTGGGGTCGGTGATCTCTATCCTGTGCTCCTACCTAAGAGCAAAGCCCCATCGCCACGCTGACCAAGGACAGCAGCGATCTACTTGACCATGGTTGAGGGGCAGGGGTTCCTGTTCATCTGAAGGCCTGCTGCACCAGGAACAGGGGAGTCTGTCAGTGGTCGCAGGCCATCAAGGGCATGTGCCGCACGGGAATGTACGAGTCCAGTGGGCGAGTTTCCCACGGTGAGCTAGACACGCTCGTTTGCTTGGTCAAGAACATTTCCTGCATCCCTACCATCTGTCAGTAGCTTTCTATACTGGTCCCTGCCCCCTGAAATTCTCCATGGAGGAAGGAGAGAGACTCTTTCTGCTATTGGTGATGGGAAGATGGGGCACAGGGGTCTCAGACATGAATAAGTGTGACTATCTCGAAGTTTTCCATCTGTGAGTGAAGCAGAGGAAGGAGTCCTGATGGGGTTCTTGGAGCTGGGTCCCTGTGATGCGTGTGCTAGGAGGCATCCTCTACTCAGCGCTACAAGTAAGCCCCACACCCCATCAGCTCGTCAGGGTTGAATGTCACTATGCCCACGGTATGTGACACGGGCCTGGCACGTGGAAGCTGATGAAAGGCAGCTGCTCTAATATTACTATTTTTAAAGATCTTCTTCTATGTAGCAAGCAACATCCCTCACCTCTAAAACGAAACGTTCTAGTCTGGGTTAGTGTTTCGTAAATTATACCACATTATAAGCCAATAATATACTAAATTCTTCATCAAAAAGAAAAGAAGTAACTACTATCACTTACTCTCTGGTAGCCTAGAGGAATTTCTTTATCTGTAAAATGGGAATGATTCATATTATTTAAAGGAACCCAAAGCATGAAAACATAGCTGCAGAGCAATAATACCATTATATATACATTAATGTCCATCTACTCCGCCCACTTGCCAAAGTCTGGGACTATGCTGGGGTGACAGTCAAAAGCATGCCTCCTCCTCAAAATGTACATGGCAGGAGGAAAGACTTCAAGGGTTGCTATGAGAATGAAAAAAAAAAAAAAAAGACACACTGAAGTGCTTTCTAAAAACAAGACACTGGACCCACTCACAGGGATCTTATGAACACAGCAGCATAATGTAGTACCAAGAGTTACGTGCTGTCAAGCACCCTGCGCCATGACCCCTGGCCTTAGGTCAGTGAGATCTGAGGTAGCAAAAGCTGCTAATAAGATGTAACTGAATCTTACTTATTGTCCCTACTTGTTAAACCACAAGTACTTGCTTATATCTCACTGGAGAGCGTATGACATACAGTGGACACTAGATATTCACTGACTAAAAGATTACTTTTAGTAATTGGAGGATTTCTCAATCTTTTCCTTTTTGAAGGATTCCTAGTAAGGAAAATAAATACAGCATCTGCTCCACAGGTCTAGCAGAAAGTTCTAAAATCCTGATTTTCTCCAGAACGCAGAAGTAAAGGGTAGGTAAAACTGTTATTATTTGCAAACAAGATTTAGACTCAGACAAACTGATTTAAAAATTTTAGGGCGTTAACATCAAAGCCATGTGAAGTCATTAGTGTGTTTCGCAAGACTGCAGGATACAATATCAATACACAAAAATCAATTTTATCTATTACACAGCAACAAAAAATAACTGAAAATGGATGTTGAAAAACTACCATTTAACAGCAGCGGAGGACTGTCAGAAGTCTGGTGGCAAGCCCGATATGTCATGCATCTGATGAACGGAACCTGCACATGAAAATCTATATTGTCTTGTAAATCAATGCTACCTCTGAAAAATAAATACATTTTTAAACTATTACTTATAACAGCACAAAATATGAAATATTTTGGGATAAATTTGACAAAAGATGTTGGGTGCTGGGGCCCAATTCTACAGCGGTGTGTGTGGACTTTTCCACACTGGCAAGTAATTCTTGAACACTAGCAAAGTATCCAAGAATTCATCTCAATTCTGGCACTATGTAACCAGAGACAGCACCAGATTCTACAGGCAAAGGGCTCAGTTCCCTAACACTACTCTTTACATCTGACACCTGTCACCAGCTCAGGCTGTTAGCTGTGCTTCTGACTAACTGTACATCAGAAGTTCTCCTCTGGTTTGATTCACTTGCTAGAATGGCTCACAGAACTAAGACAACCCATTTACTCACCAGGTCACTGATTTATTACCAAGGAGGGAAGCCATGCATAGGTGGGGCAAGGTCAGGGGAATGGTGTGGCACTCCCAAGCTCTCCCAGTGCTACTCCCACCAGCATGGAAGCTCCCCATTCCCTTCTCATGGGTTTTTATGGAGGCTCCCTTACAGGGGCCTGCTTTAGTCCTGGGATTAAGTCACGAGATTGATTAAATCACTAGCCATTGGTGAGTGGCTCAACCTGCAGTCCCTCTGTCCTCCTGGTGGTCTGGGGGTGGGACAGGGGGTTTCAACTCTTTAATAACAGGGTAATTCAGTATTCAGTGGCGAGCCTTAGGAGCCTCCCCAAAAGTCAACTCATGAACATGAGACACCTTTATTTCCTTCAATCCCTAGGGAATTGCAAGGCTTTGGGAATCTGTGAATCAAAGCTGTGGAGGAAGACCAGATACGTGAGCAAATGCATATTTCTCATAGCACAGCAGAATGAAAGTTACGAACACTGCGGCAAGAAACTAAAAATCTAACTACATGGAGAAACACACCATGTTTATAGATCGGAAGATCGGAAGACTGCATACTGTTTAAGAAGTTAATTCTCTCCAAACTGACCTATGAATTCAATACCATCTCAATCATAATCCCAGAAGGCATTTTTATAGACACTTGCCAAACTGATTTTAAAATCTATATGGAAATGAAAAGGACCTAGAATAACCAGAACAATTCTGAAAACTAAAGAACAAGATTGGAATTGCTTGCTATCTGATTTTAAGATTATTATAAAGCTACAATTACCAAACCAGTTTTTAGACATAGATCGGTAGAAGAGAGTCCAGACCACGTATATATGATCGAGCGATTTTCAGCCATGGTGCTATGCAATTCAATGAGAAAAGAATACTCTTTTCAGCAGCTGGACATCCATATCCACACACACACATATATATAGTAAATAACCTCAACCCTTTTTCACATGCTACAGAAAAAGTAACTGAAACAAATCATAGCTCTAAATGTAAGAGCTAGAACCACAAAACTTGGAGAAAACACAGAAAATCTTACCAACTTTGAATCTGGAAAAGATTTATTTATTAAATATAAGGAATACAACTATAAAAGAAAACTCCCAATAAACTGAATTTTATAAACATTAAGAACTTTCGTTCATCAAAAGACACTGAATTTAACAACCATTTGAACAACTAAATAAAAATAAAATGCTTCCTCCTCTCTCTTCCTGCCTGCTTGCCTACTCACCTTCATTCCTGTCTGCATCTTTCCCTAAAAAAAATTAAAAAATAAAAAGTAAAAGACACTTACAAAAATGAAAATATAAGTCAGACAGGGAGAAAATAGTTGCAAAAGCATATCTGACAAAGTAATAGTATCCAGAATGCACAAAGAATGCTTATCATTTAGTAACTGAGCCAACATTAGGCAATTATGCCCAATTAAAATTTGGACAAAAGACCTAAAAAAAAACACCTCATCAGGGAGATAAGTGTGGCAAAAAGGCACAGTAAGAATATTCAGCATCATTAGTCACCAGGGATGTGCAAATTAAAATCACAATCAGATATTACTATAAACACACTAACACGGTTAAATTGAAAAAGACTGGTCACACACCAAGTGTGGATCAGGACTCAGAGCAACTGGAACTTTCATAAATTGCTTATGGGAATACAAGACTGTAAAACCATCTTGGGAAACAATTTAGCAGTTTCTGATGCAGTCATGCCTTTCACAGGGTTTACACAAGATGATGCAAACATGTTTGCATGAAGACCTGCATATGAATGTTTACTGAGTCTTTATCAGTAGTAGCCCTAATGTCCACCAACAGGGGAACCAATACACAACTATGCGTGAATGGAATACAACCCAGCAATAAAAAAGAACACACTAGTGTGGCCCAGTGGCCTAGGGAATTAGCTTGCTACCCCTGGCCAAAGCACAATCCACATCAGTATCCCAAAGAGAGATTCGCAACCCAGGCTGGGGGTAACAATCAAGATAAAAAACTAAATAAAAGAAATAAATGTCTCTTCCTCCTCTCTCATCCTGCCTGCCCTGCCTGCTCCTGCCTGCACCCTTCCTTTAAAATAAAAAAAAAAAGGAACACGCTATACATACAACAACATAGATGAACCTCAAATAACTGTGTTGAGTGAAGAACATCGAGACAAGGAAAGAGGACACAGGATGTGATTTCCTTTACACAGAATTAGAGATGATGGGAACTAATCCAGATGATAGAAGGAAGTTTCCTGGGGATGAAGGAAAAGAGGAGAAAGATTACAGAGGGACAAGGAAACCTTGAGGGTGTTGAGCATGTTCCCTATCTTGACTGTGGTCACAGAGTCACAGATGTACACATGTCAAATTCATCAAATAACATACATTAACTGTTTGTTATTAAAGCTATTTTAAACAAACTCATAGCATTAAGGAAAAAAGGCATTCTGAGCCCAAACACCACCCTCTCAATTACAGAGATGCAAACACAGATTCTATTTACTGGTAATACAGGCCTGTCCCAAGATATTCTGTTTACTGTCCATATCACAGAGCTGCTAAATCATAAAGAGGCAATAGTTGCTGGATTTAAAATGAAAAAAAAAAAAAAAAAATCACAGTATGCCCATACCCACCTGCATTCTGAATGCAATACAAATGATTATTTAATCAGTTAAAGCATAGGCAAGTTCAAGACCCACATTAGCAGAGAGCACAATCAGCAAAAACAAGATAATTAATACATCTTCATTTGCCTTCATTTATTTATTTATTTTTAAAGGAAAGGTGAGGTAGGAATGAAGGTGAGTAGAGGCAGGCAGGCAGGAAGAGAGGAGGAAGCAGCATTTTCTTTTATTTTTATTTAGTCTTCACACTGGTTGTTTCCTTCCAGCCTGTGCTCCTTTGGGAAGTGACTGATTTAACTGCTACTCCACCAGGGCGTGTCTGCCTTTGAAATTTAATATGTTTTTGTTTTTGAAGAAGAAATACTCTTAGCAATGATGCACATTAAGATGGACTGTTACTGCCTCTCCATTTTATAGTAACATGGGAGCAACGGAGCTCGTGGCTGGGAAGGATAGATTAATGCTAACGTGAATAAAGCAGCTGAGTTACATGTAGATGGTAAGAACTCAAAAGCAGTCATACATCCCCCCAGTGGTATAGGTTTACAGGTAAATGTGTGCCATCAACTCCCCCTCCCTCCTAGCTGCTCCAAAGAGCTTTCCTAGGTCTCTATGCTTTTTGCCTTAATGCAAAATGTACAATAGCCTGCCTGTGAGCTTATCAGAAAAGGAAAAGCAAAAGATTTCAAGGGAAGATTCTGTCAGTAATCTCGTCTCTGATGAGCCAGTAGGAAGGAGAGAGACAGGTGCGAGGGGGTGGAAAACACAGTTGAGTAGAGCTGTTCAAGATGCTGGGACTTCCGGCTGGTGAACACCCCGGCCAGCAGCGCACACTGTCCTCACAGGTGCATCATGGAGATGCGCCCTTCCAACAAGAAAGCCCTTATCAAGCACTGACAACGAATGCTGAGCACTAAAGAAGAACCACATATATGTCCTTGCTCTGTAATGTTCCTGATTCAGAAGAGACAAACACAAGGACCCAATTAAATCAAATGAAGGGGCGTGCTCCCGTGGCCCAGGCAGCTGTGATGTCGGGGTGTGAGCCATGTAAAGCTCAAGGACCCACTTCATGACCAGGGTAGAGATGAAACACCAAAATCATCAAGACGCTTCGTCCTTCTCTCCTAAAAGTTTTTTTTTAAATAAAACGAGTAAGTCATGCAAAATGCACCCAACATTAAGTCCTAATTGTATAGTCCTATCATGAGAGCAGCAGAAAGATCACCCTCTGGGAGTTTTCAGCCCAGCAGTAATAACGAGGTTGCAAAAAAGGAAAACAGCCCAAGTGAAAAAACCAACTGTGAGTTGTCTAAGCTAGAAAGAGGGGCAAAATGAGGTGGTAAACAGAAAAATAGACTAAATTAACCTCATGCCTTCCTGGTTCCAGTTCTGACCTCCTGCAGCCCCAGGCAGCTGCTTACTTAGCTTCTGCCTCAGTTTCTTCAAGGGGACCCTAATCTTCACAGGGTGTGAAGATGAAATAAAACCATATGCACAGAAATTCTCATCGAATACTAGCAAATCAAATTCAGCAACATGCAAAAAGGATTATGTACCGTGACCAAGCGGGATTTAATCCAGGAATGCGAGGTTAGCTTAGCCTTTCTCTGCAGACGATGTACAATGACCAACAGGCAGCCGAGAAGACGTGCAGCGCCGGCGGGCACTAAAGAAGTGTGCCTCGACCTGCTGAAGTGCACTTCACACCCACCAGGTTGGCTGTCATTAAAGGAAAATAATAACAGGTATGGATAGGATGCAGAAATAGAACCCTCAGCCACTGCTGGTGGGAATGGAAAATGGTGCGACAACACTGGACAAGTTTGGCAGTTCCTCAAAATGCTGAACACAGAGCGACAGAATCACACAAGTCTCCAGTTAGGTGTATACCCCGAAGAAGAGCAGACAGGGACTCAGACATACCTGTACGTGCTAACAGCAGCATTATACACACACTGCCCAAATGTGGAAACCTCTCGCAGGTCATCACAGATGAACAAAGGTATCATACCCCACGGCGTTTCAGCCATAGAAAGGAATAAAATTCCGACACATGCTACAGCACAGCCGAAACTTGAAAATACTATGAAGTGAAACACACCACACACAGAGGGCAAATAATGTGACTTCATTGATATAAAAGGTCCAGAACAGGCAAACCCAGGAACAGAAAGCAGAGCTGCTTAGGGATGTGGGGAAGAGGCAATGGGAAGTGACTGCTAATGGGTATGAAGTCTCTTGGTGCTGATGCAAATGCCTGAGGTTAGACCGTGGGAATGGCCTACAACCTTAAGGGTGAATTTTACAGCATGTGAACTCTAGCTACACAAAACTGTTAGGAAGAAAAAACGTACACGAAAACACTCCAACTATACAACTGTACAACTGTAAAGTGATGCACAAACATAGGATTATTATAATACCAATAATCAGCTGTGGCCTGTGGAGTCATGAAGGTTAGACTAAGCAGCAATTAACGCAGCCAGTTCACTAACCCTCAAAGCTCCCGTCTGCAGGTGTGGGAGGGCCCATCCACCATGTAACTGACATTTTATTGCATTTATCTCTTAACTTTAGGATTAATCTAAAATCATTCCTGTTTCATCTCTGACCAATAAAGATAAATTAAATAAAATGTACAGAGGAAGGGAACAAAACCCCACAGAAACCTACCCTATCCTCAAATTTAAGAAACCTGTATTTGTGCCATGGTAAAAACAACACGGCCGTCTAACTCAGTAACTGTGCCCACCAGCTCTGGCTTGGATTGCTGTAATAGTCTAGCAGTTCTTCCTGCTTATCTCTAGAACCCCGACTCGTAATTCCAGAGAGTCTTTCCAAAGATGTGTCAGATACGCCACTTCTCTGACATCTCAAACGACTATTCCTTTCGTACTTTCTGAACACACATCTCAGGTTAAGTATGCGTTTATAAATAGTAAACTCCATAACCTCTGGCACAGTGCTGCCATATCAGCCCCAGATCAAAAGACGTTTCTTGCTGAAGCCAATAACTGCCAGGTAAGACTGAAGGTAAACTGGAGAGGAGGAGACTCCTCATCTCTACCAAGCTAAGGCTGCAAACAGGTTAAGTCTGGGTGGGGTCCTGCCTTTCCAGTAAAGCGATGTGCTGCTTAAGGGTATTTGTTCTTTTGCAGTGACTTTCTTTCAACATTTACAACTTTTTGGTCCCCTAACATCAGGGACCACATGTCTCCATCATCTTCCCCAAGGCCTCTAGAAGAGAGATGTGCACACAATACAGGACAAGAGCAGATGGTGACCAAGATGAAGAAAGCCAGAACGAGAAGGGGAGTGAGTCTGGTACAAATGGAAAAAGAGCCTCCAAAACCATGAGGATTTGTGCTGCCTCCTTGTTCAGCACCATCCTGCCCCCATGCTTGCTGAGCTGCAGCCCCTAGCCTCCAGGTTGGTGATTTTCTGCCCTACCCAATTCCTTCTCTAATCTCGAAGCTATCATTGAAAGGCTCCCATGAGGCTGATGACGACAGACTGGGGGGCAGTCAAACAGAGTTGGCTTCCACTCATATGAAGAGAGAGGAGCAAGGCTGCATCAGAAGGGAGTCAGTTCCAAAACCGGAGGGACTGTGTCCCAGGGAAGCCCTAGGCTCAAAGAGGCAGAGGAGGAAAGCACAACCAGGCCACTGAAGAGAGCTGGTCCCCGAATCAGCCCCCAGCTCTCCCCAAGGGCATGCATGCTGAGGAAATGAAAAGTGACTAAAGCATGGTGTAAATGCTTAGAACTGCAAGGATTCTTCCATTAAGTGGATTCTTTTCCTTTGCCTGGTTTGTATTCTTGCAACAGCACCCTGATGAAATTCAGGGTGTCTGGCCACCAGGACAGGAAATGGAAGCAGCAGGCTCCCAGAGAAGGCCCTGATGGCACAAACATGAATGTGGCAGCAGAGAGCACAGTTCTGCATCTGCCTGTGTGCGCCTCCACTGAGGAACAGCAATTTTAAAGTTGGCACTTTGTGATGCTCTTTCCTCTACCTTTTCTAGACACCTTCCCATCCTTTTGTGCTTCCTAAGCTATTAAAACACAATTTCTCAGGCTCTCTTCTAAAATACACACTCATATTCATATTCTCTGTCCCCCCATCCCCCGTGCAAAGTAAGCAAGCTCACAGGCTGCACAGAACTCAAGCTCTGGTTAAGTAACCAGAGCAGCAGGGACAGAAACATGTGAGGAGCACAGGAGTTGAGTGCCAGAGCACAGGACTGTAGGAAGGGAGAAGGTATGTCCTCTGAGTTTACCTCTTTCAATCAAGACTGGAAGGTTTCTGAGCTCTACTGGGGCTTGGAAGCCCCTGGTGATGAGAGCTAAATGGGCCACCTATTTACCTCCGGGATTGAGACCTTTATTCACCAGGAAAGTAATTTCAAGTCTCAACTCATGCGGGCCTCAGTTTCCTCATCTCTAAAATAAAATAATAATGGGAATACCATATAGCAGAATGGCTGTGAAAGCATTTTCCAAGGAACAATAACATGCTGCCCAAGTCCCCAGCCACCTTCTCTCTGGTGGATGAAGTATCATGTGAGAGAACAAAGGGGTGCGGACTGGGGTTCCCCACATGCCATATGCAACAGATTAGGGGTAATTCTGAAGAGTAAGAACCTTTAACCAAGAGAGAGCCCATCAACATATGAACACCAGGTTATTAAAGCTATTGGAGGCGCAACCTGGTGGCCTGGACGTTAAGTCCGCCAGGTACAGTTCACATCATCCCAAGATCTGAGTCTTGAGACGGGAGGTGGGTGGAGGAAGGGAGCAACCAGGATGAACAACTGCCTGCCTGCCTGCCGCCTGCCTGGAAAATAAAAGCTATTGGAAAAACCTGACTGGAGATTTTGGTTAACTACTTCAGGGCACTAGCTGACACGCACAGAGCCTGGGGCCCAGACGCAGGTGCCACGGGAGCATTTATAGATGACAAAGCCACAAGATGAGCAGGTGTCATATACAAATCAACAGAGACCTACGTGGTGAGAGATTCAGGAAAAAGAAAACCCTGAATCACGGAGATATAATCAGGTAAAACACTAATAAGTACGCTTTGAATTGGGATTTGAAGGAGAGGAGGGTCAAAAATTAACGATAAGAAATGTAAGTAACACTGGCAAACTGAAGCTTCCAAAGGAAACCGAAATAACATCCCGTCCCTCACCCGGCTCACAGCCCTGCGGCTGCCCATCAGGAGTAAGTCTGTGTCTCCTGGCCCCGAGCAGCTTCTGCAAATGTTCTGGGATGCCTGCCTGGGAGCCTTTCTTCAGCTGTAAGGTCATGGCTGCTGAGGCCCACACGTGGAAAGGCAATCTGCAGACGGGGGAGCGGGGTGTGCCCAAGGAGCTCCCAAGTCCAGCCCTGCCCTTCGAGACTTCCCAACAGGGACCACAGCGAAGGCTTTGAAGCCCACCTAGGCCTGGATTGCACCTGCAGGAGAATATTGCTTAGCAGGGCCCATCAACCTCCAGAACTGGGAGCAAAATGCAGTCATGTGTCACTTCGCAAGCGGACGACTTCTGAGAGATGCACTGTTAGTGATGTCTTCACCGTGTGAACATCACGGGATACTCACATGAGCCAGAGCGCAGTGTCAGCTACACACTAGGCTGCATATAATGCCCACCTCTGTATACACGGCTGCTGACCAAAAACATCCTCACGTGGTGTGTGACTTTAACGATGGATGTTAGGTTAAGTCACTACTGGGGGAGGCCTGTGATGCAGCAATAGGTAACCTGAACACTGAACTGTGCAAAGCCTCAGTGATCAAGACAAGTCAGTCACACTTGGGGGAAGGGGCCTGACTCCCCAGGCTAGTCCACCTGAAGATGCAAAGACATGAAGTGATAAAATAGTAATAACTAACACATAGTGAACTCTTAACTATCAGGCACTTTACATGCATTATGTTTATTTAATCTGCACAAGAACTCCATGAGAGAAATACTATTGTTCTCAGCTTTCAAAGGGAAAGACTGAAGCTTAGAGAGTAAAGAGACAGGAAACCCAGGTTTATGGACAAAGTCACGTCCCTAACAAGTAGATTTTACTGCGACCTGGTGGTGAGCAGAATCTTACAGAAGTGACTACCATGTCAGTGATGAGATTATATTAAAGTTGAGCGGATCTCAGAGATCATATCTAACTTTACCACTCTACAAATGAAGTCGAAACCTAGAAGAAAAGCAATTTAGCATAACACTGTATCTCTTCTTCCACAACAAAAACCATCTAAGTAAAATAAACAACTGAAAAACATGGCAAGGAATTTGAATGAATTTCTCTAAAGAATGTATGCAAATAGTCAATGAGCACTGAAAAGAGACTGAAAAGAGACTGAAAAGAGACATTAGTCATTAAGAAAATAAAAATCAACACCAATACTGGGTCACTTCACATCCATCAGGATGGCTATATCGAAGGACAGACAATAGCAAGCGTTGTGAAGACCCTCGTGGTTTGCTGGTGGGAACACAGCCTGCCATGCCCCATAATGCTGAACACAGAGCATCCCATGACCCCACAATTCCACTCCCGACGTACCCAAGAGAAAGGAAAACATGCCAACACAAAAACTGTGTGCATGGATGTTTACAGCAACTTTATCATAAGAGCCAAGAAGGAGAAACAACCCAAATGCCCATCAACTGATATGCAGATAAACAGGCGCTATATCCATATTAAAGACAAGCCATTTCAGTCATGAAAAGCAGTGAAGTGTGATGAACATACAACACGGATAAAACCGCCAGCATCGGCTACATGAAGCAGCCAGCGTAGAAGGCCAGTAACATACTGTACGATCCCTCTTACACAAAGTGTCAAAGCGGCCAACGCACAGACAGGAAGCAGACTCGAGCCTGGCTGCCTGGGGCTGTGGGAGAGGGCAGTTAGTGACTGCTACTGCACACCAGCCTTCTTTCAGGGGAGAGGACAGCTGCTGGTGTTAGACAGCAGTGACGGCGGCACAGCGGTGGCCATGCAAACCACTGAGCTGCACCTGCTGAAGTGGTGAACGCTATGATGCACCCATTACACCTCTTTAAGGCTGTAAACTAAAAACTTGTACCCATCCAGTGACACGAGGCCCCACGGTGTCACGGAGATAAGGCCTCTGAGTGACTTAGCGATTCCCCAGAGCTGGCTGCAGACTGCTGAGTCACCCTTGGGGAGGGTCACTCTCTCCTGGCCCCTCACCAACCAGGAGGCGGAAGAGACAGGGGACTACCTTCTTGGGATACTGATGGCAAACTTCAGGTCCTAAGGGGCCACAGATGAGGAGACTTTATGGGAAAGAGATGAACAATTCAGGAGCCTCGACCCCTGATTTACTAACTTCTTTTCATGGGGGACAGCTCTCACCTCCGTCAGGAAGACCTGATGGCCAGCTCCCTCACAAGATATACATGTTTCTATCATTAGTCTTGCCAGGGGTACAGCAAAATGGACGCAGTACAGGCCAGGGCTCTGGGGCACAGGGTTTTAACCCAGTTCCATTAGTTTACAGACCATCGGAAAGTCACCGATGCCTCCCTAAGCTTATTTCCCATGTACAATGGGGATGCAAACCCGACCACCCCAATAAGGTGGCTGCAGAAATAGGAGAGACAACACGATGGCACTCTGCTCAGCCCTGAAACTTCCATCCTTCTCTCCCTATCAGCTGTGGGCTCCCCTACTTTGAAAACCGATTTCTCTTTAATTTTTCCTTTAACCCTGTGACATCTCCCCTCCTGCCTCTCACAACAGTTATGAAGTAAATTCACAGACAAGCAGCAGTAGTCGTGGTACATGCCTGTCTATCTTCCTTGGACAGAACATAGGTGCTAGTCTTAATATGTGATGTGTATTTAGTAAGCATGTTGAATGAGTGGAAAAAAAAATTCCCATATTCTAGACCAACAAACTTTAATGAGGAAGCAGTCTCTTCTGTGTCTTCACGAGCCCTTTCTCAATCTGCCTCAAGAAATGAAGTCACAGACTAAGCCAGAGGTTAGCCCCAGCTAGGAGAACTAGGATTTGTTAGGTTTGATGACTTAATTAAATAACCCTCGGGCCAAGAGTGGATTAAGAAACCTCTGGCAGAGTAATTGCCAGGCCTTGTCCAGCACTGACCATCATCCACTGACGCACACCTACATCTTGGACTCCAAGGGTTTAAGGTCTGGAGAACCTAGGGGCTTTTTTCTTGAAACTATGAGCTATGACTGGCTGATTCAGAGGGCAAAACAAAAAGCCAGAGAAGAGGGAGAGACCCAGATCAAAGGAGCCTTGGAAACCCCGGTCATGTGGTTCCCGAGCCCAACTTCAAGAGGAGTGACAAAGGCCCTCGAACAGCAACCCCAGAGCAGTCCAATGCCTCTCCTGCCTGGAGGCCACAGGCGGTGGGGTGTGGCCAACACAGAAGAGCCACCCCGTGGAAGTGTGTCCTAGAGGTGCAGCTCAATGGGCCAGGAACCAGGACTTAAGAGCTCTCCCAGATTCTAAGAGGACGACGACAAGCCAAGAGTCCTTCCTACAGGAAAATGCAGAACCTAGCATCAGTCTGAGGAACCGTGTTAGGAAATGTAGTCTCTCAATCCAAAACTGAATGACTGAAACTATTTGTGCTTGATTTTTACATACTATAAGATTTACCATTTCTGTGAGATTACTTTCTCATCTTTTTTTGCGTTTTAGCTTCTTTTGAAATTACAAAAACCTCTACAAATCCACGATTCTTAAGGTCTCCAGAATACTAGATAGGATTTATTTTCATCTCGGTTGGAGGCAGACAGAAAACGGCTAAACAAGGTTTCACAGATGAAGGGCCCAGGAAGTCTGCTTTAGTAAACTCACTGGGTTCAATTCAACCTTTTAAAGCAATAGTTATGGGATGTCTACTGTGTGGCAGTCACCAGGTTAGATGTCAGGCTTACAGAGTGACCAGCCCTTGTCTTCAAGGTGTTCACAATCTACTGAAGAAATTGCCAACAGAGTGGAACAATGACACAAAAGCTTTGGAATAGGTGTGCCCTGGTGGAGTAGGGACTGGATGCAGTCCACACACATCCCAAGGGCTCAGGTTCACATCCTGGGACCAGCGGCAACAACCAAGATGTAAACCAACTAAGTAAAATAAATGAAATGCTTCTTTCTCCTTTCTTCCCAGCTGCCTGCCTCTGCTCAGCTTCATTCCCGCATGCACCTTTTTTTTTTTAAAAAAAAAAGCTCTGGAATAGACAACAAAAGTGGTTGTAAGAAGGCAAGCGCTAATTTAATTATGAGTGTAGCTGCGGCCCAGTACGGGTTGACTATGGTGTGCGTGCCTCCTCGTCAAGGAAAGCTGCTAAAATGCACACTCCCACGCCTCAAACCCAACCAATGAGTCAAAAATTGGGGGATGGGTCCAACAATTTGTATTTTAACAAGCATTCCTTTCCTAAAGATTGAGAACCTCTGACTTGAAGAAACCAGTCTCACCTTGAAAAATAAACCCAAAGTCCTACTGACAGCAAGCTGGAGCTGCAATTTTTCTTCTTATTTTCTCATCAAACTTAAAAAACAAAAAGAACGACTAGACTGTCTACCACCATTTCCTCATTTCCTCACCTCCTCCTGTCACTCTTCACCCCACTGCCCACTGCACCACCCCCATCACACTGCCCCAAGGCCAGGACAATTCTTCTAGTTTAAATCCAAACACCACTTTATCCTTTCTGTCCTTCACCTCTGGGAGCAGGTGACACTGTTGACCACTGCCAGCCTGCAGTGGCAGATTCTACACTGTTTGTCACTCTCTACTGTCTCTTTGGTGGGATCCTTCCCTCACTTCCCCTTTGAGTGCAGCGCTCCCAGCACTGTTCTCAGAGCAGAAGGGTCCTGTTGGCAGCCCTTCCCTGTGGACACCCTGCCCCGCAGCTCTGTGCTTCTACCACTCTGGCTGGCTGCTGACGACCCACAGAGGTGAGTCTTTGTCCCAGAACACCCACATGACCTTAGACACACATCCCCAGCTGCCTGCCAGACATCTTCCCTCGGGTACCCCCAGTGCTTCAAACTCAGTATGTCCAAAAGGGCTAGCTCCCCGGCCCCCAATCGCTTCCTTATTCCCCCTTATTCACTGAGAAGTGCCACCCAGCAGTCTAAGCCAAGAAGGGCACCAGCCTGGCTCTATTCCGTCCTTCCACCCCTGAGTCACATCACCAAGGCCTTACTCTCTAGCCTCCATTTTCATAATCGCTAATGTCATTTCCCTTGTAGAAGCACCTTTACCTCCTGCCCAGAGTGCCACAATACCAATCCCTCTTCCCTCTCTACTCCTTCATTCTCAGTCTGCATGTCCACACTGCTTTCCTACAACAATACCTGCTCGTGCTACTTCCTCCATAAAGTCTTCCCATGGTTCTCCACTGCCCTCAGGATAAAGTACCGAGCCCCTAACTGGGGGGACTGCCTGGTCCTCAGGCCCTGGGTTCCACCTCTTCTCCACTTCATTTAATCGCTTGATCTGTGGTCTCTATAGATACAGCTACTTTGAGTTTCCACAGCATGCCCTTCTTGCTTTCAGTCTTCTATATGTGTGAGTCCCTCTCTCAAGCCTGGCTCTCATTTCCATGTCTCAATTTATGTGTTCTTACCCTATCCCCTCCAGCTCCAGGTCTTGAACTCAAGTCCATTGCTTTACAGGATACCCATCCTAGGTGCCTAGGTTGCAATTTAAATACCCCTTCCTCCAGGAAACCGTCTTTAGTTTCCCTGCCATCTGCTTCCCCTGATACTAGGAACAGGATTCAGGACGCCTTCAAACAACTCGCTGACTCGTCTCCACACAAGGCTGCACACTCCGTGAGGGTAAGGTGTGCAGCCCCGATGCCCTGAGGTGCTGGTGAGTGAAGACTTAAGTGGACCAGGCTTCTTAGTTGAGCGATGGCATGGACAGTCCTAACCCTGAGCCCCTGTTCCTGTGACAACACTAAAACCCTCCTGGCTTTTGCCCCCACCCCTAGGGCTCTAGGGAGAAAAGGGTCTGCGTTCTGGCCTCACACAAGGCCCATTCACAGAGCTATTTACTCACCCTCTCCAGCTACCTCCCCGGAACAACAGTGGCCTTTCTCTGCAGCAGCAGTCTCTGGAGGGAAGCTGCTGAGGGCCCTGCTCTGGGAAATGAATGGGGCCAGCCTGGGGCACGCGGGACAATGGCAGGGTGGGCCCTGTGCCTGTCAGACCCCTGCAGGGAAAGGCGTCCGGAAATCAGGCCGCCGATGGGGAAACCCCCAGAGCTTGGAGAAACTGAAGGCAGGCAGCCCCAACAAGGCTGCTCTGTCCCTAGAAGAAAATGCCCAAGACCTAGCACCCAATACAAACAAGCAAGCTCCTGGTGGAAGTTCCTGAAGCCATGTTTAGAGCTGCTTTCTTGAGATCCCTTGGTTGGGCAAGGTGGGAAGTGGACACGTAGAGAATGCATGAGAGTTCAAGTTGGGAAATGGTAGGTAGACGTATACCTTATATACAGAGAACTAAACTGGGCGAGAGAAAAGCAATCCAGAAAAACGAAGGCACACTGCTGCTGAACCCTGAGAAACAGGATAAGACATTATAACCATCATAAAATATGTAAAGAATTAAAGATCACCAACATTAACTGTTATCAGTCTACCACTTGCTAAGCAACCTATTAGAACTTTTACATCAATTATTTTATACATGCGAACAAGAGATAACAGAACCAAACTTGCTGTATGCATGTGCCAAAGGAATGTAAAATAAAATCAATGTACAGAGTTTGACGGCATTAGTCAGAAAAAGTTTCCTTGAAGGAAGACTAACTAATTGGGAATAGAAGACCAAGGTGTGGACAGAGTGACGTTGGTCAGGAAACAGGTTGGAATACTTGAAGTGGGGTGGTAGGGGGCAGCGAGTAAGACTTGCAATTAGGGAGACTAAACCGAACTAAAGAAAGCAGTCACCAACTCCAAGCTGGGCAGTTTGGCCTGGAAAGAAGGATCCACCTTAGGATAAGATCTTACATCCTTGATTTTGTTCATGGACGTATAGTCAACATACATTATATTAGCTCAAGGTGTGTAACATAGTTTGATATCTGCATACAGATGGTCAACAGGTACATGAAGAGATCTCAGCGTCACTGGTCTTCAGAGAAATGAAAATAGAAGTACGAGGTCTCCCCTCATGCTGTGGGAATGACAATCACCAGAAAGTCAAGAAGCTCCGGGCGCTGGTGAGGAACCCAAGGACGCTGCTGGTGGGAATGCAACTGGTAAGCCACTATGCCAACTGCATGGAGGTTCCTCAAAAAATTAAAAATAGAACTACTGTATGATTCAGCAATTCCACTTCTGGGTGTTTATATGAAGAAATGAAAACACTGATTTGAAAAGAGATCTGTGCTCCTGTACACTGCAGCCCTATTTCCAACAGCCGAAACACGGACCTCACCTAAGTGCGAGCCCATGGACAGGGGAATGGCTATCGGAGACGTGGTATGTATGTGTGTATGTATGTGTATGTGACTACTACTTACGCAGCTGATTCTTACTACTGTCCTGTGCGTGCTCAATATGCTCCTAAAGCCATATCTTTACTGTAGAATTAACATAGGCCTGAGCACCCAAGCGTGATCTTCTAGAAGTAGCTGAAGAGAGTTCAGGCCAATCTGGGGTCCTTGCCAAACCAAGTGCCTTGACAACACTCACCATATGTTTGGCACTACAGAATTCACAAAATGCTTCTACACACGCTGTCCTGATGACACAGCTGTGACTGAGCCGCAGTGCACAACAAAGACTTTCTCACTGCACACTTAACGCTGCTAGGATGGCGCCTGCGTCGAGCTGGGTCTGCTGTGTGGGAGTGGGGGATGATTAATTGGGGTCCATCAAATACCCTCCAGCCTCCTCTAGCAGCGACCCAGCCTCCTAAGGGGACTCTGGAACTGGCCCCCAGGCCCTGCACTGAAGAACTCGAGGACTACCTGATAGAGACGGCCTAACCTAAGGACCTTAACAAGCAACTGGATGGGCTGTATTCAGTGAACTGCGGGTACCAGGAGGAGAAAAATA
This sequence comes from Solenodon paradoxus, assembly GCA_004363575.1. Classification (NCBI taxonomy): domain Eukaryota; kingdom Metazoa; phylum Chordata; class Mammalia; order Eulipotyphla; family Solenodontidae; genus Solenodon; species Solenodon paradoxus. Next base: position 310,663 of record RJWH01001701.1, read on the forward strand.
ATTTCAGGGATGGTCTTACTCTTTCTAAGAGTAGCACTACCCTTCCAGTCCACCAGTCTCAAAATATTGAGAATCAAATTTGATTCAGTCTTAATATACCCAGCTGGTTTTCCTTCTAAAATATCTTTCAAACCTTACCCTTCTTTGTTCCCACATTTTCTGCCAAGGTTGCTGCAGAAACTACTAGCTGGCCCTACATGCCCCCAGCTCTCTTCCCAATCAACGTGTGATTCTCCGAATTCTCTCTATAAACACTATTTTCATTTGTTTTTTTAAAGGTGAGGGCAGGAATGATAGCGATAAGTAGGCAGGAAGAGAGAGGCATAAGAAGCATTTCATTTATTTTATTTAGCTAGCTTATTTAGCTCTTTGGTTGTTTCCCTGGCCCTGGGAACTGAACCGGTGACCTTGGGATGTATGTGGACGGTGCCTGGTTTAAACCACTAGGCTGCCAGGGCACACCTAAACACTACTTTTTATCACCACGCAATACATTAATCTCACTGACACCCTTTTTCCTACCACCTGAACATTGAATACAACGATCCTGCCGCTCTCTACTCAAACTCTGCTCTGCAGAAAAAAAAGACTTGGTGTGCATCCTGCTGGGCCCGCTGCCTCTACCGAACAGTCTGCGTGCATCCCAAGGACCCTGGAACGCATCCAAGGCCAGGGGAACAACGAAGATGAACAACTAAAGTAAAAATAAATAAAAATGTTTCTTCCTCCTCTCTCTTCCTGCCTGTACCTACCCTTAAGAATAAAAAGAAAAAAAAAAAAGGACCAACTATCATACCCTTCAAGGCCACACCAAGCTTGGTTCTATCTCAGAAACTCTGCTGACGTTATGCTGGTCTGAAACAACCTTTTCTCTTTCTTCTTCCAAGCTAATCTCTAACTCCTCCTCCTGGCTGTTCTAGCACCAACCTTTCCCCTAAATGTAACTTTTTGGTATACAGAAAGAATCAGCAATTATGTACCATCTTTTTATTGTTTGTGCTGTTTCATTAATAACATGTCCCAATAATAATGTAAACTTCACATTCATGCATGTTTCTACCAGAACACCAAGAATGGAGCTGAGCATGGAGCTATGTGATAAATATCTGCTGTCCAACCCACTGGCTGCAAGCACCACAGATCATAGGACATCTCTTGGAAGGGCCTTCTGTGATTTGAGGCCAGGCCGTGACCAGCGACAATGTATTTCATCAGACTATTTTATAGTCGCTTCAAATCCTGGAGGAGAAAGAGCTATAAATTAAGATTCACTTTAACTTTTAAAGACCCTTTCTCACTCACTCATGTTTCAGTTTGCGGTTCTTTAGAACAGGGAAGAAAATCTACATGAGTCAATTATGATAGAGAGGCAGTATTAGCTTTTGGGCCTATGCCAAAATCAGAATTTAAAAGACAGTCAAATGAACTTAATTTGTAGCAATGTAATATCCAAAAGAATATATAACTTTAACTCATGGAATCACCTTCTGCAAGAGATCACTGAAAATGGGAGCCCTTCAACCTGTTAACTAGTTTAAGACACACCTTACTTGGTATCAAGAAGAAAGGCCAAGGTGACCCCTAAAAATAACTACAACTTTTGTTATTTTTTTCTCATATCTGCCAAAATCCTAGACTGATTCTATCAGGGGTCATGCACCTGGGGTCCTTCCCCAAGTTTCCACATCACTGTACTTGCCGTCTCCTCTCCCATCTCAACACAGTTCATTCCAGAGACGCTTCAGACTTTCATTTTCACTGGTTTCCAGGAAGACCAGATAAAAATCCCTGAAACAAAGTCCTGGCTCGCTGATAGAAAGGATAGAAGGCATTCATTATGTTTCCAGAGAGCCCAACAGCTAAAAAGAATCAAGTCTTTGAGGCTGGTTCGCTGAATGCACTCACCTATGAACTCAGGTGGCAAATTCTTCTCTAGAACTCCAACCCTCCTTCCACAGGACACCTAACATGGCCGTTGATAAAGTCATGCTCACTTTCTCCCTTTGAGACCAGAAAATGCAACTTCTCTCGCCCCGCCCCACAGGGAGGGAGGAGGAGTGACCTGGGATGCCACCAACAGGTCTGGGCTTCGTTCTTTTCCTGAGAACAGGAAGAACTCACAGTCCATGAGGGACTGTTTCCAAGACACCTGATAAATCTTGGAATTAAGCTTAAAAAACAGCAAACCCATAAAGCGGGTTTTTAAAGGCAAGCCACTGTGAAGACGTGAAGCAGACTCTTGTCACTGTAGGTAGAATAACTCCTTTAACGTTTAGGAAGCTTTAGTTACCTCAACCCTTCCACATACACCCAATCCCACTTCACAGCATGACACTATGAAAGGTTTCCACATAACATTCCACAGAGGTTAGGAGCTTCCAGACTCTTTTGTCTTGATGCTAATTTGTGGATTAGCTATATATCCTTCACAGAATCTTTTTTCACTTCTAAGGAGCTTTTACCATGACTTACCCTTCCGTGTGTGTTGTCTATTAATGTCAGACAGGGACTCTGTCTGACAGCATTTTGACCAGTAAGAAAAGCTAACGTGTCCACCCAAGGTGCGGGTTCAGAAATGCTTCTGAGTATCTGAAGTCACACTGAGCCTGCTCCTGCTCTTGATGGTGATCAAAGGTTTCACCTACAAATCTACCGCCATCTTTCATCCCACTCCCAGGCAGGACCAGGACCCGTTCTGGAGCAGGCTTGCCATTTCTGGGGGCTTGTGATTTATAGTTCTGGATCCCTATCGTGGTTCTGGAACAGCAATCTTCTAACTAGGTAGAAACTCAGTCTATAAATGGGGGCTTCTGGGTTCCAGGGCCCAGTAAGAACCTGAAGCTGAGGTGGGGAGAGTTGAGAAAACAACTCCAGCCTCTTCTATACGAGCCCAGTCTCCTTGACATGACCTTCCCCCAGCCCCCTCCACACATACACCATACAAGACTTTGCCTCTTCTGGAAAAAAAGGCTATAGTCCCAGGAAAGGTTGCATTTAATCACAAATACCTGATAAGGAACAGTTGCTGGGTCTGGATTTACTCTGAATTAGAAAAGTCATGTACTTCTAAAACAAGGACCGTCAAGACAGCACAAGACTAATCCTTTCCATCCCCTTCCAAGGAAGCCAAGATAGCCAAGCCTCTCCCATTCATCAAAATTCCTGGGACAGATCCACTCTTCTCATACCTCCTAGTACCATCATGGCCCAGCCCTGGCCATTGTAAAAGCGTTCTTTCTTTTCTTGTACTATAGGAACAGAAAAGCTGGTTCCTTCTGGTTAAATTCCTCCAAACAAAGGAAAGATCTTCAGTCACCCTTAATTTGCTTTGGGCTCCTTAGTTCGGAAAGTAGTGCATGACACTACATAAAAACCAGGCCTTTATCACTGAAGATTTATATAGAATTTTACAGTTTAGATAGCAATTTGAAACATATTACCTTATTTGATTTGTTCCTTTCAACAGCCCTGTGAGAGCTGGGCAATAAACGGTATAACCCTCAAATGACACGCTCTGTGAAAATGTGTGAACTGGAAAAGTACTGCACATGAATGAGTGATTGCTCTCTGTCTAAGGGAACTTGTGACTTGCCCCTAGGTCACAGAGTTAGGAGGTAAGCCAGGGCTCACACAAGAATCCTGAGCTTCAATTCAAGGTCTGTCTGGTTTGGTCCTCACCAGAGCTAACTGACTCTGTGCAGAGAAAAGCTGTTTAATGAACACAAGCTCCTAACCCATCTGGTCATTTCAAAAACACTTGCCATGAAGGCAAATGGATATAGAAGGCTTAACGAAACTCATTCCCATTCCTATGAAAGAATTCAGTATCACTATCTCTGCTGGCAGTTATCAAATACATTTTAGAAACTCCTAAAAAGAATATGTACTAATCAACAATATATTGTCCATGAACAAAAACTCCAAGGAGTATAAACAGCTATTACATTAGCTTATTTTTCAGTAACAACTGATTAAAACTCTAAAAAAGAAAGTTTAGTCACAAATATGTCACGTTTTTATGGACGCAGGAGTCACTTCCCAGAGAGGGAGCTGAAGAGTGAAGATGTTGCCAAATAACTACTCCAAAGCCTTCTTTACTGTAAGCTACCGTCCCTCCTCTTGAACATGGCTCTCCATCATGTCACTTTTCTACAAAATCACACATTCTCTAGGAGTCCCCAACTGCCCTTAGGCTGACTACATTTGAAATTAACACAAATGTTGAAACCATCTGACATGGGAGAATTCATGCTCAATCATCCCAACACTCATTTGCACACCTACCCTGTGCACGGCTCTAGCACACATCGCAGACCTGAGCAAACAGAACAAGCCCTGCCTGATGGGACTTACGGCCTGCCCGGTGTTACCTATGTGGCAAGTCCAGGAGTCACGTGCCTTTTGGACTATGTGCTCGCTGTGAGCCAGAACTGCACGCTTGACATTTTCAGAAACACTCTTGGAACACCTGACACGAGGCTCTCTACAAAGAAAATTGATCAATTCAAAGCGAAGCTTGATTCCATAATCTGGAGTTTTTTCTTCCATTTAACTCCTCCAATGTGGCATGAGATTGTTAATTATTTCAAATTGAACCTGAGACGTTAAAGGACCAACAAAATGAGTCTACAGTTGAAGGAGTAAGATCTAGAGCAAACGGAGATACCCAGAAGGGGACCTGTGTGGCCCAGAACTGATCCCCCAACAGGGGAGAGGATGGGCACAGGAGTGCAGATGAGGAAGTGTTCACCCTGTAAGGATGCACTGTCTCACTGGAGAAATGGTGCCTTAACACAGAAATCACTACGGTCAAAAAGTGAGTATAACAGCCCCCAGACCTCCATTCCACAGGAAACAAGCTGTCAGGGAGGGGCACTGAAGATTCCGAATCAGAAGACCAGCCACTAGTCAAGCAGTGTGGGCACGCCAGGTATCCTCTCTGAGTCACAGGGGAAAGAGAAACGGGTGAGGCTGGCCACATACACTTTTTGTCCTTTGTGTCTGCTTTCTCTCTAGGGTGAAGGCAGATCCCCTTGGGAAGTGCTGACCTCATCTGAAGAGGCTGGGAGGTAATACACAGGTGAGTGTTTGGGAGAAAGAAATCACATGCATTTTGGCCCACATTCCACAGTGAAATTATTACTAGCATGGGTAATCAAAAGTTAACTGGACATGGCAAGAGAAATTGCTCTCATGCAAATATTCTTCTCCAGCTTACCAATTGTATTTTTTCCAAGCGCAATCCTTTTATTTGCTTACTCAGTCCTCCAACCACCCATCCATCCAATGCAGCACCCACAAAACAACCCTCTCAAGATTCTCAAAGGTTGAGGAGAGCAAGGGGAGGGAGTAGGCGACATCTTACAAAGTTGTAAACTATAGTGTTACCAGAGATGGGGAAGCTGGACAAACTCTCGAGGGGAGGCTCCTATGACAACTCTTAGGAGTCTGGGCCTCTGCTCATCAGGCCTAAGAGACCAAAATGACTCCTTCTGGCGAGAAAAGGCCCATTTTGCAGAGTCAAGTTTATTAAAATGGCTTGGAAAATTAAACCTATACCATCATCTAACTGTCATCTCTCAAGTTAAACCCTAAGCATGGAGAGGAAGAAATTCTAATCTGATGTATGCATTTGAGTGCCATATCAGCCACTGGTAAAAAAAAAAATGCAGACCGGTCCCCTCATTTAGGTCAAGATTATCCTCCCCACTGCAGAAATGGGATCCACCTCAACAGCAAGCCCAGCCATTCCCTAACAACCTGACCGTAGAGGCCCAAGCCCTGGCCAGGGCACCTCCCGCAACAGCTCCAACACCTAAAGTACCAATCCACCTTAGGGACTCACGTGACCAGGCTTGTACCCAAATCCCATCCCCCAGGCTGGCAAGTTAGGGACTAAATTCAGCCTCTAGTCCGGCAAAAGTCAAAGGCAGCTGGCAGCATTTTCCCTCCTTTGCCCACTGCTGGCTTCAGTGTTGCTTATAATTAAAAAAACACTGAATCAGGAGAAAGGTTCTGCACAGGGACACACACAGGGAGAACATAAATACACATGCTCAGACAGTTCCCAGAGCCCACAGCTCTTAGCCTAGTTCCCCAGGCTCACCCAAATCCTTCTGCGGCAACCTTTTATCAACATGCAAGACCCCTCTTCCGCCCAGTCTTTCCTCTCCTTAAGTGTTGGAAAAACACATGATGAGCCAAACCTACCTGTCTATATTCTGGGGTAACCTTACACTCATGGTTTCTGGTGTCCTCACAGCTCCAGAATCCTGTAGTTTTGATGTCTTGATCAGGATTGAATCGTTTGCGATTTTTAAGGTGAGAGAAGGGCCTCCCAACTTGAAGATTGACTCCTTTTTCCTTGGGCTCTCAGGACCCTGGTAACTGAAGCTCCATTCTGCTTCTACCGGTTAACATGGTCTCCTCTCCTTGCTTAACCCCCCTTTCTCCTCCCACTCTTAAAAAAAAAAAAAAGGAAAGAAAAAGAGGAAAAAACTATGACCTTCTTAGAAACCAAACACTAACCACAAATCTCTTCAAGGTTAGCGCTATGGGCTAAAAAAAAAAAATGAATCACAGAAACAATGTGCCTTCAAAATATCAGTCTTAACTGCAAAATACAGATAAAAATCATCCTTTTAATCCAGTTTTCCCAGCTGTCCTTCTGTTGGCGGCAGAGCCTAAAGCTCCAAAAAAGGGGAAGAATAATTCTATGGTCTCCAAAGATTAAAATGACGACAGATATATTTGAAGGAAGAGGAGGAAAAATAAAAATAAAAAGAAGAGGGAGTAGAATGAATAGATCTGAATTGGCACTTGGAAAAAAATCTTCCAGCTGATTTGAACGGTAAAACAAAAAAAATAAATAAAACCATACAATCGTATGTACACAACAGCACTCCTTCCAAGTCCAGTGCAACCCTGGGAACCAAAATTAAGAAGAAGGAAAAAAAAAAAAAAAAGCTTTTTTACATGAAAGGTTTTTGAGATTCTTCAAATGTGCCAATCGCGGCCAAAAAATAATAATAAAAAACAAAACACATGAAATGCAAGGCTTTTCACCCGTGAAATGGTAGCAAGAACCCCCAAGCAGAGTCCGAGAACCTTCCTTTCCTGCACGCCCGCAGGTCTCCGCACCCACCCCGGCCCTCAGCGCAGCCTGCAGGCGGCCTTTCTCTGAAAGACCCTTTCCCGACCCGGCAACCTCTGGCTCCTCCGCATCCAGGCTCCGGCCAGTCCGCCAGCCTCGGCCTCCATGAAACGGAGACTTGGCTTCCTCCGGCCCCTTGTGTCCCTCGCACCCCGCGGAAAACTGCTCCCTTGTTCCGAACAGTGCTTGCTCCGAGTCGCCGGGCTACCGTGTGGTTCGGGGCTCGGGCGAGACGTGGCTCCACGCCGGCCTCCGGCCTCCTTCCCCCGTCCGGCCCGGCCCGGCCCGCGGCGGCAGCCCCGCGCCTCGCGCAGGACCGCCGACCTCGCTCCGGCCCCGCTCGCCGCCGCGCCGCGGCCTCCCTCCGCGGGGTGGGCGCGGGCGCAGGCCGGGAAGAGGCGTCGGGCTCCGGCGTCGCGGCCGCGCTCGCCTCCTTTCAGGCTCCCCGCTCGCCGCTCGTTCGGCCGCGGACCGGGCCGGCGTCCCCTCCCGCGCCTTCCTCCGGCCGAGCGGGCGGGCGGGGCGAGCGCAGGCTCCTCCCCCCGGCGCGGGGCCGCCGGCCTTTCCCCCCGCGCCGCTGCGGCCGGGGCGGGGGCGGCCTCCTAGCCCGCTCCCGCCGCCTTCCCGGCCCCTCCCCGGGCCTCCTGCGCGCGGCCCCGTGGGCGCGCCGTGTCTCCTCGGAGCGGCCTAGCTGGCCCCGGTCGCTGCCGCATCCCCGGCTTTTCCCTGCCCGGTTCCCCAGCGATCCGGGCCCTGACTCCGCGAGGCGCCGCCCGTCCCCCGCCGGCCTCACCACTCCTGCCGCCGGCCGCCTTCCCCGGTGCTCCCGCTCACGGCCCGGCCTCCATGCCCACCTTTGTGTCCCCCCTCCCAGCTCTGCCCAGCGCCCCGACCCCTCCCCACGCTCACAGGTGTACCCCTCCTCCGCCAGCCGCACCCTGCTTCCCCGCCACCGCTCACCCTCTCTCCACCTCTTTTCTCATGTTTAAAATGTGTCGTGGCCGCCTTCCCGGTGGCCGGACCTCTTGTAACGGTTTCCTCCGGTGTCTGCGCCCTCCCCGCTTGGAAGGAACACCCTGGAAACTGGGGAAAGGACACTGAGGGCATTGCCCGGCTGTGTCAAGTGTCTTGAACGCCTTGGAATCTCCTCGCATAGAATCACAGTTTCTAAGTCTTTCCAAGTAACATGACTTTAGCCAGAAGGTCCCAAACATTATGATGGAAAATAAGAATCCAGTATAAGGTATAATAGCCAAGAGTTGGGGACAAAGTGCCCATAGACAGATGAGTGGATGAAGATGTGGCGTATACGCTAAATGGAATACTACTCGGCTATCAAAAAGAGGAAACCCTGTCATTTGCAACATGGATAGACCTAGAGGGGATTATAATTAGTGAAAGAAATCAGAGAAAGACAAATGTGTGAATCATTTACAGGTGGCATACAAAGATATCAAACAGATTTTTGAAAAAAAGGCCTTTAGAAAAACAAATTAGTGGAAAGGAAGATGGGCAAATGGGGTAGAGAGGTAAAATTGGACCATTAGTGTTGAACACATTGTAGCTAGTATATATATATATATATAGTTGATTTATGATGCTGCACAACTGAAACACATAATGTTGTAGTGCAACTTCACTTCAATTTTTTAAATGGTTTAAAAAAAATCAGATAAGCAAAGCTTTTGTTGTTGGTCTCTTTTTTTTCAGGACTGGGAGTGAACGTTGTTCTTGGCTAGGTAAATGCTACTGTAAAATACCCTGCTGTTGTGCTGTGTTTGCTATGCTCTTTCCCTTCCACACCTCCTTGCTTGTTCTTAGGGAGAGGGACATAGATACAAATGTATGTTTACCCCCTATGCACACCAATAAGCAGTGTAAAGGGAGCTGAGTGACCCAGCAGTTAGAGGTGGCGGGTTTGCAAATAGCAAGGGAAAAATAAATGAACATCAAACGAGTCCCAGAATGAACTGGGAGTTTCTTCTGTATTATACCAGGTACAAGTTGGTAAATAAAAGAAAGACCTGGCACGCCCTGGTGGAGTGGTGGTTGGGCACAGTCCACATACATCCCAAGGCCCAGGTTTTGAGCAAATGAACCAGCCATGTATGAACCAAGATGAGTAACTAAATAAAATAAATAAAATGTTTCTACCTCCTTTTCTTGCCTTCCTGCTTCTGCTCACCTTCATTCCTGCCTGCACCTTTCCTGACCTGCTACGTTCACCCCATCTCCACAGACCCTTAGGCTAGTATCCCCCCAAACTGGTGGTTTGCCCCAGGCTACTGACATTATTGATTCTCTGTCCATACTGCCAATAAATATTGATGAATATGATAACCAATGAACCTCCCAAATGTGGACACTTTCTATTGTGACGGTAGTCACCAAACATTTTTCTTATATAAGAATGTTTGTGATATTTTAATTATCTGCATGTATTTTATTACGTACCTTTAAGACATGCACTAAAATAGAAATAGTAAAGACTGTAATAACGATAAAGTGCACTTTAAAAATCAGACTTTTTAGCGAAAGCAAATGGCTGCCACAGCTGTAAAAGGTACTTGTCAAAGAGGTAGCTTCAAATGGAAGAAGTACATCCTTGATTGCATTTATTCAATTATGATACTCATTTTCCAACCCCATTCACCAAAATACAAAGGCTTTTAACTGAAATTCAGCTGCTAAATTTACAGCCTAACTCAATCAGTCCTTAAATGATTTGAAAGTGTTGCATTTTACAATTTATTTTTTTAAAGGAAAGTTTCAGGCAGGAATGAAGGCAAGTAGGCAGGCAGGCAAGGAGGAGAGAAGAGGAAGAAGCATCTTTATTTTATTTTTCATTCAGTAATTCACACCGCTTGTTTCCCCCAGGCCTGGGACTCGAGCCCAGGGGTATATGGCTTGCGTCTTCAGAGGGAATCGGCATAACTGCTGCTCCACCAGGGTGCACCTGCATTTTGTATTTTTAACAAATGGGTTCAAACCCACAAAGAACCTTCATTCTGATTTTCAAAACATTTAAAAATTCTGTTTCTTAGTTTTTCAAGTGTGCAGACAAAAGTTTTTATCTGTGGCGTGCCCTGCTGGCTTAGCTCTGCCTGCCTGCTTGCCTAGTAACCTTCATTCCTGCCTGCACCTTTCCTTTAAAATAAAATAAAAAATAAGTTTTAATAGGTGAAACACATTGATTTAGATAATTTTTGAGAATCCTTATATTGCAACCATTTCTAGTCATGTATTTTCAAAATGCTTTCTCCATAGGCATGAGTTTCTTTAGAAAAGCGTTTACTTTCTCACCCAAGAGACTGACATTTTCACATGGAAGGGACAGATTAAGTAGATTTTTGTTGTTTGTTTTATTTTTGAAAATAAGAATCGGCTAGCATACTTTTGTCAGCCGTTAGAATATTGTAAAATAAAAATGTGTCACTCTTCTCTGCCAGTATCTTGCTTTTGACCTTTCCCACGAGATAACCAATGAATCTCTGCAAAACAAAGATTTTCATGGTCATTCTCCATCTTTCCTAAGAACTGTAAGTTTGTAGCAATGAACAGGCTTATTCTGGTCCTGTGGACAACATGTTATACTTCTGAACTGTGGCATTCTGGCTGGTTCCTGGGAAGATTAAATGCTGCGTGTGAAAGATAACTTTGGAAATGTCAGCCTTGTGGACGTGCTTGTCAGTTTGTATATTAAATATTAGCATTCATAAAGCTGGAGTTCTTAGTTTTTCTGTAGTCAAATACTATTTTGAATGCATTTTAAAATATTTTCCTCTTGTACCCCAGGGCATCTCCTAGACTTGTGGGGTTTTAGCAGAATAATGATTCCTGAAGTTAGCTGACCATCTGAAAGAGTAACAAGTCTTAGTTTAGACCAAAAAAAAAAAAAAAAAAAAAAAAATTGTACTCAAAACAGACTGGGTGGGAATCTGGAAGCAGCTATTGGTTAATGGGAAGAGCACTAGACTCAGAGCCCAAAGAGCTGGATTTGTCTGGGGTTGAGTCCCTGTCTTATGTTACCTGCTGTCTACAGGTTTGATAGGTTAAATAAGAGAGTGCATGAGCTCTGTAAATGGTAGCGTGCTTGGCAGGAAAATCAGGATAAACATTAAGAAATGATCCCTTGAATTGACATAGTCCTTTGAGTTTTTTTTCCGCAGAACTCTGTTAGTTAACGAATCCTTTCCTCTGCCCATCATCCTGTGAGATAGAGGATTAGCTGTGCTTATTCGTTGCTGAATAGGTTTCCATTTAAAGAAACTATGGCACAGAGAAGTTTTCCTTGATCTGCATAAAATTGATAGATTGAAGCTAGAACTAATACTTCCTGGTTTAATAGCAGTAAGAAGCAAAGTTAAAAACAGGTATGGCCAGCTTGTGTTTCTTGGGAGGGATTCTAGAAACTAGATATGTAATTGAATAGTCAAGTGATGCAAAACCTTGAATGATTCACAGCGTACATTCTAGAGAAGCAATTTCTTATTTGTGGGCTGCAGCCCCTACCCAAACCAGGTGTATCTTCAAGTGAGATGGATTCCAGGTTGCAGTCATTCTCCTGTTAGTCTATTAGGGTATGGGCCTAGTAAAATAAAATTCCCACTGGAGGAAGGGTACCACAGTTTATTGATGCTCCTTTATCTTATCTCTCTTTAACCTTTATCAATTGGAAAGATGATTTGGAGAGGTTTGCTAAATTAAGACAAGTCCTCAGGTTAAGAAAATGTGATGATGTGTCTAAGCTGACTTAGATTTCTTTAGAATGCTTCTGGGTAACCAGAATATTACTAATATTAAATCTGTGACACAGAATTATTTTATTGTCACTCAAAATACTGTGTTCTTTCAACCTGTTCAGTTCCCAGTAACATTTTTTTTAAAGGAAAGGTACAGGAAGGAATGTAGGCTAGTGGGCAGGAAAGCAAGAAGAGAGAGGAGGCACAAGCACCTCCACTTTATTGTCACACTGTTTACTTTCACCCCCTGGGACTCAAACCCAGGTCTGTGGTGTGCTCCTTCAGAGGCGATTGACCTAACTGCTACTACTCCACCAGGGTGTGCCCTCAATAACATTTGAATGTAAAGTAATAAGAATACCCCAAACATATATCGTGTTTATGCATAGTAAGTACTGTCTAAGTCAAGTGCATGTATTAAGTGTTAGATCTTCTCAGCAACCTTTTGAGGCAATTATTATTACCCCCATTTCAGATAGAAACAGGCTCAGGGACACAAAATAGCTTGCTTGGGATCACAGAACTGGGACCCAGCATCTGTGCTTAATGGCAACCATAGAGGCCTCTGTGGAAGCGGGTGGATAAAACCAAAGAACATAGCATAGGCAGAAACTTCTCAGAAAGATAGAAGAGGGAGGCATGCCCGGTAGAGGAGGGGTTTGGGCACAGTCCACAAATCCTCCAGGGTTCCAGGTTCAAGGCCAGGGTGGGATGGGGGTAACAACCAAGATGAACAACTAAATAAAATAAAGTGCTTCTGACTGCCTCTGCTCACCTTCATTCCTGCATGTAACTCTCTTAAGGGGGGAGGGTGAGGGGGTGTAGGCCCAGAAATGAGAAATTCAGGTAGAGAAATGAGAGGGTAGGGTTGAAAGTGGAGGTGAGCCCTCTAGAGTTACTCTTCCCACATTGCAGTGAATTCTTTGCCTCCCCTCTCAGAGTCCCTTGAGATATGGACCCTAGAAATCCCTCCTTCTCAATTTTGGGAATCTCATGGCATTTAGTGAGAAGAGACTACTCCCTTAATGGCAAGGGGAGAACAGTGTGGTTACCTTAGAAACCAGCTCTCTCCCATGAACACTCCTGGTAGCTGAAAGGAATCAAATAACAGAGAAGGTGCCAAAATGAATTGTAAAGGAAAACGTGTGAAAGAAAACCAGTTTTAGATTTAAGGTTAATATTTTGGGAAATTGGGCATGGATGTGTATTATGTGTTATTGGGATGGGTGTTGTTTTTTCCCCCTCTGAATAAGAAAAAAAGTTACCAAGGTCAAAGCTGAGATGTCAAGGGGAAGATACAAAACAAAACAAACAAACAAAAAAAGCCCACTACTGCCTGAAGTCTGTTTTAAAAACAGAAAAATGTCCTTTAAAAAAAATTTCATTGACATGTAATAAATGACGTATATTTAAAATGTACGCTGGATAAGTTTTGACCCTTGAATGCGCATGAAACAATCACCACAATTAAGCTAACATATTTATTATCTGAAAGTTTACTCCTTTCTAATTTTTCTGTCCCAATCCTTTCCACCTGCCCTCTGCCCCCACCTAGTCCCTGGGCACTCACTTAGTCTGCTTTTTGTAACTTTATTTATTACTTTGCATTTTCTAGAATTGTACTCAGCATAATTACTTTCAGATGCAACCTATATTGTTGAGAATATCAATTTCTTGCTGAATGCCATTTAAAAAATTTCAGAGTTGTGCGTCATGGTGGCCAGTAGTTTAAACCAGGTGCAGTCCACCTACATCCCAGGGTCAAGACCCGGGACTGGGCAAACAAGCAATGTGAACAGCTAAAATAAAATAAAGTGCTTCTTCCTCCTCTCTCTTCCTGTCTGCCTTCTCACCTTCATTCCTGCCTCTATCTTTCCTTTAAAAAAGTCCAAGTTTGATTGCATACTGTCAATACAGAGAAATTCGCTCATTTTTGTATACTGATCTTGTATCCTGAAAATCTTGCTTATTAGTTCTAGTAGGTCTTTTGTAGTTTCCTTCAGATTTTCTATGTAAGATGATTATGTTTTCTGAGAAAAGGACAATTTTACTCCTTCCTTTCTGACATTTCTTTTCTTACCTTTTACACGTTAGACCCTCCAGGGCAATGTTGATAGAACAGTAAGAGCAGACTTCTTGTTGTCTTGTTTCTGATTTTTTGAGGAAAGCATTGTTTTTTTAATCCACATTAGATCTGAGATTATCTACAGGCTTTCCATAGATTCTCTTCTCTCAGGTTGTGGAAATTCCCTTCTGAACCTAGTTAGTATACTGAGAGTTGTTTGTTTGTTTGTTTTTTAATAAAAAGCAGATGTTGTATTATGTCAAATTCTTTTATTTTTAGAGGAGAGCATGAACTCAGTCCCTTACTACCACAGATTATGTGGTCGAGCTCCATTTGGGGAAATAGCAGGGTTCAGGACATCCAAAGTGCAAGAGATAGGCTTCATCCTAGGAAAATCACCATGGTGATGATGGTGTCTCTCCTGCCAGGTATTATATAAAAATTCTTTTTCTGTGCTGATGGAGATGATCATATGAATTTTCTTCTTTTGTCTATTAATGTCATGGATTTTCAGTGTTGATCCTGACTTGAATTTCTGGGATAGAGTCCACCTGGTTCTGATTTTACATATTACTTATTCCATTTGTTAAAGTTTTATTAACAATTGTTCTATGTTCATGAACGATATTAGACTGTCATATTATTTCCTTGTAACATATTTGTCTGGTTTTTAGTAATGCTGGCTTCATAGAAGCAGTTGAAAATTCCTTCTTCAATTTTTCTGGAAGCATTTGTGTGGACTCGGCCTTATTTTTCCTTTGAATATTTTATAGAAAACCCCGATGAAGCCACTTACACTTGGAACTGTCTTTGTGGGAAATTTTTAAACTACAAATTCTAATAGGAATAAGGCTAACAGGATTCCAAAAGGATTATGTTTATATTTTCTATTTTTTCCTATGAGCTTTGATCCATTCAGTCTCTCTCTTTTTTTTTTTAAATTAAAGGTACAGGCAGGAATGAAGGTAGGCAGGAAGGGAGAGGAGGAAGAAGCACTCTATTCATGTTTTTATTTAGTTGTTTAACTTGATTATTACCCCTGGTCCTGGGATGCAAACCTGGATCCTTGGGATGTATGTGGACTATGCCGGTTGAAGGCTGCTGACCAAAACATTTTTAAAGAGGAGGAAGGAAGGGAGGAAGAAGTATTCTTATTTATTTTATTTGTTTTATCTTGGCTCTGTCAGCCCAGGGGTGTGAACCAGGGTCGTTGGGCTTTATATGGTCCAAACCCCATCTATCTCAGCTTCCTGGGCGACAAAGGTGCACCTCTTTATTAGAGTTTTAACATGTATGAAATCTGTAGTGATGTCTACTCTCTTGTTTCTGGCCTTTGTAACTTTTTCCCCCAACCAGTCTGGCTACATGTGTATATATTTTTCAATCTTCTCAAATAACCAGCATTTTGGGTGTTTTTTAGTTTTTTCTTTGCTGTTTTTCTGTTTCATTGATTTCTGTTCTGATCTTTATTATTTCTTTTCTTATACATACTTTGGACTTCATTTGATCTTCCTGTTTAAGTTTGAAGTTGAGGTCATTGACTTGTGATCTTTTTTTCAGATACAGGCATTTTTCACATATAAATATCTCTAAGTACTGTTTTACCTACTTCTCACAAGTTTGGACATGTTACCTTTTCATTTTCATTCAGTTAAAACCTATGAGTTATTTGGAAGTGACTTGCTTAGTTTCTAAATGTTGGGGGATTTTCCAGATCTTTCTATTTTTAATTTCTAAGTTCATTGCATTTTGGTTAGAGAACATACTTTGTATCACTTTAATCCTTTAAAATTTATTCGGGCTTTTTTTACGGCACTGAATATGGTCTATCTTGGTAAATATTGCATGAATTCTTTTTGCTATTAGAGAACACTATAAATGTCAAATGGGTCATTTTGGCTGGTTTTCTGAGAGAGAGAGAGAGAGAGAGAGAGAGAGAGAGAGAGAGAGAGAGAGAGAGAGAGAGAGAGAGAGAGAGAGAGAGAGAGAGAGAGAGAGAGAGAGAGAGAGAGAGAGAGAGA
>RJWH01001702.1:0-326367 GCA_004363575.1 Solenodon paradoxus
GGGGGAGGGAAAGGGAGGATGGGGGAGGGGGAGAGGGGGAAGGGAAAGGGAGGAGGGAGGAGGGAGGAGGGAGGAGGGAGGGAACAAGGTGGTGGTCAAGGACATGAGAACAGTGGTGAATGGGGTGAGAAATATATAGACTGAAGTGTGATTTCCAAATACTAAACTAAACATGGCAATGCAAACAAAATAAATAATAGAATTATTTTTTAATTAAAATTAAAATGAGCCCACGATTAAATTTTTGTTTAAAGCCAAGGAAAATGACCCCTATTTGGGCCTCAGTGACAGCCTGCCTGCCTCTTTGATATTTCTAACTCATGTAAAACTTGATTGTTAAAGAATTATTTTTACTTAATTCAGAACTATTAGAATGAAAATTATGGGATTTTTTTTTTCCTAACCACTTTCACCAGAAATCAGCGGTGGTTTGGGTCCAGGTGGCATCTGTGAGGGCGCTGGCAGTTGAATCAGGCAGTGAGCATTACCACACGTGTGTGCACCAGACCGGCTGAAGGGCTTGTTAAAATGCAGGTTCCTGGGGGCCAGTATTCAGCAGGTCTGGGTCAGGATCTGAGAATTTGCATTGTTAACATCTTTGCAGAAGATGTGTGAGTTGCTGATCCAGAGGTCACATTCAGAGAACCACGGGAGGATAACTATTCTAATTCTGACATATCTTCTAACACTCCTTTTTCTAAATTAATCATGTTAAAATTTTATCAGATTTGAAGTGATTCTTTGTAAAAAATGAGTGGAGAATATTCCCACCCTCCTGGATGACAACATGCAGAGCACATCGGTTTCCATTTAGAGGAACCACAGAGGCTGCTTTTCCTCAGTTAGAGATCTACAACTCACCATCTCAAGATGAAAAGAAAAAAAAAAAAAAGACTATGATCTATTTCTTTCTCTTCTTAGATGTATTTTCTCTTTGCTTTTCCTGGGAAGGAAAGTGTCACTGTACCATCTTTAGCTTTCCCAAAAAGTTAATTCTTTTTCTTCATTTATTTCAGCATGAGATTTATTTTCAATGCGTGAAAGCCCACGTGAAGTGGGTTAGGATTTTTCTATCTATATTCATTGGTGAAAACGACTTATAGTTTTCCTTACTTGTAGTATCTTTGCCAAGTTTTTAGACAAAGGTTATACTAGCCCCATAAAATAAGTTGGGGATCTATCCTCTTTTTATAGTCTGTAAGAACTTCTGTAGGATTAGAATAATTTTTTTAAGATAGGAATAAAGGGGGAGGAAGAGAATTTTTAAGAAAGGAAGAGCTGGAGGAAGCACATTTATTTGTTTACATATTTATTTATTTTTGGTTGTGTGTTCACCAGACACCCCCCCAACACACACACACACACACACACACACACACACACACACACACACACACACACATATACTTCCACTCAGGGCGTGACCAGCTGCGAACCCCATCCCTTGGGCTTTCCATGGTCAAAGTCCCAGCTACTGGCTTAGCGCCTGAGTCACCAGGGTGTGTTCTAGAATGGGTTTTTGGGGGGTTTTTTTGGTACCACTGAGTGTAGCAACCAGGGTTTGAGTTTGCTTTGTGGAAAAATAGTCAAAAAATTAAATCTATGTTTTCTTCAGCTTATTATTAAAATGAAGGACTCAATGTAACTAAAATCTACCACAATCAGCAGCTATTTTCAGAAAGTGTAAAGCCCCTTTCCATCACTTACATAATATATATCATACACACATATACATATATAGCTGCTAATACACAAATTCATATAAACACATATAAACACAAACTGAAACACATTTATGAAACAGTTCCGCTCACTATCTGTAATGCAAACTGGTATTTTCTGTTCTTTTTTATTCTATTCCATCCCATGAAAATGTTAGATATAAATGTTACAAATTCGTAGCTGTAACATTTATTTCATTCCAATTACATATATAAACCATACATACTTATGCTCTCAGGGTCTGGATGAGGTTCGGAAGGGGTCACAGGAGCAGTGCTGGTGATTCCCACGTCCCCACATATCCACTTCCCAGGTAGCAAGGTTTCAGGTTATTCAGATTCAGATGCTCCTTTGCCAGGGCCTGGCGCAGAGGCGAGCAGGTGCGTGGGGTACTGCAGCGAGACGCGTTGGAGCTGGATGGAGAGAAGAGAAGCTGCGGAAGGGAAACGCTCTGCCGTCACACGCCCACTGCCGCCTGCCCGCCCCGGCACGGCCCCGCACCTCGCGAGCACCGCCTTCTCCCCGCCCCCGGTACCGCCCCCTCCGGCGCCCGGCCCCACGGCAACGCCTTCGCCCGCCCCCTCCAGCGCCTATCCTTCCCCTCGCCCCTTCCCCCTCCCGCCCCCTCCACTAGACCGGCTCTCCTCCGCTTGCCCCGGTACTTTCCTCCCGCAGGCGGATGGCGCCGCTCGGCGGCCCGTGGCGGGAACTGAGAAGCCCGGCCGAGTCCTGGGGAGTGGGCGTCAAGTCGCGCGGGGGGCCCTGCACGCTGCCCGGCGGGCCGGACCCCGGCTTGGCCGCAAGGCGGAGTCCAGTAGTGGGAGGACGGAGCACAGGGCGGCAGTGGCGGGGCGAAGCGGAGAACGGCGTCGCAGCCCTAGAGCAGGGCCGCGCAGACCTGCTGGGAGAACCCCGGGTACCCCGCTTCTTTCTCGGGGACCGTGGTCAACAGCCCCGCGAAGGTTTAAACCGGAGGGTCCTGCAGCCAGCGCGCCGCTCCCAGGTCGAGTCCTGATTGGCATTCAGTCAGACCAATCATAGCCTAGCAGTGGGTGGGGCCGGACCCCTCGGCGCGCGCGCTTAGACCCATCCCCTGGACGCTTCCTTTCCGCGCGCCTGCAGGTACCAGGGACACCTGCAGGGTGCTTCTTCCCTGCGCCTCTGGTGGCACCGTGAGCATAATTGCTGGCCTCTTTTTCCTATGTGCTTTGGTTATTAGAGTGGATTTGGGATACTATAGATGAAAACAGTGAGTAAAAAGAGAACGAGGGACACGCCCTGGTGGAGTAGTGGTTAATCAACTGTCTTCAGCCCAGAGAGCAGGTCACAAATCCCAAGGACCAAGACCTGGGGCCAGGATGAAAACCAAGATAAACAACTAAATAAAATAGTGTGCTTTCCTCTCTCTCTTCCTGCCTGCCTGCTCGCTTTCACTCCTACCTGCACCCTTACCCTAAAAAAAAAAAAGGGGTGGTGGTGGCAGGGAGTGAGGATACCAAGACTCTTCCAGCTTGACCTGTAGGTTTCTCACTCCCTTCAAATCGGTGAGGTACACATATCCTAACACCCTTAGGCTAAAGCCGGAGACTGTCACCCACAGCCGTGCTATAGAAAATGAAAGGAAGGTGATCATCAGGCAGGAATTCTCAGGCAGGGGGTGTGGCCCCCAAGAGGGCCAGCATATGCAAGTGAGTTCCTGCAGCAGCTTGGGTCAGAGTGTGAGGCAAGAAGCTGGTGAAACCACAGCCTGCATTGAGAAAACTCAGTTTGAGAAGCAGTCAACACGGAGAACTGCAGTATCAGCAGCACGAGTTTTTCAGACTTCTCGGTGGCCATGTCAGTGCCTGTCTCAGGCCCAGGGTCGGACTTCTCTACCAGAAATGGCCAGGCTCTGGGACACCCGTGTGCCTGGTCTGCATTTGGACCTCCCTGCTTATTCAGATGCCGGGCACTCCTGGAGCCAAAAGCCTGGAGAGTATCCAGAGGGGTATCCAGACACCTGAGAAATGGTTCCCTATGCCCAAGAGATCCACTCTAAGAACAGCTCTCTTTTTTTTATTTCCCAAAGTTCGCCAGTGATTCAATGGTAGGAAACCAAGCCCCAGACTTGATTGGAAACAAACAGAAATTCCGAATGTTTATGTGTGTGTGAATGGTGCTACACAAAGGTTAGTTGCTGGTCCAAAGGGATATCTACCCCAAGTGGAGGAGCAAAGTTGTGGGAGCAAATTAGGAGTCAACGAAATTGGATGCAGGTTCAGTACAGGAGAGTCACTGCTGCCTGAAAGACTTCCAGGAGAGCCATTGTTTAGTGCCAGGTACCTTGACTCTTTTTCCTGCATTGTTCCCAGAGTCTATCTTAGTTCTGGCATTTAAATTTCCGACAACTTCAAGTACAAAACTGATGGTTTACTGGAGGACTCACCACCCTCACTTCCACCCTGACCTCCGTGGGCCATTTCCTCTTCACTGGTAGTGAAAGAGGGCATTAACCGCATCTCCAAGTGAGTAAGGGGGAGTTCAAGTTAGAAGGGAAAGAAAAAAGGGGTGTTTTGCTGTGGGGAAGAGTTGCTGAAAATTTAAGAACCTAGTTGGCTGAAGGGAGACTCGGGATGGGGGCAGTTGTTTTGGACGCCAAGGGCTTCCAGACTAATGTGTCTGCTTTAGAGTTTCCTTCCTCAACATGAGAGCTTCCTGGTGTTGGACTGGAAACAATTTCCCCTCCTTCATGTCTCTGCTGACCCCTAGTGTCTCTTCCCCCGTTGTCTGTTCCTGTTCCTATTTGTGTAACACAAGAAGGAGGAAGAATAACTCAAAATAACTTTCCTTCGCATCTTCTAAGAGAATTGTGACAGACCATGTGCCTCCCTCCCTCCACAGGCTTAAGTTGACCTGAAATCTTTGGCATGGATTCAAATAGTTGCAAGAATATATTTTCCAACATATTATATATAGTATAATAGCACTTAAATAAAACTGTGTGTCACTGTCCGATGTCCAATGGAATCTAAATACAATTATGTTTTGACATCCATCATTCATTTTTTTAATGCACACGCAACATCTTCCTTAACATTTGGAAATTTCACATTGCCTTTTTTTTCCTTTGAATTTACCTTTTCATTTACCCCTTTTTGAATTTCTTTTGAATTTATCAATCCTGGCATCCTAATGTAATATATTTTTGTTCTTGGAAATGTTTTTCCTACTCTTATGCTTCTTTGCAATAGAATATCTTCTTAAATTTTTATTTCTTGATCTGTTTAAAAAGTCATGTAATTAGGATAGTATTATAATTATTAGAAATACAGAGTTGATCAAAACAGCATAAATAATACAGATTTTTTTGGTAAGTAAAAGTATAAATTTTAAATAAAATTTAACCGAAAATACATCTCTTACTGAGATGGATAGGGGCTTTATTTTCTCATCTTCGTGTTGATGAATGGTATTAATGTTATGTAGCTGGGTTCTACATTGTTTCTATTCCATTTTTGAAAAACTAACATAAAATAACTAAAGAATCTTGTTCACATAAACAAGTATGGGAATAGAATAATTTCGAGAATGGAAAGAATTTTGTTGTAGCAACATCACCTGATTTTTAAAGATTTCTTCTTAGTTACATGCCAGAAATCACACAGTGAGCTATTATTAAATACTACATGAAAATAACCTCACAATTCAAACGTAAAGTTCTTCAATTTTGTTGAAGCAAAGAATTATTAAATATTAAACTACCTAATTTTTAAAACCAGTTTTACACAAACATGAGATTCTTTCACTTTTTTAGTTCTTAAAAGTACATCAAACTCGTGCTCTGGTCAAGCTACTCACCTTCATTCCTGCCCACACTTTCCCTGAAAAAATTACAAAGAATAAAAATAAAAACAAAATAGAAAAAGGAAAGCAAAAAAAAAGTATGACAAAGATGTCTCTATATGTTTGTGCTTTATTTCACTGAAGAAAATTATTAATTTTATAATCATGCATTTGACCAATAATGTGTGTCAACATTCAAGGGAGAGAAATTAATCCAAAATAAATGAACCCAGCTTTGCGAAGCTTAGAACATGACACCCAAAACTGAATCTGGGAACATTTTGTTTTGTGGTCAGACACAAGTGGGTTTCTGTTTTCAAGCACACAATTTAATCTACTTAATGGCAATTAACAGCAAAATGAAGAGTAGATATTAGATCATTAATAAGTGTAAGCTGACACTTATTACTGATTGCTACATGCATTATTTATTCCAGGATCCACAAAATGTTTCCATCAGGTTAATTTGAATCTAGTGGGTATGTGATATAAATAAATGAGTAAAGAAGTAACAATGTAGCCCAATGCATAAATAGAAAAAGGTTACAATGATGCACACCTCAAATCTATACAATGTTACAATGCAATGTTCCTTCAATAAAATTGATTTTGAAAATACAAAAAGGTATTTATATGCTCCAGTAATATTTGCTAAAAAAAAAAATGACAATTTCTCCTATGAATCTGAATATGTTCAAGAAAACATATATTAAAATCCACCAATATGTATTTTCTCCAAAATATGAAGTTGATCTGTCAGAAATAAACGTAGAGACTTGCTCTCACGGACCTGAAATAATGAAAGCAAGCAGACAAGCACAGGTGCAATGTCAGTGAGTGGGACTTTGTTAGCGCTTAGAATGTTTAGTAGAAAACTGGTATTTCTTTACATGATTTCCACAAATTCAGAATATTCTAAGACACAAAAAGAATGCAGCCTTACCATGAATTTGTTGTCTGAATGATATGAAATACCTCCACCATCAATATTTCTTGCCAAGGCTAGGAGGTCATTCATTCCTCACAATTATCAGGACTAGAAGGTCATCAGATGAAAACTTTTCAGCGTTCCGGCTTCTCCACTGAGGAATTATCTGAGTCCAGAATGCTACAATGCCACCAAAGTTTCCCCATTTCTTATGCTATGTGTCACCCTTAATAGAAGTCTGCTCGGCCTTGAGCACTGCTGACATTTAGGGGGCGGGGCTGTCCTGTGCTTCGAGGGTATTTGGCAGGACCCTGGCCCCTGCCCACTAGAGACTAGTAGTCCCAACTCCCAACCCAATCCCTCATTTGTGACACTTAAAAATGTCTCCAAATAGTGCCAGAGGTCTGTTGGGGACAGAGTGGGGGGCAGGGTGCGGGGGAAGGAATGGTCAGGGCCTCTGACCATTAACAGAAGTAAACAGATAAGAAAAAGAATTCAGAAGCTGTGACTGAAAGAGGCTTCAAGGACACGGCTCTGGAAGTGTCCATGAACTGTCCTTTCATCTGGTGGGCAAACATTCTAGTCCCAGATCACAGGAGCATAATTACACTTGGGATTGGTAAACAGTATGACTCTCTTTGGTATTTTGCAAATAATTATGGAAGGAGGTGTGAAGACAGTCCTGTAAGAGCAGAATCTTTTCCATGTATCTTGAAATAACAAGCATTTGATTAAGCAGTCACTTTTGTCAGATCTGTGCACATGAATGTTGGGGGTCTACAGCCCCTTAAAGCTTTCTGGGCCTCTGCACCTTAGAAAGTTTTCTGATACCCTGGGAACCACAAGAACCTCGGAAGGAAGACTGCTCTGCTTGGGGACAATCGCAAGCCTGTACAAACACAGGGCCATGGTGGGTAAAGCAGATCAAAGAAGTTCTATGAGAAGGCAGCAACCCCTTTCATTCTCTGAGGTGAGGAAAGAAAGTATGAATTCCCTAGAGTTAAACCAGTTCCACAGCCTGAACACTAGGGAAGTTTTCGCCTCCAGTGTCCCAGCTGTTCAGCACATAGTGACTAACTCTCGCACATCACAGGGATTCCTCCCTTGATACTAAGGGGACGGTGAATGCAAGCTCAAAATTTAGAAATGCAAAGTCTTCTGTAAATATTTTTGACAGTCCAACAAATATGAATACTGCATCTTTGAATCCCCATAGAAAAAATACTAGTTTATTCTTCAACAGATTTAAATATTTTACAGTACAAGAAATATTTTACAGCAGAAGGTGACAAAATGACTGTTATAAAGGTAAGTTGCTCCCTTTAGTATTTTTCTCACTGTCTACCTAGTCATGAGGGTCCCATGTGGAAAAAAAAGTGCAGCTCGCTGCCGGCTTTCATTTAACTTTCCATAAACACACTCTTCAGGCCAAAGCAAAAATGACTGGTTTTCAGTGTGAAGATAAAATATAAAAACTGTTCTTGGAGTTATTTCTAAACAGAACTTGTCTCTAATCCAAGTATAACAGAAAAGAATATGATGATCATATTCTTGGGGCCAAAAGGAATTGGGTTAAAATTGTTCAGACATCTGAGAAGTAAAATACACACTCAGGTCCATCAACCATCTAGGCAGCTGTCGGTTCCAGGGCACAGAAAATTCCTAACTTTTCTCCATCCTTTCCAATTCCCCCTTCATTTTTCTCATTAACTACAATAAAATTTAACCTTTTGTTTACTTCTATCTCTGTATATATCAATGCCTCATTAACCTGGGCATAGGAAGATGCTTGGAATGATAATCGCCTTTTAAAAATAATTTAATAATAATTGTTCCAAGTAGAGGAATTCAAGGTAATTAGCTCCTCTTATTTTGATATTTGGTCCTGTATTGCTTGAATTCTTAGTAATGAGCAGATATCACTGCTAATAAAAACATAAGTTGTTTCAAAGATCCATGAATTGGAATTTAAATAAATGACATGGTGACTAGGCAGAACTCCTAACTGGTGGAAAGAGAGAAGGAAGGAATGGAAACTGGAAAGGATGGAGAAAGATAGGGATTTTCTGGGCTCTGGAACCACAACGACCATTCTCAAATGCTGTTACTATGCAGCTCCAAAAAATTCTAGGGTTAATAGGAAAAGAATCCTAGGCACTCGTAGTAATTGCTCCAGAAGGAAAAGGACCTGCAGAGTTTCTGAAGAGCAAAAAGAAGCTTCTTTAAGAAAATCTGTGAATGGTTTGTACCTTTAAGCACTGAGATTTTCCATGTATTTCATGGATGACATACTTGAATATCAACCACCATGAGCCTGATGCTGCTCGAGATGCCAGAGATACAAGAGTGAGCAAGCCAGATGTGATCTCTTGCCACAAAGCTATGGTTGCATGAATTTTGTTTAAAATATGATTCATATTGAAACTATGACTCCAGGCTTTCAGCCAATCCACAAAGCAATAAAGAAAAATGTTTCCAATATCAAAGGTCACTGATAAACAGAAATAAGTGAATGTATAAATGACTAAACGTTAATTAAAACTTTGTATTATGTTGACAGGAAAATCAAGCATATGCTAAAAGATCCTCCAGTAAAATCACTGGTGAATTGTATCCTGTAGATGTCAGCAAAGACCTAAGCGAGCTCAAATTGAAAAAGAACACAAAGAGAAAAGCCCTCCTACAATGCTGAAACAGATCCGAGTGAGGGATTCATGAATGTTCTAAAGAAAATTTATTAAGATGGAGATGACTATATGAAGCAAATTATTAATAAAGCCTTATTGGAATAAAGAGAGAAGCAAGTCAAAGGAGACATAGAATTTTGAGACTTGAAAGGCCTTTTGGGAACTGATGTGGAAACATTGATGTTTCAAGTTAAGGAAATGTTGGTGAGCAGCACGCATGTATTTGACACATAACCATTTATGCAGCCTTCTAAATAAAGATGAATTCTGTGTCCTACTGAAGGATTTATTTAAATATGATTATTAAGCATATCCTCCAAATATGGTTTCCTTAGTACTTGGTCATTTTGTTCAAGAAAGGATATTACACTCCTGTGTGAAATGTAAGAAGTCTTGACTAAATAAAAATGTCACTCTGTGTGTATTTTTGTTCAGCTGAGAGGTAGAAAACAAGTTTTGCTTACCTTTAAGTTCCTGGCAACAGATCACAGCAACGTAAGAAAAAGTAAAATTAAAACCAATTTTTTTGCATAAAAAAATAAAAAGACCCAATCAAGGACAGGAAAACATTTTTCTGGTAGAAAGTACTGTCTAAATTTCTATGAATAAAAGAAACTTTGAGCTCTGGGGAAGAATATTAAGAATTTCTAGTTGGCAACTTTTTAACTTTCTCTTTTGTGTATTATAGTGTGAATAATCAATTGTGTTACTAGTATACATGTATAAACTATGATAATTTATAATTAATGTGCATAAAGTACGTCCTGGTAGAGTAGCAGCTAGATCCACCACCTCTAGTCAAGTGCAGTCCACATACATACCAAGGACACCAGGATCGGGGGGAACAGCCAGTGTGAACAACTAAATAAAAATAAATAAATATATTTCTTCCTCCTCTCTCTTCCCACCTGCCTGCCTACTGGTCTTCATTCCTGCCTGCATCTTTCCTTTAAAATAAATGAATTTTATATATATATATATATACACACACACAACTTTTTTTACTGAGAGAGCTTAGTCCATTCAGGCTCCTGTAACAAAATACCAGAGACTAAGTGACTTATAAGCAACAGAAATTTACTTCTCACTGTTCTGCAGGCTGAAAGTCCAAGATCAAGGTGCCAGCCTGATCTCATTCTGGTGAAAGTCTTCTTCCTTGTTCAAAGAAAACATTTCCTCATTGTGTTCTGAAATGGTGGAAGGGTTTAGGGATTTCTGTGGGTTCTCTCTACAGGAACACTAATCCCATTCACAAAGACTCCACCCTCATGACCTAAGCCCCTCTCTAAGGCCCCAGCTTCCTATACCATGACATCAGGAATTAGCATTTCAACATAAAAACTTGACAGGAACAAGACACAAATATTTATACCAGAGTCAGGGCATTATGCTTATTTTTAAAAGGACGAACACTACAGTTCAAATGTTGTGTTTATTCTGTCTACATAATTAGAGTGTGTGCTCTTCCAGAGAGTATCAGTCTTACTTCCCTTATTCTGTACAAAGGACTTCATATTATATAAATGTTAAAGTATTTATTGAACTATACCAACATACAATTCAGTTTTTCACACTATCAGTCCAATGACCACCCTTTAAACATTCTTTGGAGACGTTTTCACTGAAGTTAAAGATAACTTAGAATCAAAACTAAAAGGGAAAACCAAGAAGTTTCCCTCTGCGCCAGCAGGAATGTTACACAGAAAAGTGAACTTCAATAGTAAATACAGAATAATATTAAAAGAGAGTACAGAAGGTATTGGCTTGACTTCTGGCCAAGATGGCAACCTGGTAGGAGCTAGACTCACATCCTCCCCTCAGAGTAACTAGAAATTCAACTGTTTTCCAGAAACAAACACTGAAGAAAAGCAGCAGAGAGACTGTAGAGACACAGAAGCAATCATGACAACAATGGGTAGGTGAAAATATCTGGGTTCAGAGCTACAGCATAGACTCAGACTCAGAATTCCGGCCACCATAGAGGAGGTGGAACTTCAGGATGAACTGGACCTCCCAGAAATCTCAAAAGCAGCAGAGAGCCCACCCAGAGGGACTGGGACACAGAGCCGGAGGAGAGAGTTGAGGCAGAGGACAGAAGAGGAATCCGTGCCCTGGTGGTTCGAACAGGAGGCCTAGAGAGGCAGTTATACTGGTCACCGCCATAACCAGAAGTTAGGGGAATCGCCCACCTCAACCCCTCCAACCATATTGTCCCAGAGCTGCAGGACCCGCCCACCAGGAACACCACCCACAGGTTTGAAGAAGAGTCTTCCAAAGGAAGTCAATGTTACCCACTAGCGCCACCTTGTGAGTGAAGTGAAACTGCACCCTGATTGCCAATAATGGGCCAACAGCAAGGTGGTCATTGGGTTGGGAGCTGGGATGCAGGGGGAAGGCTCTGCATCCCCCACACAAACTCCAAGCCCATACACTGAACTTTTGGGCAGCAATGGAGGGCTCACATGAGAACTTCAACAAATCCAGTCAGTGGTGACGCGACAAAACTCCAGAAATCCCAGTGTCCAAACCAAGATACAGGTTTACTCAGCGCAAGTCAATACCCTACACAAGGCCATCACTGCAGGGAAGCCTAATCCACAGAAATATAAACAGAATGTCAAACAGAGCAAAGACACAGAGTAATACACATGAAATGATGAATTCAATCAAAAATCCAGGGGAAAATCTGATTGCAACAGATATCTACAAACTAGCTGAGGATGAAATTAGGGCACCAGTGATAAACATCCTCATGGAAATCAAAAGACAGTAGAGCAACAAGAAGTATTTGATAAAAGTCATCACTGGGTCCTCAAGTCAAAGAAGCACCCCTAGTTAATTCATATTTAATAGAGTTTTTCATTGATAAGAATAATTCAGAACACAACCAGCTTGCCCATGTTTCTTAAATTTTAGTGCATAGAAGAATTAGTAGGAAGCAGGCTTACATGAAAATCCTCAGGCTCCAACCCCAGGGATTCCGATTCAGCAGGTTTAAATGGGTTCGTGTTATGCATTCGTTCAAGTTCTGGCAGAGTAATGCCCTGCCTAGTAGTTAGTCCGAGGAAATCGCATGAGAAGACACAGGCAGCAAGAACACAGCCTTTATTGTACTCAAAATAGGGGGTCCTGAGGGCAGCCAGTCAGAAAAGAACCTGGCTTCCCCACCACTGGCCAGGCATGTTTTCTTCTCCTGACTGTCAGCAAGGAGAGGGGTTCCTTTAAAGGGGATATCGGCAGAAGGAGAGTAGTGAGCAGGCAAAAATAAAGAACAGTGGAGTAAGCAAGAGCAGCAAAATTCCAGGGCACAGTCAGTGCAAGCAGAGACAGTCCTTATTCCAGAAAGTCCATCTGTTTCATTCAGGACCATGTTCAGTGCTGAGCAGGTGCCAAGCCCACTTTCAAGGTTGGGCATGGGTCATGTTCTCACACAACCCCACAGTCCAGAAATCTGCATTTTCATAAAGTGCCCCAGGAGACTCTAATGCTGGTTATCTGTGACAAGCGTTGAAGTAAATGCCCTAGACAAATACATGTTGTCTCATGGCCACCAGTCATGAGAATTTAATCAAAGAAACAGATCTAAGAGCCCATCTACAGTCCATTACTCTAGCCATCCCTTGTTATCAACTGTGACCAGAAGTGTAAAACAATAATCTGTGTTATTCCTTTGCAGGTGATTGCATTCCCAAAAGTGAAATGGTCCGGATCCCTCCGAACTGTGACCTGATGCCTGGAATTTATCTTGGCTCCTTCATGTGCCAGCTGGGCATTTCATGATATTTACTTTATAAACCATTGCTCACTCCTGAGCTTCCATTCCTCCCAGCCCACTCCTTGTAACCTGGTTATTTCTCCTTTATCCATAAAGAGGACCATCTTCTGGTTCTCCTGCCTTCTCCAGCGCACATGAGTATGAGGAACCACCAAGCAGGGTAAGGCCCAGTGTGAGAACAGTGGAGACGCATCTCTGCAAAGACCTATAATAAACACCTTAAGTGCCTCCTAAAATGCCTTCTTCTGTGTTTCCTCCTTCAGCGGATTACACCAGAGTCTACTCGACTGTCCAAACCAGCAAAATTCCAGTCAGTTTTCAAGTCCTAGCACATCTCCTACTTTGAGACATTTTATTGATTTTTTTTCTGCTTTGCTTTTAAATAGTGCCTATAGGAGTACTGACTACAGTAGTGGCTTCAAAGTTGGAGAAATGGATTTTGAATGTTTCATTCTGTAGGTATAACAAGCCATGTGTGATTAGGGGAGAAAAGACAAAATGAAAAATAGAATCAAGTCAAAAAATGTACATGAATGTACACTTTGGAATGACACAAATATAATGTTTTATTATTAACCATGATTTCACTTTTGTTCCAATTCTGTCTGGGGAAATTTGGACTCTGTGACAGAATTTGTAAGGCTTTGGTCAAGAATACTAGTCTTCTAGTTACTATTTGTTTGACGGCAATAAAATTTCAGCCACGGAGAAAAATATTTTTTATAGAAAAAAATTCTACAGTGTTCACTTTGTATAAATTGGTCTGGTCTTGATTAATATATATACTCCAAAGACAGTAATGAATGTTGGATTAGAGCATGGAACCTGGTTTTCTTAGCTTTGTAGAAGGATATGGGACATGAAATATAGCTTCTCAGCCTGACAGCATTAAACACATTTTCATCAAGAGTTTTTACAATAGTCTAAGTACTACTTTTCAACTCTCTGATCAGATGGGAATAGGCTTGGTCAAATCAGACAAGACCACAGGGCTAAAGGGAGCCATCCTAGATAGGAGAAACCACACACATCTCAGTAACCACATTTTATAACAGCCTGGGAATGTGAATTCTATGTCAAGGGGCACATTCAGGTTTGAGAAACACCATCTACAGAACCCAGGTCTCTGCTTCCCAGCAGGTGTGTGTACATTTCTCATCACATAGGCCCACAAACTTGAAATGCCGACTCTGTCTTGCCCACACAGATGCAGTTCACCCAACAGGGGTCATTTCTACAATTTGAAATGTTGTTGTAAGAGAGCTAACATTCCACATTTATCTAAACCCTGTACATTCCAAAGAAACAGCAGGGAAAAGGTAAGCTCCAGTTCATTGTCCCAGAGATTTACAGCCACCATTTAGCCAAGGACTCCAGTTTGTGCATTTTCTGGTGACAGCTGCCCTGCCCAGCAGTTCAAGAAGAACCTAGGAGGGCTGCCTATCAAGAAAAATATTTTTTTTTCTCTCCTTCAAATCTAAGGAACATAATGGATCCAATAAGCATTTGCTGTATACTCAGTGCCAAACGTTGCCACAGAGGAAGTTTCGTCTGCTGCCCAGGCAGATCAGTGCGGAAAGGAAGGGGCCGGAGGCCAGTGAGCAGACAGGAAGAGACAGCACCAGTGGGCACAGCACAGCAGCTGCTGAGAGGGTTCTGAGCACTGTGGTCAAGGAGATCTCCTGATGAGCTCATACATCATATGGATGCCTTCAAATTAGAGAAAAGAAAGACATTGTCTAATACACCTTAAAAGACCACAACAAATACCACCTATCCCCCAAAACTAGCCAATATCTTCCTGGAAATGACCCACTGACAGTGTCCATCTTGGATCTGTACAGTAACACACCCTTGTAAGGGCTCACAGGTCATACAGTAAGTGTTCAACACAGGCATATCCCTCTCCTTGCTTCTGCCACACACACACCTGCCTCAGGAACTGACAAATCACCTTTCTCTCCTGTCAGTGGAACATAGACGGATCAGAATTCCCACTCTTCACCCCATTTGGCACCAGGAAAAGAGACCATTAGTTCTGGTCACAAGTCTAAGAGTTCAAGCGTCAGGAAGTGTCCAGCTGCAAGCTATTGGGTGTCACCCATCATGCTGTCCTTTCGGAAGCAGAAATAAAGCTTCCAGTTTCAGCTGAGATGGCAAAGAGGTAGGTTCAGTCTCCTGAATCCATCACACAAAATTAAATTTGGTAAGGGGGAAGCAACATTTGGGGAACTACAATAAGGAAAACAACAAATATAAAAAGTTTCAAACTTGCCAAGAGAGACAGAACCACTGTCTTCAACAAGTTGTGTGTATAAGGGCGGGGAAGGCTACATTCTGGCTGGAAGCAATGGTGAGAAGACCTGTCTCAATTCCATTCTGATGTCCTTCACAGATCACCTTGGGACCATCATGGCCACCCCTTCACACCAGGGACTTGCAAATTCATTGAACTGACGAAACAGGTGTGAGCTTCTCTGTTACTTGTATCACTGCCCCAGCTCTCAAAGCTGGGGGACTGCAATGAAGACAGCCCCTACTTCCATCTGCATTTTCTAAAACTTGGCTGATAGAGCAGTTGCAAATAGAGAGATTTACAGTGTTTCTCTACAGGGCTGGACCTAGAAGGACACTCATCTCAGGCCTGACCTTCATCTTTCCCTTTACACATTCCCTCACATACTAGCTATTTTCCCATTGAAATAAGGTCACAGAGCAACAGAATTAGACAGTTAAGGACCAAAATCACAGCAAAACATAGACAACAAATTGAATATGATATGCTAGCTAATGAAGAAGTGCGAGGAAGCTAAAATAAGGTGCCCCTGGTGGTCTAGCATTGTGGACCACCAGGCACAGTCCACATACGTCCCAAGGTTCCTGGTTCATGTCCCAGGGTTCAGGAAAATGATCAAGAGGAACAACTAAATAAAGTGCCTCTTCCTGCCTTTCTGCCTTCTTGCCTTCGCTCCTACCTATACCTTTCCTTAAAAAAAATAAAAACTTAAAATAAGTTTGTACATGAACTTAAGGTAATAAAAGATATCAAAAATGAAAAGTAAATTAATTATTAAAAAACAAATAAATATTAAATATTAAAAGTAATAACAGTTAATTTTTAAAAGCTATAGACAGAACAAGTAGCAAGATGGATAGAAATGAAAAATACAAAGAGGTAGAAGAGAAAATGAAAGAACACAGACAGAAGAGAACGGGTAAGAACAAAACATCAGAAATATAAAAGAGAGTCCAGCAAAACAGAGGACAGAAATAGAAGGGGTGAAAATAAAACAGAAAGAAATAGAAGTGGTGACATACGGATAATAAGAGGAGGGAGGGAGAAAAAGAGAGAGAGAGAGAGAGAGAGAGAGAGAGAGAGAGAGAGAGAGAAATATATGAGTAATGAATTTACCAATATTATAAAAAGATGGGAGAATTCAGAATAAAGGATTCAAAGAGTATCCAGTTGTAACAATAAGTAAAATTCACACTTAGTCATTATAATGAGATCAAAAGAATTATGTTAAAAGCTCACAGAAAGAACAGATCACAGACAACAGAATGAAAATCAGGTCAGCATCATACTTTTCAACAGTAGCAATGGGTACAAAAAGTAAACAAAACAATATTTTATAGTCGCAAAGGAAAATAAGCTTTTTAACTTAGAGTTTCACAGATCCCTAAATTGTTATTCAAATGAGAAGGCTTAGTAAAAATGTTCTTATGTATACAAAGACTGAGAACCCAACGCCCCTACTGAAAGCACTTTTGGAGGAAGTATTCAAGTAAGAAGAGAATCAGGTCAAGGAAGCTACAAAAAGGAACATAGAAATAAGGATAATTTATTAATAAAACCAGGGCCATATTAAATAAAAGGGTATGTGTGTGTGAGCACAGACAGATAGATGCATACCTCCAGATTTTAGAATCTAGATAACATCCAGTTTGGAGGTGGGTAGACTTACTTTGGGGTGAGGGAAAGAAACAATCAAAAGGGCATTTGATGACCGTATTCATTAATTTGATTGTAGCAATCATTTCACGATGTATAAGTGTATAAAATCATCATATTGTGCACCTTTTTAAAAGTCACAATATAGAACTTAAATATATATAATTTTTATTGCCCATTATACCTCAACAAAGCTGGAGGCAAAAAATTTCAATAACTACACTTCTAAAAGAAAATTGAAGGACACAAGGATATGCTAAATAATTCTGAACTATGGTATAAATATTAATATACTTAAGAAATCAATAAAAGAAAATAAGCACAAGTGTATGTCTTAAAGAGAATCATTGTAAGAATAGAATCAATTTATAGCTTTTTCATCCAGCAAGAAAAGTCTATCAAACAGAAAGCAAAAATAAGGAACAAACAATATACAATAAATGAAAAATTTGAACTGAGTTTCAAAAACAAATCTTAAAGCAGAAAGACACATAAAGATTGATATTAAAAGGAATAAAAGTTTAGCCTCCCTTCTGTGACTCAGGTAGCTAAAGAGGCAGGATAAGACCCCAGGCAAAGGATGGGGGGGTGGGGAAAGTTTAATATTTTCATAAATAATATTTGAGTTAAAATAAAAATGCAAAGAACAATTAGAACTGAATATAAATTTGAATACATTCGATATAATTAAAGCAGAACTTGGAATTTTTTTACCTTTCAATACATTTAACAGGAAACTAAAATGAAATGCAGATAAAAAGAGCTAAGTATTCAATTCAAAAGTCAAGTAAAGAAGAACAGAACAAACTCAAAAGAAAGAAAGGAAGTAATAAAGATAAGGGTAGAGAGCAATAAAATAGAGAACTAAAAGCAATAAAGGAATTAATGAAGACAAAAGCTGGTCTTTGAAAAGATACATGGGCGTGTGCATCATCTCAAAGTATCTGAAGAAGAGGACCTTTTCAAAGACCAGTATTTTATTTATATATGTAATAATATACACATATACATACATATAT
This sequence comes from Solenodon paradoxus, assembly GCA_004363575.1. Lineage (NCBI taxonomy): Eukaryota > Metazoa > Chordata > Mammalia > Eulipotyphla > Solenodontidae > Solenodon > Solenodon paradoxus. The sequence continues at coordinate 17,906 of RJWH01001702.1, forward strand.
ACACAGAGAGAGAGAAAGAGATGAAGAGATGAAATATTTCTTTCAGAAAAGCAGGCAGAGAACAAATCTGTCCAGCTCATTATGTAGAGAAATTTTTATTATAAGAAAAAGGAAATGCAAAAAAGCAAGTTTTACCTTCATGTATTTTAAAAGTAAATATAGCACCCTAAGTTAAATATTAACAAATAAAGCCAACAGTAAATACGTAACTATATGATGATCAAATAGCAGGAATACAAGATGTATCACATTAAAGATCTCTATAATTCACCAGATGAGCAATTATGAGGAAAGATACACATAATGAAATAAACGTGGGAAACTATTTTTATTTCAACACTGACTTATGATTATTAACTAGGAATACTGGAAGCCCTCTTTCTTGAGTAAAGGCTGTACAAAAAACCTGTAGCAAAAACTTGTGCCTCTAGGAAGATGAAACAGACATGTGTTTCCCTCTTCCTACCACTAAGTACATGGAAGAAGTCTGACTTCTGACTAAGACGACTCTGAAAGGTAGAAAGAAGGCCTCACCATGGTGAGTTCCCTGGATTTTCTCCTTGCCTCATATATCCCACACTTGGAGCTGAAGAAGCTGGCAACTTGGAAGGGTCAACTGTTCAAACACACACAAAATTCCCAGCAAAAGTCCGATATCTCTAACCAAAAGACCAGGGGAGAGGCAGTGTATCAAGACAGAAAACTTTTAGAAAATAACCTCTCTAACCAGGCAAACATGACGGAAATGACTGTGGACCCGCTCTTCTCATACCAGTAAGACCAAATGGAATGCCTAGATGCCCACCCTCTGAGACTGTGAGGCACCCAACATCCCCTAGCAGTGGTGTCCAAGCTCAGTTAGGACATCAAGTTGATTTCTTCATGTCAGTCATGATTTGCCCTCCCCAAGATGTCAGTGGAGATGGAGGGTGAGTGAATATGCCCACACCTGCCCAGCAATAATCATAGTGACTAGAAGTTATCTAAACAGAACGAAAATGATAAAATAAGAAATAACAAGATAGCAAACAACACAGGTAAATATAATACTTCTGTCTTTTTCTGTTGAGTTTCCTAAATTGATTGGTGGTTGAACCAAAAACTATAATACTGTCAAATATGGCTCTACATATAATAGGGGAAAGATATAAGAGAATTATAAATGAGGGAGGGAAGGGGGACATACAGGGAGATACAATTTCATATTTCACAAACTTGAAAATGGTGATATTGGTAGATTGTGTATTGTGACTGTATAAAGCAACACAGCAGATTTTTAAATAACATTTTTTCATTTAATGTTGTTTAGTTATTACATTGATGAGAAAAAGTCTTGGATTATATTAAAGAAAACACTATTCAAATACATACTATCTGTTATATATCATTTTGCTTAAAATTGCAGTTTCCAAGAACCTATTGATGATGTTAAGTGAGGATTTACTGGACCTAGAACAACCAGCAAAATAGCTATATGAGAATATATGCTCAAAAACACTATAGATAATTAAAAATGTAATGAAAATAAATGTCCTAGTAGGCCATAAAAAGGCAGGAAAAAGTTAGTAAATAAATGTAAAGTAGAATAAACAGAAAACAAAAAATAAAATGGGAGAAGTTAGCCCTACATTATTATGTGGGACTGAATTGTGTTCCCCAAAAAAGTTACATAGTGAAGCCTTAACTCATAATGCACTTGAAGAGAGGACCTTTCAGAAGTAATTAAGGTTAAACAGTGTCATATGAATAGTGTTGGGGGCTAGCTAGACAGGAGCACGGGGGTGAGGGGCCCTAACATAGGGTGCCCTATCAAGGACACAGGCTGTCCTATTGAGGAACACCTACTTGATATGAACACCAAATGGGAAGCAAAAGGGAACAGAGGTTATCTTATTAAGGGCAGGTAGTCCAAAAAGAGAAATAGTCATCCTCCCAGAGAGATTCTCTCAAGACCAGAAACATCTTTCAGGCCCCTCTGTGGGTTTCACTTACAGGGTCTTGGGAAAGAACACGCGCGGTAGGAGTTTGGTTCTATAACTCTACTTGTCAATCAACATGAAAGACAGGAGCAGAATCCAACCTAGAGGAAGGTCTAGTGGCATAAGAGGGGAAAATAAGCCTCAGGAAGGGCTGATCCGGCCTGGGTCTAGCCCATTCTCCTCTTTGAGGACATATATTATCTCTTTAATAAAACTGCACTGCTTTTGCTTGCAATAAAACTGTTTTCATGTATCTGTGGCTCACTTAGAGTCTTTCCTGTGGGGATATAAGAACTGGAGGTCTGGAAATTTAAATCAGAGAACCAAAAAGGTGAGAGAACAAACCAACACAAACCTGATAACAATAACACCCTGATATCTCTCTTTTTCTGTGTCTCTGTCTCTGTGTCTCTGTCTCTGTGTCTCTCTCTCTCTCTCTCTCTCTCTCTCTCTCTCTCTCTCTCTCTCTCTCTCTCTCTCTCTCTCTCTTTCCTTCCCACCCATCTCCCCACTCCCAGAGAGACACAAGAAGCCAGACATATGCAAACCAAAAAAAGCACTCTCACCACAAACCAATAATGCTGGGATGCTGCTCTTGGATGTCTGGTCTCAAGCATTGAGAGAAAATTAATTTCTATTGTATAAGTCTCCCAATCTATGTTTTTTTCTAGCAACCCAAGTGTGTGTGTATAAATATAATTTAATTAAGTGTAAATTGTCTAAATACATCAATTAAAAGACAGATTGCTAGAGTGGATTTTTAAAAAGTCAAATAAAGATTATTACAAGACACTCAGTTCAAATATATCAATATGGTAGGTAAAAGGTAAACAGATGAAAAGTATTCATGATTGAAAGGAAAACATGAGTCTGTATACTACTATCAGAGTAAATAAAATTATTAGAGACAGATTGAGACAGTTTTATAATAAAAGAGGTCAATCTACCAAGAAGACATAACAATCCTAAATGTTTATGCACAAAAACAACAGAGATGCAGATAAGTGGAGCAAAAACTGATAAAACTGAAAAGAAAATCCACAATTATATTTAGAGACTCCAATACAACTCTCTCAAATTAGTAGAACTGGGGGATTTCTGCTCAAGATGGCAACCTGGTAGGAGTGAGACTCACATCCTCCCCACAGAACAACTAGGAATTCAACTATTTCCAGAAACAAACACTGAAGAAAAGCAGACACCTCTGGGTTAAGAGCTATACTGTAGACTCAGACTTGGGATTCCAGTCACAGTAGATATGGTGGAAGCGCCAGGTGCCTAGACTCTTTTCCCCAGCTCTGTGTCCTGGTCCTGCTGGGCAGGTTCTCTGCTGCTTTTGGGATTGCCAGGAGAACTGGTTTTTCCCTCAGTTCCACCCTCTCCAATGGCTTGAACGGGAGGCCTGGCACCACCATAACCGAAAGGCAGCTAGGGGATCTCCCACCCCAAACCCTCCAACCATATTTCCCTGGAGCCCACAGGGCAAGTTCAGCAGGACCTGCCCACTGGAAATCCCACCCTGAGGATTAAAGGAAAGAAAAAAAGGCTATGTTACCCACTGTTGCCACCTTGTGGGCAGAGGTGAAACTGCAGTCTGATTGCTGATTACAGGCCAACAGAAAAGTGGTCACTGTGGTTGGGAGCTGGGACGCTGGGGGAGAGCTCCGCATCTCCCACACAGATCCAACCCCAAAGACTGAACTTTTGGGCAGAAACAGAGGACCCACATAAGAACTTCAATAAATCCAACCAGTGGCAACACCACGAAACTCGAGAAATCCCAGTGTCCAAACCAAGATCAAGGCTAACTCAGTGCAAGTGGATACCCTTCACAAGGCCATCACTTCAGGGAAATGTAATCCACAGAAACATAAATAGAATGTCAAACAGAGAGAAAGAAGACACAGAGAAACATATGTGAAATGAATAAAATCTAAAAACCAGGGGAAAATCTGAATGCAACAGATGTCTGAAAAATACCTGAGGAGAATTTAGAGCAACAGTGATAAACATACTTGTGGAAATCAAGAAAACAATAGATTTAAAAAGAGAGAACAACAAAAAAGAGAGAAGAAATGAAGAAACTCAAAACAGATGTCAAAGAAATAAAGAACACAATGGCTGACCTAAAAAATTCAATAGAGGACTCAAGAATAGGATGGATGAAGCCTCCAATAGAATCAGTAAACTAGAAGATAAGGCAGAGGAATACACTCAAGCAAAACAGCAAAGTAAAAGAATGCAAAGAAATGAAGACAACATTTGAAACCTATTGGATAACAACAAAAGAAACAGCATTTTCATTATAGGGGTCCCAGAAGGAGAAGAGAGGAGAAAGGGTGAAGAAGCTATATTTGAATAAATAATAGCTGAGATCTTCCCCAACCTGAAGAATGAAGCAAGCCTCCAGACCCAGGAAGTTCAAAAAGTCCCTAATAAAAGAAACCAAAGCAGACCTATACCCAGCTACTTTGTCATCAAAAAGTCAAAAATACAAGATAGAGAAAGAATCCTAAAAGCAGCCAGAGAAAAGTCACAAAGGAGTCCCCATAAGACTGCCAGCAAATTTCTCATCTGAAACTCTACAGGCCAAGAGAGAATGGCATGCTATATTCAAAAGGCTAAAAGAAAAGGATTTTCAACCTAGGATACTATAACTTGTGAGATTATCATTCAGAACTAAAGGAATGATTAAAAAAAAAGCTTTTCCAATAAGCAAAAGTTTAAGGAATTTATGACCACAAAACCAGTTCCACAAAAAAATACTGAAAGATGCTATATAAAACATTAAGAAACCCCACTTAAATACAGGTCTATTAGACCTATCCATCTGTTCATTAGAGATATTAGTCTAGATTTCTTTCTTGGTGATGCCTTTGCCAGCTTTTGGTATCAGTTAGATGTTGGCCTCCTGGAGAATGGGAATATTCCCTGTTTGTCAGTATTTTGGAGAAGTTTGTGAAGAAGAGGTGTTGATTCTTCTCTGAAGGTTTAGAAAATTTAAAAATTGGAATTATCAAGAAGAATAAAGTAACTAAAAAGAAACTCATGAAGAACTCATTTGAAAAGGCATCTGGTCCTGGGCTTTCATTTTGGGGGAGACTTTTTATCACTACCTCAGTTTCTTTGTTTGTGATTGTTTTGTGGGGGCTAGTCAAGAACTGGGCATATATCATCTTATCTAAGACAACCTATGATGTAGATTTTATTATCCCTATTTTATAGATGAGAAAGCTGAAGTTAAGAAATCTACCTAAGGTTATATGGTATAAAGTGTCAAAGCCAAGGTTCAAGTTTATCTTTTATGCCCAAATCCTGTGTTCTTAATACTTTATCCTGTTTAGCTTTCTTGTTATTGATATTGTTTTGTTTGGAAAGATAACGCTATCGAAAAGTTTTTAATTTTACTTTCATCGCACTGAGTTTTTCTTTTTAGTTACCTTATTCATCTTGATAATTCCAATTTTTTACTTTTCTAAATGAAGGAATTGTGACTCAAGCTTACATTATGAATTTTTATATATGTTACTACATTCATTTCAAAGTTTTATTGTCTTAGAAATATCCAATATATTATACTCTCCTAAGTTTCTTTTGAAATAAGTATTTAATGTGATAAATTACGTTTCTTTTTTTTGGCCTGAAAAAATAAAACAAATTAATAGAACTAGACATAAATCATTGAGGATATAGAAAAATGTGATAATACCATCAATCATATCTAATCCATATTTATGAAGCATTTCACCCAATACTAGTAGATTACACATTTTTCTCAAGTGCTTATAGAACATATACCAAGATGGATTATATCTGGAACCATAAGACAAGTGTTGATAAAATCTTCAAGAATTGAAATTATACAGTCTGTTCTCTGACAATAATGGATTCAAACGAGAAATCAGTAACATAATGAGAGCAGGAAAATCATCAAACTGTTAAATAATCCATAGGTCAAAGAGTAAGCTTCAAAGGAAATGAAAACACATTGAATTTAATAAACACCAAAGTACAATATATCAAAACATATGGAATATAGTTAAAGCAGTACTGGAGAAAATTTCTAGCACAAAAAGTGTACACTGCAAAAGAGAAAATGTTTCAAATCAATAATCTAAGATCCCAATTCAATAACTAGAAAAAGATCTCAATAACCCAAAACAAACAGAAGAAAGGAAATAATAAAGAGCATAAATTGATGAAACTAAAACAACGGTTAAAATCAATGAAATAAAGAGGTGATTCTTTAAAAAGATCAAAAATAAATCAACACAAATATGCCTCACTGATTTTTGAAAACAGTGGAAAAGCAATTCAGTGGAGGAAAGGTCACCTTTTCAACAAATTTTGCTAGAACAGTTGAACAGCCATGGGCCAAGAAAAAGAAAAGTACAGAGAAGAGAAGGAGAATGGGGAGGGTCAATAAGAAATATGGATTATACATTTCAGGATAAAATATAAAACTGTTTTTAAACAGAATAGAACCTTCAGGATCCAAAGTCAGGCAAAGAATTCTTAGAGTTGGCACTGAAAGTTTGATCCATAAAAAGAAAAACTGATAAATTGAACCTCATCAAATTTAAAAACCTGTGTTCTATGAAAGACCTTGAGAAGAATGAAAGGCTACAAAGTAGAAAACTAAAAAACAAACAAACAAACTCTAGTTATAAAATGGGAAAAAGAAAAGAAGTAGAGACATTTTACACCGTAGGACATACATATATGTATATATATGGCAAATGAGCACATGAAAAGGTGTGTGCCCCGTGGTCTAACAGTCCTGCACACCCTGGGTGCAATCCACATACATCCCAAGGTCCTGGGTTCAAGAGCTGGGGGCGGGAGGGAACAACCAAGATAAACAATTAAATAAAATAAAGTGCTTCTTCCTGTCTCTGCCTACTCACGTTCATTCTTGCCTGTACAGTTCCTTTAATAAAAATAAAAGAAAGGAAGAAAAAGCAAAGAAGTTTGTAACAATAGCCTTCAGGGAAAATCAAATTAAAACAACTGTGAGCTAGTACCATACATCTATTAAAATGGTTTAAAGGTTTGAAAAAAAATAAAGTGACAAGACCAAACACTGGTGAAGGAGTCTGGAAAAGAGTTTAGCGTTCTGTAAAAACCCAAGCATGCAACCACCATGAACTCAGCAATTGTATTACTGGCCATTTAACCCAGAGAAATGAAGACTTCTGTCCACACATTACTGTACATAAAAGTTTATAACAGTTTTATCTATTCAGATTAGCAAAAACTGGAAACAACTCAGATGTCCTTCAACCAACTCTTCTGTATCCATATTTTAGAATACAATCCCGCAAGCAGAAAACTATTGATATACACAACTTTGTTTTATCTCTAGGGAAATATGATTAGAGAAAAAGGCCCATCTCAAGGTTTTATACTCTGTGTTTTCATTTATAAAACATCCTTGAAATGACAAAATTATAGAAATGAAGAACAGGTGAGCGATTGCCAGACGTCAAGGAGGATGTCGGGAAGAGGAAAGTGAGAGTGGCTATAAAAGAGCGATATGAGGGACACCAGGTGGTGGAAATGCTCTGATTTTGACTACATCGATGTATCCTGTTTGTGATACTGTATCATAGTTTTGCAAAATGTTGCCATCAGAGGAAACTCAGTAGAGAGTATACAGCAGCATCCCTTTGTACAATTTCTTACAATTGCATGTGAACCTACAATGATCTCACATAAAAAGCTGTTATTTTTAAAGGAGAGGTGCAGGCAGGAAAGAAGGCGAGTAGTCAGGCAGACGAAGAGAGAGGAGGAAGAAGCATTTATTTTATTTTGTTGCTCATCTTGGTTGTCTACCCCCATCTCCCCATCCCTCTGGTCCCAGATCTTGAACTTGGGTCCCTAGTATGTACGTGGACTTCATCTGGTGGCCTTATCTGCTAGGCCACCAGGGTGCCTCATAACACTTCATTTAAAAGAAAACACAATGAACATTGTAATTAATGGAGAACATTTAGGTGTAATCCCTTTAACAGTGATGCTCGTAATCCCTTTAACAGTGATGCTCGTTGCCATCGCTACTGTTTTACTCAACATGAAAGCAATGCTGACAAAGAAAAGCACTATGAGTTTTAAGGATTAGAAGGGAAGAGAGAAAACTCTATGTTTGCTGATTTTATTATTACCTACCTGGCAAGAAAGAAAAAGAGACTATCAATAAGAAACAAACCAGCAAGAGATAATCCAGAAAGGTTGTCCCATATATGATCAAAAATGGTTAATGGATAACATTTGTAAATTCTATATTAGATAAGAGATCAGTTTCCAAAATAAAAAAAAAATATCAAATCAACAACAACTGCGAAAAAATGATACACAAAGCCGGTTTTTAAATGGGCAAAGGACTTGAATAAGCATTTCTCTAAAGATGATACACAAATGGCCAACAAGCATATGACATGTTCAAGATTACTATTTTGCATTAGAGAAATGCAAATCAAAATCACAATGAAATATCACCATTAAGACAGTTATTCAAAAAAAAAGCTAGGACCCTAACCGATACTTACACACTTATGGTCATCATTATTTCACAATAGCCAAAAGATGGAAGCAACACATATGCCGTTTGGTGGATAAATGGATAAAAATGATGGTGGTGTCAGTCACTTGATTCTAATAGAGATTCAGGAGCTACTGGTGCCAGACAGATTAGCAAAATCTATGCATTTCTCCTCGTCTGGGGCCCAAGCCTGGCCCCACAATTCCCTCCCTCCCCGGAGTTAGGTGGAGCAGTGTGACTGGGTTCTAGTCTATGAAACGTGAGTGACAATGTCATATGTTATCTCTAGGTATATCCCCAAACCCTACCCCACACATTCACCCCTCTGTGCTGTTTCCCTCTTCTGGGTAGGAGTCATCTCCAGAGGGAACTTGGAAGCTATGTATTAAATATGACAGAGCTCTCATCAACCTCGAACACACATCACAACCCCAGCACCACTTCACTGGCTCATTATTGTGAGATGACTGAAAAATAAACTTGCACCACATTTGAGCCATCAAAAAAAAAAAAAAAAGATGGTGATGTATACAACCATACATATGTGTTCTGAGTAATGCATCATTAGGCAGTTTTGCTGTGTGTGCCTCAGAGAGTATAACTGCACTAAACCAGATGGCGTACTCACCACACACACAGGCAATCTGATCCAGCCTGCTGGGACCTCTGTGCATCGCTGATACTCCATTAAGCAATGGAATATTATTCAGCCTTAAAAAAGGGAAGAAAATCTGTCATATACTGCAACATATATAAGCTTTAAGGACATTAGGCTAAGTGAAATAAGCCAGTCATAAAAGACAAATACTGTGTTATACTTATATGGGGTTTCTAAAGAAGTCCAAACAGTAGAGACAGAATGTAACACTGAGAGGCTAGGGAAAAGGAAAACGGGAGTTACTGTTCAATGGTACAGAGGAATTGCCAGATTAAAAAGTTGTAGAGATTTGTTAAACAACAAAGTAAATATATTTAACACACTGAAATGTATACTGAAAATGGCTAAGATGGCAAATTTTATGATATATTTTACCACATTTTTTGAGTGGCTTTCTCTCCACCAAAAATAACTCATTTGAAAATAAAACTATAATAAGATACCAATCATAATGGCAGCCAAAGCTATAAAATGTCTATGAATTTATTGAACACCCACAGATCACTATGAAGTGAATTTTTAAGAGCATAATAAAGAACAAACAAGATGTTTGAATAAACAGACAAGTACCCTCTACTCTTGCATGGGATGATGATATTACAAAGAAATCAGGTATCTCCAAATTGCTCTATAAATTCAGTATAGCCTCAATCAAAATTCAATTTTAATTTTAGGGAAACTCAGTAAACATACCGTAAAATACACATTAAAAATAAAGAGCTACATAAACCTGGGGGGAAGGAGAACTGAAAATGACTGTCTAGGCCTCCAGCAGAAAACCGCAAACTCATCGTCTCTTGCTACTGAGGTCTGGTCCCTGTGCAGTGACTCAAAAACAGCCCAAGTTTTGCATCTTTTTCCCCCGGCACACATTGACTTTGTTCCTTCATATTCTGGAAGTCCCGAGTGTCTCAATCTGTACTCCCACTGCCTGACTTGACCTGCGTCTGCCTCCCGTGCAGACTCGTGTGATGACACAGGCTCCGGGGCTCCCTGCTTCCTCCTGCTGGAGGAGACTGAGGTCGGGGTGTTTATTCCTGGACTTCCTCCCTGCAAGATCACATTGGGCTAACTGTGGCCCCTGACAGGAGGGCACTGCTGCTGGCTAGGTGGCCCATAGTCCTTCTGAGCCCAGAAAACCCCTCCAGCCCCTTGCCTCTTCCAGCCTTTGGGTGATGACAGCTGCAAGAGATCTAGGTTATGGCTCTATCCTCCACCCACTTCCTTGTAAATAGAAGAGTCTCCTCTTCTGCTGTCCATCTACTTCCTGCTGAGCCATTTCTTCATTCCCTGCCAAGGACCAGTGCAGCCCGGAGTTTGGAGAAGACTCATGTGTAATGGAAAGGTGGGAGAGGAAGGATCAGGAGAGCAGGTGAGCCCCCTGTCTGGGAGCAACCTTTTGGGATTTGCGGCCCCCCACTCTCTGCAGCCCTGGGGCCTGGCACAGCACCAAGAGGAACACCCCATGCCCTGCCTCCAGGCTGTTTGAGGCCTCTTGGGAATGGCAGGCACTCCAACCTAAACCCAAGCAGGATGGGATTAGACACCACCCTCGTTGGTCATGTTTGTCATCTGAATTTACTGACTTTACTTTGGAAACAGAATTACTTGAGTAGATGATCTAAAAATATTTTTTCCTAAACAGACATTGAGATTAAATGCCAGTATTATCTGTTCTTACACATGAATGTGTGCATATATTTCCTTAAAACAAAGAGAACCAGGGTGCACCCTCGTGGAAGTGGAATGGCGGTTGGGTTTGCCACCTCCAGCTGGGTGCAGTCCACTTACATCCCTGGAGCCAGGTGAGGAAGGGAGGGGAGGGGAGGAGCGGGGAGGGGAGCGGGTGGGGGCAACCAAGATGAATAACCAAATAAAACAGTGTGGTTCTTTCTCCTCTCTTCCTGCCTGCACCTTCCTTAAAAAAAAAAAAGGAAGGAAGGAAGAAGGACACATGCCCTCGTGGCCTAGCAGTCTAGTACAGTCTGGGTGCAGCCCACATACATCCCAAGATTCGAGAAGCAGGCTGGGGGAACAACCAATGTTAACAACTAAATATAAATAAATAAAAAGTGCTTCCTTCTTCCCTCTTCCTGCTGCCTGTCTCTGCTCACCTTCATTCCTGCCTGCACCTTTCATGAGAGAGACAGACAGACAGACAGACAGACAGCCCAACCCTGGAACACAGCAGCACTAGCAGCATTTTTCAGGAAAAATAAGATGCACACTCTGCCAGTGTGTATTTGGGCTTCAGTACCAAAGGATTTAACAGTCAAAAGAAGAATTTCAATCCTGCGGCTAACACATTTCTCTAAAGTATTAGCAAACACGCCAAGAGTGGCAGGAACTCCCTGTATTGTTTATCTACTCCCATGGATATAGACTCAGTTCTTTTATGCATAGAGAGTTGAACTAGATAACTTTTTTCCAAAGGAAAAGTGCAGGCAGGAGTAAAGGCGAGCAGGCAGACAGGCGGGGAGATGAGGAAGCAGCACTTTATTGTATTGAGTTGTTCATCTTGGTTGTTCCCCACCTGGGTCCTTGGAATATATGCGGAGTATGCCCGGTAGACTTATCTGCTACGCCACCAGGATGCACTAGGTGACTTTTAAAGTCACTTCCAGCTCTAAAAAAAGAGAGACAACCATTCACTGTGCCACTTGGATTAGATATAACCCTGAACCCCATTCTCTCTCTCTCCCCCACTCCCTTTCTCTTTTTTAAACTCCCTGTTCTCTTGTCTCTCTCTCTCTCTCACACATGTAAACACACACCAATATTTGGCATCACATTATGTTCAGCTCTCCTCACACAGCCCTGGAAGCACTGGCTCACCATTACCCCTCTTCTGGCTTCCTTCCAGGCACCACTCATTCCTCTGTGTGATCACATGGCATCTTCCCTTTGCATCCATCTTCATGCATCCTGGGAGACGTATACTGTGCTTTGTCCTACTCCCTATCTAGTAGAGGACAGTCTTCCCCATAAAACTAAAATCTGTGAGGTTAGGGCAGAGAAATGCCTGTATGGGGAATCCCCCAGGGGGACTGAGAGTTGTTCAACAGCTGACTGTCTCCTCCTTCCCGAGGGTCCTGTCACGTTGAGCCCCACCATTGCGACCAGACCCTGGAATATGCAGCATCTTCACAACTGGCCAGAAAGACCGTCTGACTGGACTAGAATTTCAAAAGACGTTTCAAAAACAAGAACAGTGAATAGAAAAATGGAAATGAAACTACACCACAAGCCAACAAACAAGTTATCAAAAAACACGCAGAGTCAAATATGGGAAGATTATTTACATAACACAGTTAATTAAATGCTATAGAGAAACTTTAAAAATGAAACATAGCACATGTCTCTTTATGGCTCAGGCAGCTGAGACACAGTAATTACACTAAGATCCAGGGACCCAGGTTTGAGGCCCAGAACTGGGGTGAAAAACCAAAATAAACACCTAAATAAAGATGTGTCTTCCTCCTCCTTCCTTCCTTCCTTAAATGCATCTTCCTCCCTTTAAAAAAAAAAACATAAAACTGATGAAATGTTTGGAGGTTCATTTACTGATTTGCGCAGGGAATTGTACCCTTCCTCTTCCTCCTTTCTATGGCCTGGCTCAGAGAATAATTTTTCTGAATTCATGAGCACTTTCCCCTCCCATTGATTTCTTCGGGAAACACCTTCCAGAACAGATGCCCTGATCACAGGTCTTCTGAGAAAACCAAGAACGTGATAGAGATGAATTCATTCATTGGCCAAATACGACTTTGGCCATCACGTCTGTCTGAACAGTGCTGCTCCCACTCACCTGTCAGCCCCATCAGCACAGAAACAGCCACAGGACCAGGGCCCAGCCCCCATAACCACCCCCACCCCCACCCCCACATACAGCCATGGCTCTGGGCCCATCCTGTCTGAGGCCCTTTCCCTCAGCTCATCAGATCTGAGCTCACGTGCTCCTACAGAGATATCCACACACAAAAATGCATCTATAGCCCCTTGTTCTCCCTCCACAATCCTCTGCTAGGCTAAAACTCCTCCAGTGCCTATTTCATTCCTGACCTCTGGTTCCAAAAAGCACCGCCACAGCCCAGCTCCCTGCGTCCAGCAGGGGTCGTCCTCCACAGGCAATAAACCACACCTGTCTTTCTACACAGCAAAATAAGCCCAGCTGCATGCCTCTTGGGTGTGGGGGGAAAAGGGAAAGGAAGAGTGAGCCTGAAAAGTGGTGTGCTCACTGGCACAAGGGTCCTCGGTATAGAGAAATCCGCTCACTTCCAGCTCAGACAGACAAACATCCTATAGAGAATTTGTTCTTTAACTCTGGACAAGTCATCTAACCTCTTGGAACCACACTTTTTTTGTAACGTGGAGGGAGACAATCTGTTCCTTAGGGGAGTATTGAGAAGTTAATGAGATGCAATCGGAAAGCACTGAGGCCAGAGCCAGGTCGTGATAAACACTGAAGCAGTGATTCCTGTCGCACGTTTACAATATGGAAGAAATAACTGCCCAGATCCGAAGAAAATCTCTGCCCTGAGTTTTGATTGCCTAAGGGACAGGATCGAATGAAATGACACATGGAAAGCCCCTGGTACCACAGGTGGTTCAGAAAGCAAGTACCTGACAGCAGGTAACATTATGATTGTGGGCTCCTTCTGTGCCAGGCAGTGTTCTTAGCCATTTGCAACTAAGAACTTATTTAATCCTCAAAGGTCCATGAGGAGGTAAGGAAGTTAACCCCTTCCCTCTCCCTTACTCTAGACACCATCCCACCACCACAGCTTAATTTCCTCTGAGCTATATATCAGAAAACGGCCCCAAATTCTGTCATGTCTAGATGGGAAAATGGAGAGTAACAGTGATCCCACTCAAGTCAGAAATAATCAAGCCCAGGCCCTAACTGTCTATAAGCGCATCCCCAGGGCACGCTACACTCAAAGAAAAAACACAGAAAACAGTATTTCCACCAGAGTTTATGGCTCAGAGATGATCACCAGTGACTCACTGCCCTCTGCTCCAGGGATTATAATCACCCCAGAAATTCAGCCTTGGACTGACTTGATTACAGACTGCTGTGATCAATATGAGGGAACTGGGAAATTCAAAGACTTGGTTGGAGAAACCAGAAGATCCAAGAAAATCGGGGGGTTTGAGGATGTTGAAGGGGTACAGCAGCATCATTTAGAGTTTGAATCTCCTTCTCACTTGGAGGGTAAGTTGTAAGAGTCGGCCTCTAGGAAATGTGCTGACCTGCAGGAGAAATAAGAAAGGAGATCATAATTTCTCTCTATAACCATCACGCCTGTGACTTTAACACAGTAATATTGAAAATTCTAAATCACCAAGGACTACACTAAGAAGACACCTTCAGCCTCTTCCCCACAGACACTCCACTGAGAAGAGGAGGGTAGACTCTCTTTTCCCCTCCGAGTCCTAACAACTGCAGCTTAAATCATGCTCTTGGCTAGATCCTGGTGGAAGCTCACCCTTTCTGAGACACCAATGACTGAACCCAGCTTTGACCCCTCTCTCACCCCCTCCAAAGGACAGTAGGCAAATAGACCAACAGAGATAGTACCTTCCGGATAAATGGATCCAGGGACATAAACGTAGCCTAGGAAAGAAAAATATCTGATTAGAGGACAGGCTTTGTGGTTAAATGTATCTGGCATTATTCACAGCAAATGGGGTCGCAGTAGGAGACCCAATCACAAACATAAAGTGAGAAAAGACAGGGAGTGAGAGCAGAGGCAGGACTGGGCGGGGGTCACTCACCAGAGGAGCCAGCTCTCCTCCAGCTAAGAACACCTAGAAAGAAGATGATGAGACCTAGGCCCAGAGTCACTGCAGACACAGAAACCTTCACTGTCTGGATGAGGGACAGCCCTGGTGCTGCAAAAAAGAAAATGTACTAGAACCAATCTCTGGTTCTACCTCACACCAACACACTCCCAAGGATACAACCTTTCCTCAATTCCCCATCCTGTGGCTCACTACGCCTCCAGCAACCCTGGGACGCCCTTTTCCCCAGAGTTGGCACTCTGGATTCCAGTTCCTTTCTACAACAGTGAGACCTTGAGAGGTATACTTCTTTTCTTCCTTCACCCCAAAGGCACTGTCACCAAAAAACAAAGGGTTCCTCACTCCTTTCTCCAGTCATCTGATGGTGACAATGTCCATTCCCTTATTTGCTCTTTCCAAGCATTTCCCTGTCAAACTGTCTTTCTGCCTTTCCTTGTTTCCAATAATTCTATTCCAGGAGTCATCTGAGTATTTAATGGCTCCTGCCTGTCCACCTCCAGATTCCCCAATGCCCTTCTAGAACCTGTCTCCATCCCACATCAGAGCCCCAACTTCTTAGAGCAGATCCTGCTCTGAATTTTGTCTCACCTGGATTCCTTTCTCACGCTAAGACATTCCCTGAACAAAGTGTGAGCATTCCTCCAACAAAGGAGACTCCTGTGCAGGCTGTGAAACACTTTCCAGAAGAGCTCAGGTGGGCCTGTGGGGTCCACTCTGGGGCCCTGCCCTCCTTCACTCCATGGCACAGTCTCCCCACGGGGATGACTGGTCTCAGAAACCAGTCTGGGATCCTGATGCCTGTCCCTTTAGCAACACTCTCCTCTTCCTCATTTCTTCCTCTTCTCTTTCCCAACAATCCCCAAATGTTTGTGCAGCCTCTCTCATTTCCTTTCTCTAATTTCAGTCTTGGTTTTCAAGCAAAGTGGCGGCTTCCTTGTTCATTCGCGCCCCCCCAGCATGCACAACAGTGTCTGGCTGTCCATTGTGGCTTTTTCCTCCATGATGGAAAGGCTCCAACTCCGTGCTGCCCCCACACCAAGAGAGTCCTCTTTCTTTTGCAGCATTCTTTACTTTCTCCATTTCCCATGCCTGACCTGACAATGGAACTGTTGAAATCTGTGAATCCTAGACTCTTGCATGGTAACTTTTGGTTCTGAAAATCTGGTTACCAGACTTAAAGCCCTTTCCAAGACAGACATGCTCCCCACTAACCCCCATCCTCAGACAAGCACACATAAGCACCCCACCACAGCAACTACAGGAATAAAGAATTCTTCCCATTCCTGCACCTCCCCCATTGCCTGTCTCTGGTCAGAAACCATTTCAAAGTTCCTCCAGTCTCTCACCCTAAGCCTTTCCCTCAGTGTCATATACCATGCACCTCTCCACATCTCACGCCCTCTGCTAAATATTGATGTTTCTTTTCTACCACCCACTTGCAATAGTTCTCTGCTTTAACCCCTCCCCCTGCCATGCACTTACTCCAGTATTGAAGGATGAGGTCAGGAGTCCCTATGTGCTCCACCACACAGATATAAGTGTCCCCGAAAGAGGGAGAGGTGGCTAAATGGGAGACAGTCTGGTATGTCCAGTCTCCATTGGGCTGGGCAATCTTCAGGGCACTACTGTGAGGAAGAACAGCCTGTCCATTCTTCCTCCACGTGATGGTCACATCAGCTGGATAGAAGCCCCACACATAGCAGGCCAGCATCACCGGCTCCCTGGTGTTAAAAGGGGTGGTTTTGGCTATTTGCACAGATGGTGACCCTGCATCGAAGGAAACGTGGTCAGGAAGGAAAGCAGTGTTCTGGGTTCTTCTCCAGCCTGATTTCTCTCCCACTTCACTTCTTCATGGATTTTGCCAACCCATCTTCTACCCTATCCCGCACTGCCACACAGCCCTGTGAAAATGAGAGGTCAGAATTCACTCCGGCTTCACTCCTTCTTTCCTCCCATTGCATTACTGCTCCTTCCTTTCTTTCCTTCTCCAAAAGTGTGTCTGATCACAGTAAGGAAAAGCCAGTTCTAACTGCAGCTGTTTCAGAAGGCCGGTGTTTATTTCAGGTACCTAACTTAACAGTTGTCCAGAGTTGTAAGGTGGAGTTTGTAAAGGTAAGGAAAGATTTCTTTCCTCAAGAAATCTGTTTTAACAAATTAATTTGCTAAATAAAGTCTTTTCTCCTTGGACAGTCTGAGGAAACAAATATAGCTCATGCTAACACTTTCAAATTTGGATTCGTGCAGTCCAAATTATTGCTAGGCCTGTCTTTTACTGCTTTATTTTCCTGCCTGCTTTTCTTTTGGTGCATTCTAGGAGAATTTTTAAGTAAAATCCAAGACATTGGGCTAAAATGTCGATTCCCTGGCCTGCATCACAGATATCTTCATCCCATGGCTCTGTCACAGAACACAGTTTTACGAGCACCCACCTCAGGCAAAGCTAAGAAAGGTGATTCCAAAATCATGTCTTAAGACACTTTTCTCTGTCCTGTGAGGGTCATCAAGTTTTCTTTGATCAGTCTCAAGTCATTCTCAATGCAAGGGGTTACAGTGAGAGAGCATGGCTCAAATCCCCTGGAAGCCTTTGCAAACATTCCCGTGCTGGGTCCACCCCAGATCCAGAACACTGGGACCTGGGAGAAAGAGGCACGGGCACACTGGGAAAGCTGTTCTGCTTATTCCGATGCACCACCTGCTCCATCCCACCCACCACCTTGTTCCCCTTGAGGGTAAACCTTTCCTCTATGTTCCAGGCCCACACATTTAACTGCTTCTTTCCGGCCCAAACCTCAAACATCTTGCCGGCTGAGGGTCCCTCCCTGACTGCCCTGTCCTATCCCAGCTGTACTTCCTCAGAGCCCTGCCGCAGGCCCTCTCCTTACGCGTCCTGTGGGTCAGTGATTCCCAGAAGGGCTGGGTGTGCATGGCACAGTCCTGGAGTCCATTGGACAGGCGCTGAAGCAGGTTTTCCTGATGGTTGAGGTAAGCTGAGAGGCTCCTGGCCAAAGGGTTCAGCACCCCAAATTCACAGGGGACCATTGAGGCCTCCTGTGGATCCCAGCAAGTCAGCAGATCCTTGTTGAAGGAGATACAATATGAGAAATCCTTTGGAGTTCCATCATCATCCAACAGACAGGTGCTTTCCACGTGGGCCACAAAGCCACCTGTAGGAACCAGTGAAGGGGAGCAGGTCAGATTCCTCTGTAGAGTTCTCAAGCCTTGGAGACACCCGCCGAGTGGACAGAGGTTTCCTGCCTCCAGCAGCATCTGCTGAACAGGCTCGGGTAGTGGAGTCTCTGGGGAGTAGACTGCAGCCTCATGGAAATTCTTAGATCCTGTCTCCTCCTTACATGCGACTAAGTATAAGAGTAGTGACCCAAGAATAGTTGCATGTTTACGCATGATGATTTACCCAGGACAAGACCGTCTTACAGTAAGTTACTAAGTGAGAAGAGGGGTCAAAGGAGAGACTCAGCCTTGTTTTGTGCTGGATCTATGATTAAATCTTTATGTTAATCTTATATTAAATCTTCACTGCATTCATAAATATGAGGCTCTCGTTATGTGCCAGGCACTGTGCTGGGAGCCGGGGATGCAGAGTAAACAAGATGCGACACTATCCTTGCCTACATGCACACAGATAATTATACAGCTAATTACCGTCAAAATTGCTACGAGGATACGGGACAAAGTGGCAGAGGAGCATATAATGGGGAGATAAATTGTACTGGGGTGTGCATGTTCAGTAACAAAACTGAACCTCCTGACCCCAAGATAGAAACAGAGGAAGGGAGGGTCCCAGGAAAGCATGTCCTTACCTGCTGTGGTGCAGCCCAGGCTGAAGCCCAGCAGCAGTGGCAGGAGGGTGGTCATGCTCCACTCCGGAGACACTCAGAGATGGGGGCACTCTGGGAACCAGTCCTTCCGGGGACCGTGGGTCCTTGCTTGCCACAGAAGCCCCAGCCTAAGTAGATCTCCAGACAGAGTGAAAGACCGTGTTGAGCAGGTCCCTTGATCCTCACTAAGTTAGTGATTTGGGAGCAGCTCAGCCCCTAGACACTAAACCTATTCCTACATACTCTTCTAAGTCAGTCGGCCCTGAGAGCTGCAGGATTGACCAAGTAGGCGGGGCCAGATGTAGAGACAAATCACTGAGCGCCTCAATTAAGCATCATTAGTTACTAGGTAAATCTCATTCTACCCTAGGCTTTACACAATTTTTGGTCTCTTTTTTTTTTTAACACTGCCTTATGGAGCAACCAATCTGTGGGTGGATTTCCCTAGATCCAGGGAGCAAGTCTCCCAAGAGTCCCAGGAGGAGTGTAGCCTGGACGGCCCACTGACTGAACTGCTTCATCTCCACGAAAGTTGGTTTCTTGTTCCGCTAAGGGAGGTCCTTAGGAAAATAGTACATAACCCTTGGTTTACCCCATCGCCCAGGAAATGGGAGGACTCATCTGGTGGCAGAGGCGGCCCATGAAAAGGAAGGTGGCCCAGGGAAAGTGCAGGGTTATCTGACTTCAAAACAAGACTCATTAAAGGAAGCAGTTCCACCCTAGTGGGCAGGATCACAGGCCGAAAAACCCCTCCCTGGGACTCCATGCTTCTGCTGTTCTAACCGGGTAGCATCATTTCCTCCTTGCTGCTTTCTGGGCCCCAGAAAGCCTCCCTCCCGTGCTCTGAACCACCTCAAGGCTGACCTCAGGGCAAGTCCACATAAAGCCCTTGATAAATAGCTGGCAATGGGCCGGTGCCCCAAGCACACCTGTTTCCCCCAAACTCAAAGCCCTGCTGTGCATTCCCTGCTGCTGGTTCCATCTGCCCAGGGCCAGGTCCCTGCAAAATAAGTCACTAGAAAAATCAGATGCAGTTTTCCTACCTCCCCCACCCCGTGAAAAGACAGGTTTTACATGGTAATTCATTCCCTGGGAACTACATAATTCATAGATATTTTGTGTCACAATTTAAAGCCCTACAATTTCTCCCCAAAAGCTTTCAGGGCTGCCCCTCCTCATCTTAGTTTCTAAAAGCTCTTGAACTTCCAAATGAAGGGGGGCGGAGTCCTCAAACACCAAAGTCCCTGCTGCAAGAGGTAAATGAATGAAAAAGGAAGAAACAAAAAGTAAGTACCAACAGTGAACAAAACATGAACATCAGAAACAAAAGACCTGCTTTGTGTACCTAAGACCATGTTTTCTGGGAAACCCCAACTTGGTGACAGGATTGTTCTGTTAGATATTCTGAGTCCTCTGATGACCTGTCAAGTGTGTTAGAGCAGCAGAAAGTGGGGTGGGGATCCCAAGATCAGTTGAGCTTCTCCTTGGAAACAGATACCATGCTGGATAGGCCCTCTGCATGCCAGCGCATCTAATCTTAGAAGACCTGACTGTCCTCATTTTACAGTTTTGAAAAGAGGTCCAGGGATTCACACCTGAGGTCTATAGGTTTTAACTCTTTTTCTCACACAATTCCAATATGTGTCCAGGCAATTGCACAAACACACACGCGCACACCCGAGCGTACCCACACATTTACTACATCCCAGAACTGGGATGAGCCCCATAAAGGTAGCTTGTAGTGGCCTTCACTGAGAAAACAGGAAAGAAAAGTCACCTAGTCCTTTCCTTCCTGCCTCCCGCTACACACACACACACACACACACACACACACACACACTTCCCCCTTTCCTCCCCTCCCCATCTGTGGATGGTGAATCTGTTGAGGGTTGCAGGAACCCATTTGGTTCTTGGTTCTTGGTTCCTGGGAGACTTCTTAACATCTGCAGAGCCAGCCCTGCCCTGGCTGGGGAGCACTGGCCTGCCGAATGGACTCAGGTGTGATCTCTGCCACTCCCAGGCTGAGTCCAGCTTCCTCTCGTGTGGAGATCTCTGCTCTGGCAGCCAAAGGAGATGTGAAACTTCCTGTGAGGCAGCAGTGGAAATGGAAATTTCACTTCTCTATTAATGAGAAGACTGGGGGTACTTTCTAGAATAAAACAGGACAGGAAACCCAGAGACCTGTACTAAACGAAGGGTTTTCTTCTTTCTCCTCTTCTTCCTAACTCTCCTTTTTTTTTCAAACAAAGCTCTGCCCGCCCTGCTCCAGCCAACCCAGATTCAACTCCCCTGTCCACTGCTGGTGACTTGATAACTACTTACATAGCAATAGGACTGCAGAAGTTAAGGGACCCCAGCCAGCTTCCCACACGCTGTGCCTCTATTGCTGTCACTGTGCTGGGACCCACAGAGTGGGTCCTCTCGTTTCCCCCTGCATCTCCCCGGGGCCGGCCACCACATGCCAGAAGCGGGCTAAGCACAAGTTAGCGTAGGAAGCTTTACAGCGAATATCCAGCTAGGAGATATGGACTCTGCACCCCCGTCATTCGCTTATAGGCCAATTGGAGAGGGAGAACAAACAGCTATAAGGAAAAGAGTTTATGCGAATGCAGGTAAGCCCTAGGCCGGTGGACTTAAAAGACAAGGCATGGGCACGGTGGACCAGTAGTCCTCTCTGTCCAGGGAGCTGGAGGTGACCCTTGAACTCTGGGTGGGATCCATGTTGAAGAAGGCAGGCCTGGCATACACGAACTCGGCTGTGGTATGAGGTGCTGGCAGGGCTTCACCAGGAGCCTGGGTTGGCTAAAACAAAAGTAGAGTAACAGCTCTGGCACAGCACACTGAAGGAAAGAGTAAATACAGTCTCATTTTTTTCCTGAGCATGGCCATAATGATAAATCTCTTCTAGGAGTTCCTAATAGTTCCTAGGCACTTCCCTATAAGTTCTCATGTTCCTCTTCTGAATGGAAGGTTTACACAAAATTGTTCAACGTGTCAGTCAAATGTAATTTAAAACCAATAGCACAAGGCCACAATTTGACTTCCTTTCATGCCTTTCTGTACCCTGCCAGGATTCAGTTACTGCCAATCTGTCCAACCTTGCCCCCACCTGTCCTCACCCCTCAGACTTTTTTCCGTATCTCCTAGCTGGACATTCGCTGTAAAGCTTCCTACGCTAACTTGTGCTTAGCCCGCTTCTGGCATGTGGTGGCCGGCCCCAGGGAGATGCAGGGGGAAACGAGAGGACCCACTCTGTGGGTCCCAGCACAGTGACAGCAATAGAGGCACAGCGTGTGGGAAGCTGGCTGGGGTCCCCTAACTTCTTCAGTCCTAGTGTCACTATCAAGTCAGGATTCACTGCTTATACCGTGACCTTTGGGCTGCAGTTGCTGTAGCCAGTTCATTATTCTTCCATCCTGCAGGCAAATTACGTGAAGTACTAGGGACTATTCCGCCTGATTCGTCAACACAATTTTGTGGAATGTATTATCTCCACCTGAAATATGAGAAAAGGGAGGCAGAGGGCGTTAGTGATCGCCCAGCTTTACCCAGATACTAAGTCACAGAATCATGACTTGACCTTAGCATTTATGACTATACATTCTAAACTCCTTCGAATAGCTTATAAAATAATTGAAAATGACTGACCATGTAGAGTAGCAATGAAACCTATATTCAGGAATTAACCTTTGAAAGTATAAGAACTGTATGAAAAAAAAGAAAAACTCTACTATATGAGTGATGACCACAAGGACACACCATATTCATGAATGGAGCATCCAAATATAATGAGGAAGTCAATCCACCCCCTTACCACTAACCTAAATGCTATCCAATCAATGCCACAGCAGGATTTGGGGAAATTTTGACAAAGTGATTCTAAAATGTACAAAGAAATCATGTCCATGAGAATCTTAGACAATTTTGATAAAGATAAAGGAAGTTTGGTTTCTTTATTTGTTTTTCGGGGATGGGGGGGTGCGGCAGAGATGAGGCGGTAAGGGAATGGAAACTAACTACACCAAATGTCAAAACATATTTAAAAGCCACAATAAATAAAACGATATGATATAGATACAGCAACTGGCAAACCAAGTGAAACCGAATAAGTCAGAGAAAAATCCATGAATATAGGGGAGCTTGGTATAAAACCCAGAGGAATAAATGAAATGTTTTGTAAATGATATGAAACGGTCAACTTACTATTTGGAGGAGAAGAAAAATGAATCCTTAAATCATTTGGAAAAATCCCAGATCAATGAAGATCTAAATGTGGAAGGAAAACAATAGCGCTAATAGAAGAAGGCACATTGGAATGTCACATATGGTCAGAGTGATGTAAGTAAAGCATTTTTACTCAAAATTATTCATCAGGAAAGAGGGAATAACATATCTAAGTTCTTAGGTGTTCTTTTTTTTCTTTCCAAATTATGGCCACTCTCTCAAAGATCTTTGGAGAAGATAAATAATCCTAAAATTGGGACAACTAATAAATATGAGAAAAATTAAAATAAAATTGTTTTATACAGTGAAAGTGGAAACTGCAATATAATACACAATATCAATGGCAGCAATATTAATATGTTACACAATATAAGATCTTTTATTTATTAGTAACTAAATAAAAGTGGTCAGCAGACAACTGATTGTTCCTCTATAATTTCTATATCTCTAAACTTTGTATACTAAAATGTGTTAAAAAATATTCTCATTGAGAAAATGGAATATTGTTTTATTGCTTTATACTCCAGAGGAATTGTAACTTTACTACCTTGGTAGGGAAGGATTTTTTAAAAAATCATAAAAACACAGACTATCAAAATTAAAGAATTCTACTCAGCGAAGGGATGTATACAAATTTAGCTGATGAGCAGCAAACTGGAACAAGGCATTTGCAATATTTATACCAACATGAGATGACTGTGTAGAATACAGAAGAAATCCCCAGAAATTCACAAGAAAATGCTATTTTTTTAAATAGACAAAAGATATGAATTAGCAACTCATCATGCAAGAAACCTATGAAGGGATGCTCAGTCTCATAATCATGAAAGGAAGCAAAATAAAACAAGATATCACTTTACACCCACTGTATTGTCAACATTTGAAAGTCAAATAATTTTCTTTTTTTTAAAGGAAAGGTGCAGGTAAGAGTGAAGGCAAGTAGGCAGGCAAGCAGGAGAGAGAGGAGAAAGAAGCACTTTATTTTCACTTAATTATTCGTACTGTTTTTTTTCCCTTGGACCCGGGACTAGAATGCAGAGGTACGTGGCCTACGCTTCTCCAGAGACGATTGATCTAACCTCTGCTCCAGGGCACAACTGCAACTTAGAGACTATTTTGAGTGTTAGTAATAGAAAGCACACTCCCTTATTCTGTGGTGGAGAGTACAAACTGTCTATGGTTGCCAAGTTAGAAAAATTATGAACTAATTAGATGGAAAAAAAAACCAAAACAATATAACAAAACAAAACAGAACAGCCTGAAGAGTAAAATCTGGGTTGAATGCTCTTAGAAGAGTTCAATAAAGATCAATTAGGGCTGGAAGATTAGGGGTAGGTTCATAGAAGAGGTTGGACTTGGGTTGGATCAATAGTCAGTCAAGACGGAAATAGGCTGAGCAGAATAAAACAGCACTCGGGGAGTGGAAAGAGTGAGAGCAAGTGCTGTAAAGTGAAAACAGGCAGGATGCTGTCAAGAGGAGTGGAAAACTGATTCACTCCGGAGCAGGATTCCTGCTGGGGAGAGTGGATAAACCTTTTTTGTTAGAGAGAGACAAGAGACTATTGAGGGTCCCGAATGCATCTTCAGTCTTGTAAGTATCATAGACTGCTTCATCAGAAAGCATCTAAGCTAACACTATGATTTTAAAGATGAGGAATTTGAGGTCCAGTGAAAGGATGTGACTTGTCTAAGGTCACACAACATAAGAAAGCAGTTTTAAAAGTTGACTGGCAGGAAAACAGAGAGCTAGAAATCATACAGAAGTAGGAAGTCATCAGACAGATGTAGAATAGTGAAAAGAGAAAGAAAATCATCTGCAAGGGAAAAAGTTCAATACTTGAGGGTAGATTCCAAGTAAGTTCTGGAAAAGAGAAAGAAGTCATTGTCATCCATTCCCCTGTGAAAATTCTTGCTCAATTTTTGAGCACTTTCTCTGTGTGCCAAACACTGTTCTAAGATTTCTACAGTTACCACCTTAGTTAGATTTCACAACAACCTTTTAGGGTGGGCACTGTTGTTATCATCTTCCTTACAGCAAATGATACTGAAGCACAGAAAGGTTAAGTGATTTGTCCCCGAGCACACAGCCAAAATTCCGCAGCCTCCGTTGAATTCTCATCAGTCTAGTTCCAAACTCCAAACTCTCATCGAGTACACAAGCAGCTGTTAGAAAAGACATGGTTCATGACACGCCCTGGTGGAATAGGAGTTGTGCCCAGTCCACACACAACCCAAGGTCCTGGCTTTGCCTCCCGGGGCTGGAGGGGAACAATCAAGACGGACAACCTAATAAAATGAAGTGCTTTTTCCTCCTCTGTCTTCCTGCCTGTCTGCCTCTGCTCGCCTTCGTTGCTGTCTGCACCTTCCCAAAGAAATGACATGGTTCAGAGGAAGTGCCAACTCCCCAAGAGAACTGGATGTTTTCTGATGTGGGTGAGGATGAGCTGAAACACACCAGTCAGATTTAGGGTCCGTCCAGAAAAATTTGTAGGGAGGGACATTTGGTCAGGTTCACACAGCAAGTTTATTAAAAGCAGAAACAGAGTTTAAGCTTCCTGCGGGTGGGGAAAGTTGCATCAAGGTGTGTGCACTGCATCTGCGGCCTCTCAGGCAAGAGGGAATCTTATGTGTATCTGTGAGGTGGGGTCTTCTTCCTTCCTGGGTGTGTCCGGGTTACCTGGGGTAAAAAGGGTGGGTGAGTATCTAGGGGTGTGTCCTAGACTCAAGTTGCTAAGGTGGGGTCCTTATTCTTTGGGGTCCTTGCTCTTAGAAGTCTCAGGTTTTGCCAGCTAATTTCCGCTCATACATCTGCACACTGCCCTGTAGCTACGCTCATCATTTTCCCTTCCAGTAGATTCTAGGACAGTGAGGAAGAGAGACTGCTGCACCAGTACTACCAAAATAATTTCACTCTTAACCTTAGTGCCATCCCTTCCTCCAAAGCAATTCCTAGTCACTAAGACAAGCAAGACACAAAGCATATACAAAGTAATTTTTACCACCAGCCATCACATGCCCCTGCCCCCCGCAATCTACCCAGCAGCCACGGTTCTCCTGGGACAATCAACTCAGACCAAGGACAATCTTTTTGGAAGGGCATGTGAATTCTGGGCCCTTCCAGGCTGCTCCCACTTAACTTCAGGAGCTCCATTATACGTTGTTTTCACAGAACCAGTGTGTCCAAGTTAGAAGAGTGTCTGAAGGCTTCTGTGTCCCACTCCCCAAGCGCCTCCTTTCCAAGCTGTGGTGAGGGTGGAGGGCGTTCTGTGTCTCTCGGGGCAGCCTGTAATAGGCCCAGACATTTTCACAAAACAGTCAAGTGCAAGAAAAATACAGAGTTTCCTCTACCATTATGTGAGCGGATGATCAGAAAGCAACTCTACCTTCATGTCTCACTATTTTACACAGACTGATAGGAAGAAAAGTCATTATCGTGTGGCGCTGAGACCAGGAGTCAGTTCAGGGTTTTCTCATTTCCCTCCCAATGCAGGGCAAACTCAGGTTAAGACATATTGAATCCGAAAGGACAGCCCACTCAAACTGAGATATCCAGAAACTAGCCTGAGTTAAGAAAGAAATGATATAGGCCTGCCCTAGTGGAGTAGTGGTTAGGTCTCCCGCCTCTAGCTGAGCACAGGCCCACATACATCCCAATGACTGGGTTTGCAACCAAGACCCTAGGGGTGAACCACCAAGATGTACAACTGAAAACTAAAAGAAAATAAAAATGTTTCTTCAGGACGCACCCTAGTGGCCTAGCGGTCTAGCATACCTCAGGGTAGGCCCACATACATCCCAAGGGATCAAGGGTTCAAGACCTGGGGCCTGGGGGAACAACCAGTGTTAACCACTAAAGGAAAATAGAATAAAGTGCTGCTTCCTCTTCTCCCTGCCTGCCTACTCACCTTCATTCCTGCCTCTACCTGCATCTTTTCTTAAAAAAAAAAAAAGTTTCTTCCTCCTCTCTCTTCCTGCCTGCTTGCCTACCTGCCTTCATTCCTCCCCACACCTTTCTTTTATATAAAAAAAAAAAATAGGCACTCCCTGTTGGCTTAACAGTTAAGTCCATTAAACACGGTCCACATACATCCCAAGGACCCAGGTTTATGTCCTAGGACCCGAGGAACAGCCAAGATGAACAACGAAATAAAATAAAGGCTTCTTCCTTCTCTTCCTGCCTGCCTGCCTCTGCCTATCTCCATTCCTGCCTGTATCTTTTCTTTAAAAAGGAAAAAAAAAAGAAGCCAAACAGATATTAAGAAATGAGATTTATTTTCTTGAAGTGGGAAAGACTGTGATAGGAAGGCCACTCTGGATGCAAACCGAGGGACAGCAGAGCCTCCGACTAAGACACCTGTACACACGTGCTGGGGCGTCCCAGGGGCTTCTGCCCTGAGGAGAGACTCTTGGCAATGTGAGCAACCTGAGTGCCTCCTGCTCGCATGGCTGTCGCTGTTGGCATCAGACTCTGGTCAGGAAGGATCAGTCTGAGGAGAGAGAGAATGGGGAAAGCCATGGGGTGGAGGGGGGGCTGGCCCCGCCTCACAAGGTCCCTCCTTGTCTGCAGCACACCCGACACGAGTTGACCCCTCCCTGGCCCCAAATCATGTCCAAGCACCCTCTTTACAGTTCCCGCATCACCTCGCTCCCACTCCAGGCTATTCCTGTGATCCGCAACTGCATGGGTAACCAGAACCCAAAGGAGGATGTGTCTCATGGCGCCCTGTACAAACCTCCCCGCCCAAGGGCCTGAGGATCACCGCCAGTCCATGCCAGAGGATCGTCCTGGATGCCCACACATGCACCACCGTATCTGCTTGTGAGACCCCACCCCTCCAGATCCCTGACGTACCCACTGAGCAAGGTTTTCGGAAGTAGACGAGGAGGACTAAGCCAGCAATGATGCCCAGCACACCCAGGCCAAAGGCCACACCGCACAGAATATTCTCCAGAAGATCTGAAGGCAGCGCATTCTGGGGCACTGGAGAAGAAGCAGAGCAGGTCAGCCTGGGGATGTGACTGAAGAGCCTGCCACCCAGGGGAATGACTTTGGTGTCTGGGGTGACAAGGGAGAAACTGAGGTGCAAACGTTTGGCTCAGAGTGAGAATGGACTAAACGATGGCAGATTAGACAGAGAAGGCATTCCCATGGGCCTACCTCCTTTCACTCCCCCTCAAAAGGAACCAGGTTTCCAGGGAGAAAGGCCTCACCCCAATAGGCAACTGCTGTGTAGCTGTCAATCTCATGAGTCACGATGCAGGTGAAAACATCAGAGGATGCTGGTGTGATGTTTAAGTAAGAAAAGGCTTGGAAGCTGAGTCCGTCAACAGCTGAGATAAATGTGGGTCTGTCTCCTTCTACAGAGACCGATTGATGCTGCCAGCTCACCGTCAACATGGGTGGGAAGAGATTGCTGATAAAACAGACCAGTGTGTTGGGCTTGCCGAACTCCAGTGGCTTCAGAGTGAACACTTCAGCAACAGGGAACCCTGGTGGGGGGTTTGAGGTGGGAGGGAAAGAAGCCTCTACTTTAGATGTGTTTTGAGGGATGTGGCATTCAGAGAGGAGACAGAGTCAGTGGGGACAGGCTTTGGCAGGAGAGACGAGGGAAGAGCTGGGGCTGTGAAGGGTCTTCTCCCAAACAAGAACCAGAGCCGGACCTAGAAGCAGGGCCAGATCCAGGTCCCTCTGGGCTCCCTCAGCCTGACTTCCTGCAACACTTCTTGTCTAGACCTCACTTGGCACCTGATCACATGCAGCCTTCTCATTAAAACACAGACGCATCAGCAGAGTCCATTCTCCCCTTCATCTTGCTGAGCACAGTGACACAGATGCTGCTGCTCAGTGGGCATCAGTGGGTCCCTGGTGAATTCATCAAGTTCAACAGTCCTACTACTTATTGTGTCTACTACGTCCTAGGCACTTGCCAGCTGCCCCAAACAAAAATGGAGTGCAGACATGGCCAGTTAAAAAGAAAGGTCCCAGGACAGAACCAGAAGTCATCAGATGGGATGCTGGTTTGAAGGGGAATAATTCAACAAAGAGTTTAATGAGGTTAAGAATACAGCCCCCATGGCGCGCCCCATTGGAGCAGCCGCCAGTGTGGACAACGAAATAAAAATAAAACGAAGGTGCTTTCTCCTCTCTCTTCCTGCCTGCCTGCCTATTTGCCTTTGTTCCTGCCTGCATCTTGTCTTTAAAAAAAAAATGAATACAACCCCCTCCCTTGCCTCCACCCCCAACCCAACTCACCCCCACAGAAAACTCCTGACCTCTAGACACTGGGATTTGTCCTTCGAGTTGTGGGCCTACTTCCTCGATCAATGCCCGACAGAATCCTTTGTCAAAGAAAATGCTGGAAGTATCTACAGATTTCTGAGCCCAGTCAGCAAATTCAGGCAGGCGAGGCACTCGGATGCTCTGGGAAAAGTCAAAGGAGAAAAGCTGGTCTTCATCGTAGGTCTCGGAGAGTCCCACGCTGGGACTCCCATTCTGGCAATATAGTGTGTGCAGAAACGTGTGGTTTTGCAGATAATCCCGCCATGCTGGAGTTGAGGCTGCAAAGGAGACAAGCCAGGGTTCAGGAAAGACTGTGGTTCCCCCACTGGAGCTTAGAAAAGCACAAGGCATGCTTCAGGGAGAGGGAGTAGAAAGTGGGACTAGCACCCTCATGGGTCCGGTTTTTAGGCTCTCCTTCCCGGTGAGGGCAAAGAAGAAAATGACAGCAGGGTCTCTCCATACTTCCCCTGCCCACAAAAAGGTCACCTGTCTAAAACTTTAAAAGGTAAAAAGAGGTCTACTGTCTAAAGTAGAGGCATGATGTCAGCTGTGTGTTTGTCGTTGCACAAAGGCATCCAGCCAAGGAGGTAAGTGGAGACTGAATTCTAGCCTATACGATGCTCACGGAGACACACATCCTCCCAAAGGGGACACCTTTGTCTAACTCACAGAAGGTCACCATATTGACTTTTGAAGAGCTGGTCAAGTTGCCAGTCTTAGAAGGAAGAGTGAAGGAACAGTCATGCCCTTCCCAAGCCACTGATGTCAGTACTCCATACTAGCCATGGGCACACATGTAGACAGATACTGAGTCTCCAGGCTTCTCTTCAGTCACTTCACTAACACCAGGCTTCTCTAAAGACAGCTTCCCCTCCCTCAACCCTCCGGACCTTGCAATGACAGGACTCGGGGGAGTGACCCCACAGCTGCAGGAAATAATCTATAATCTCTATTCTTTGAAACTCCTGTCAAGAATCTCTCCAGTCAGCAGGAAACCTTCTTCCCAATACTCAGCATTCAATACCCAGAATGATAGAGTAACAGGACTCTTCCAGATTCATCTTCCATTCTGTCCCGTCCTTACAGAGAAGAAAACTAAGGCCCAACCAAGTTAAGAGATGTAAGAACCACAGGTGCATTGATGACAGAGTGTAGAGGATACTCCTAAGTAGAACAGGGGAAATAGTGTTTTCTTTGTTCAAACCCCCATTCCACCACTTTGCAACTGTGTGAACTTGCCTAAATTTTTGAAAGTCCAAAGCTCTTTTTTTTTTTTTTCCATCTGTAAAACAGATATAACAATTTCTGCTTCAAGAGACTGTCTTACATGGAATATACAAAGCACCTCGGACGTTATTCACCACGTATCTAGAGTAGCTCTCTTCCCCAATCTGGCTCTTGTTTGCTACTCTATAATGCTCTCACTCTTGCAAAGCACAGGGCTCTTCTCCAAATGCCCTTGACTCTAAACCTGTCAGGGCTGAAGTAAAAAGGAAGTTCTAGCATACCTTTGGGGTCCGTCCAAGAGGGGGGCAGAAGCCACAGAAGTTGTAACAGCAGCCCTAGCAGAGCAGCTCCCAGTCTCTGCTCATGACCCATGTCTTTGCACCAGGCAGCCGACTGGGAGCTACCAATAAACTGATCCAGAGGCCCAGACCCACTCCCAGATCCTGCTGTCACCTCACTTCCAATAGCTGCTCTAGCCATTTTGGCTCAACCAATCACAGAAGTGTACGATTTAGCATCATCAGTCACTGGGGAGAGGCCTGGGGTCAGCAACCTCCAGACAACTTGGCTCTAGTACCAGGCCAGAGCAGGGCGTGTAATTGGGCTGGGCTGGCGGTGATGGAATGTCTGCCTCCTGGTGGGGATCCCTCTTTAGTATCAGTCAGCCTCAGCCTCTAACCTAATCTTCAGAGCAGCGCAGCCCTGTGGCAGAATGCTGCAGCGGGCAAGTTTATTTTCCCACAGCACCCGCCCCGGGGCCCTCTAGATTTAGCCTCCCCTTTCTACTTCCTCTCTGGGCGTTAGCTCTACGCCTGCAGAAATGCACTGAATTTTAAGTGTTAGGTTTGGATCCGGTGCTAGAAATACAAAGATGAATGAGGCATATTCCTATTTTCAAAGAACTTAATCTGGTTGAAGAGGGAGGCAAGAGTGGGTAAAACAATATAATGTATTCAAATAAGAATGGGCCAATTATTTTATAAGTAGTTTTAAAAGCCTGGAGGAATAAAAGGTGGCTCATAATCAAAAAAAGCTTCCAAGAGTCTTGAAGAAAACTTGACCAGTAGAACAGGAGGGAGAAGACAGGCATGCAGAGTGAGGTTGACAAATGTGACAGGTCAATGGCATTCAGAGCGCCTGCCTTTGGAGGCCTCTGAATGATGTAGCGGCTGCTCATGTGTCCCTGATTGGTAATGGGGAGGCAAGGGGAGTGTCAAGATAATTTCAGGCAAGAGCCAGATGGCACAGACTCTGTTATGCCAAAAGGTGGGCCTGGCCTTTACTTAACAGATTAATAGGGACATTAAAACTGAAGAGCGACACAATTATTTTAACATTTTAGAAAAACAAATTCTATCATTTTAAACAATGAATTCGAACTTGGAAAAAATTGAAACAAAACTGCTGGTTAACAGTGTAGAATATGGCATAAAAAAATCACAAGTTACACACGGTCTATTTGCAACAATGTATCAATAATTTAGGTGAGAAATGACAGGAGCCGGAATTAAGTCATAAAGGGAGGAGATGGAAGGAACTGAATATTGAGGTAACTGGGAAGTCAAATCTAAAGGGCTTGGCTACCGCTTAGATGTGAAGAGGTCAAAGAGAGCACGCAGGTTTCTAGACTGCATGGCTGGGTGGCCAGTGAGCTGAAATAGAGCAGGAAGTCACAGAAGCAGGCTTGATGAGGAGCGTAAGTAAGTTCAGTTTAGCACATATCCAAACATCAGCAACGGTATTCTGGAAACCAGAAACGGCTATCGCTGCTGGACTGGAACCCATGTCTACACGTGCTGTTGTTCTGAAGGAGACACATCAGATTCAGTTCCAGATCTGCTGAAAGGATGCCATGTCCATCAGCGCCGGATTGCTGAGAAGGTTGTTCCTCTACCCAGGAAGCCGGAGTGCAGAGTCACCTGTTCTCGGTGCTTCTCTAGCTACCAGCGGCTGCCACTCGGCTAGAAGTTAAAGCGGAAAGCTACGGAGTTTCACCTGCCTTCTGATCTCCTGCCAGTGCTTCCTGCTGAGAGGCTCTGATAGGAAGCCAACTGAACGCGAAGGCTGAGTGTCGGGGAAAGCAACCAAAAGAATGTGACCGCCTGCTGACCTTGGAGCTGGAGGGAGGCAATTGGAGGCTCCTCACCACCGCCTCCCTCCCCCGGAATGTGGGCTCCGCTTGCCTTTTTGCTCCCAGAAGCTGCCCAAGGACACATCCAAGATAAGCTGAATTGTTAAGACCACCTGGTCAGAGGACATGAATAAGCCCTGTTAAAGCCTCCTTATAAACCTTTAAGATACGGAGAGGGACCGTTAGAACCGGTGGCAATACAACCTGTCTGTGGACGCCCAGGACAATGACCAAAGAAAGCCTCTGTGTAAGTTCCCTTGGTTATGAAAACTGCCCCCTGCCAATGAGTGGTCTGCCTTTGACTTTGTTCTCTCCTTGCCCTTCATGGGCGGGGGCGAGGGGGCGCAGCTTTCAGATTACACCCAGGTTGTGGCCCAACGCTGGAAGTACACACCTGCGACACTCGCAGACCCAGCAGCCCAGAGGACGGTGCGGGAGGATGGGCATGACCGACCTGGAGACTAACCAGGACCCTGAAACGCGCTCTTTTTTAAGAATTTGGTAGCACCAGGAGGATCCAGAGAGTTAAGAGAGCAAGGAAGGAAGCCGGTGCAAAAGAAATAGAGGTGCTCCGTGAAGAAGCGTGAGCGAATGCTGCTCCGAGGTCAAGAAAGGACTGGAAAGTGTCCTTGGATCTGGTCATTAGGAGACGGCTGGCAAATTTATGGAGAACAGTTTCAGTGTTGTGGTGGAGTTGACTCCAGATTGTGGTGGGCTGAGAGATAAGTGGGAGGCGAGGAAGAAACTGTCAGCGTGTATGTTGAAGTATGACAGAAGAAAAAGAGACAGACAGAAGGGGTGGGGGAAGAGGCAGTGAGAAAGATCATATGTGGCAATTAAGTAATCTTGAAACTAATCTGTGTGAAGATGGTCCATCAGTGTTTCTCAGACTTTGCAAATGCGAGCTCCCCCTTTCAAAAACAATGAACAGCATCAGTAAACAGAAACAAGCAACCATCACTCCCCGGATATTCCAGCACTGGCGTGAATGCAGACCTGTGTGGGGCTTGGGTGTGTGCAGGGGACATGCCAGGATCGGGATTGGGTTGGGCAACCATTCTGCGCCACTCGGAAACCCAGATGGTAAGGGGAGGTATGTGGCTCACAGCCACCCCGGTTCTAATCCAGCAAACTGTCCCTGAAAGGACTAGATAATAAATATTTTCGCCTTTGAGGACCACTCGTCTGTCATGACCACACACTGGGTTGCTGCAGGTGACAGGTACATGAAAGAACGCGACGGTGCTGCTAGCTTCCCTCTGGGTTTCCCTCTCACTTCTTGCCTAGCATCTCTATCTCCTCTGTGGACTAAATTTTCTTTCGGCAGCTCTTCCACTGCTGGTGTTCCCTAGAGTCCTGTTCTTAGTCTTTTTACTGATGGACACTGACATTTAAATTTCAGAGAGTTTTGTGACTCACAAAAGATATTCTTTTGCTCGTTTTCACCCAACCATTTAAAAATGTGAAAATCATTCTCCATTCTCAGGTCACATAAAAACAGGCGGTGGACTGAATTTGGTTCATAGACCAAAAAACACTGTTCCACGCACAGAGTCAGAGTTGGCTTGGGGAACCCAAAATACATCTACCCTCCAAAAGAAGTGCCCCGTCTTCCTCTGGGGATGGCAGTAGGTTAATGAATACTTTTTGCCCAGACACAAGTGTTTTAGAAGGAGTTGGGGGGACTGGAGGGAAAGGACTGGGTGTGAGGGCTGGGAATAGGTTTAGCAGACCCTGCAACTACTCTGGGAGGCAGGAGGCTGAAGGGTTTACCTTATCTAGAGAGTAGAGTGTGAGAGAAATATAACCACCCATCATCCAGACTAGAACGAAGTGTGGCTAACCCCTTCCTCTCCCAGGATAAGTAGTAACGCTTTAAACACTTACAACTACCTTTCCCTTCATGTAGTCCTGCTTCCTGTCAGGACCCGCCAACCACACTCCATATCTCCGAACTGTCTCTAGTTCCTCTGGGGAACTGACAATGGCCAGCAAGAAAGGAGCAAAGCATCCTAGTACCTTGCTGTCTATTTTAGCATTAAAGAAAAATATCTCTGAAAACAATGGCATAACACCTGGAAATCCAGTAGGCATGGCTAACACTCAGCTTGCCCCACATTTTCTGCTACTGCCCCTTACCTGACAGTCAACTGTCCTAAAAAGTCACAGGCAGCCAGCTCTCCACTGTCACACTCGCTCTGCAATCTTTCACCCGCAATAATAAAATGATCTACAAATATTTCTGTGTTGCTAAATCAAACGAACTCTGCAGTCTCTGAAAACTTTGACACTGTTGGCTGAGCTCTCCTTCCAACACTGGGCTGTTCTCCTGGCATGGCTGATGGCACTCTCCCCCAGTTTTCCCTCCCAATCGTCTGGTGTCCTCTCTTCAGTCTCCTTCGTGAGCTCCTTTTCTTCCAGCTACTCTAGTGCTGGCGTTCCTGGAGTTTTGTCCTCAACATTCCTTTTTTCTTCTTATGCTAGACACTAGTTCTTACTGGCATGAACTCCCACATGCCTTCTGTGCTGTTTGTTTGCAGATTCACCCCTTCCCGTGCTGACTCCACACCAGCCACGTACCCCAATAATCTTTAGGCATCTCCACCCGGCACAGCAGTGCTCCAATTGTACTCTCCACAAGTGTCCCTCAACACATAGTTTCTGGGCACACTTTGCTGGCCTAGCCAACAAGTTCGCTTCCTCCAGCTGAGTGTAGTCCACATACATGCCAAGGACTAAAATAAGTGTTTCTTCCTCCTCTCTCTTCCCACCTGCCTGCCTACTTGCCTTCAATCCTGCTTGCCCCTTTCCTTTACAAAAAAGTTTTTGGTAGTAGCAAATTTTTATTTCTAAAGTTATGTCAATACTGATGTAATAAGACACCAAACATTAATTTCATTATGTAATAATTGATTATATTTAATAAAGCTATTTTGGTTTGGTAATAGAAACCAATTCCAACTAACTTCACTTTGCAAGTGGAGATTTACTGATGAAGGAGTATCAGAAAGGGGAACCCCCAGGGCTTTAGCAGCAGCAGTTGAATTGCCATTAATATGCCTCCCCTTCAAAGGCCTCGGGTTTGTCTTTCCAGTTCGCTTGCGACTGGCTTATATTAGCTGTGTACCTCTGAATTAATTACCTGTGGAGGTATAATATCACCTCAGTGTATTATAGCTACTTTCAGAGAAGGAAGAATCATCACAGATTAAGCAAACACCTCAATAAAGCTCTCTTCAACATAAGGCATCCAGAGAACTGCACGAGACATCAATGCCAGGTTAAATCTGTGCATTAATGTCCAGACAGCATTTCCCAGCTAACTGCCTGGGTGATACAGATCTACTAGATGAGCTCTGGGTGTATCACAAATCTTGCCACCAACTCAAAATGCACTTATGTGATTCAAAGTTGATTTATTAATAAATATTTTTCAGTGATTTCCCTTAGATCAATGACTAAATTTAAAAAAAAGTTTCACTGAGAAAAATATTAAACATCCAGAAGAGAATCTAATAAAACCCTATGTACTCTTATGAGTTTCAACATTTTTTAACATTCCAATAGTGTTCCATTCTCGCTTTATCTATTCTGTCCCACACATTTTTTTTGTTTTGTTTAGTTTTGTTTTCCTTTCTGGAACATGTTAAGTCAATTCTGTCTTTGTTTCACCAATAGCTATTTCTAAGGTGACCTATTAATAGGTAATAACTTTTTTAAAAAAAAGGAAAGATGTAGCAGGAATGACAGCGAGTAGGCAGGCAGGCATGAAGAGAAAGGAGGAAGCAGCATTTCTTCTTTTTAGTTAGCTATTCATCTTCATTGTATCTGCCGCTCCCAGGACATGAATCTAGAACCTTGGGATATATGTGAACTGCACCCAGGTACGACTCCACCAGGATATGCCAACTTTTCTTTTAACATAACTACAACACTATTACTACAACCAGCTCGATTTTTATAATTTAAAAAATTAATTTCACTTAGTCCAATTTGTGTTCACTTCCCCCCAATTAGCTCACAAATGTAAGAAGTGTTAAATGAAAAGCAGTATCTTAAGGTTTTTAAACTGTGCTTTGATTTAAAAAAAAAAAAGTGGGGGGCACCCTGGTGGCTCAAGCAGCCGAGGCAGCTAAGCAGAGACCATGTAAAGCACAAAAGACCCGGCTTCATGACCTAGGGATGGGGTAACAACAAACAAACAGAAAAGTTGGTGACACACACATATATACACACACACACATATACATATATATATAAACATATATAATGCAATAAAATCCTGTTGAGGAGTCATCAAACAATAATTCTAACAGGCAATTTAAGTTTAGGAATTACTATCTTGAATCACCTCCACCTCCGAATTTACAAAACTAAACTCATCACCTTCCCTTCCCAATGTATTTCAACTCCTGTATTCAAGACTTCAGTAAAAAACGTGACTCTTGACCCAATTGTCTCAGCTACAAATGTGGGAGTCAATGCTGATGACTCAATCTTCCTCAGACCTCCTCAGCTAACTGTTTATACCAAGTCCTATCAGTTCTACCTCTTCATTCTCTTGCGTCTTTCCCTCTTTCTATTCCCACTCGTCAGGCCTACATTGATTTGCTTGTTTTTTCCTAAATTACTGCAACTGTTAATTGGTGTCTCTGTTGCCAATCTTATTATTTCCAGTGCTGCCAAAGGAAAACGTATTATTAAGCATACTTCAATCACTTATTTTTGTATGAAAACCTTCACTGATTCTCTGTAATCTGCTTCCTTGGTCATGGTAATGATGTCGACTATGCTTTCTGTACTTTTCTACGTCCTTGAGATGACATCGCACCTTCCTCAGGAAGCCTTGGAACCCTGAGCAGAGATCAGTAGCCTCTCCAGTATGTGACCAGTGCCCTGTGCCGGCCATTACCATCATTTAAAAAAAATCATTCTCAGATTCTAAGTCTGCTTTACAATCAACACATCTTCACTGCAAAGGTCCTTAAGGGACTGTGTCCTATTCATTTTTTTACCTTCTTAGCATCTACCAAGAAGACCTACTAATGAGGTGCTATTCATTGGATGCATGAATGAACTGTTACCGAAGATGTTGGAGCTGAGCCTGGAAGAGGCTTCAAGCCTTAGATGAAAAGACCATCCCTGTCACACAGATATTTCACCCATAAAGCATATAGACAAGTATATGGGCTGCTCTACAAATACCTTTACTCAACATCTTCCCCGTGCACTTCACCAACCTCCCATTTCATCCTAGGTCCTACCCAACCTTGACATCTGCCACTTTCTTCTTACTCCCAGCCACTTCCTACTTCAGAATGCAAAACTAGGCTTTCCACGCCCACATTTTTATCCTTATTCCAAGCTCAGTTTACATCTTCATTTCCGTATCCATCCTTCCCTTTTAACTACATTATTAGGATATAGTAATATTCAACTATTCCACGTGGTTGGAATTTACTATCTTCTGCATAATCAAGGAAGCTGGTTTAAAGTGGTTCGTTCACTCATATATTTATTAACCATTTTCAGTATGTCAGGTAGTATGCTGGGTACTGGACACTTACCATCATCAAACTTATAATCTAATGAAAATAAATATTTTCATTAAATGAGGCATTAAACAAACATACAAATCTTTAAAAGCAAATCAGTGATAGTATTGTAACATATATAAATGTTGATCTATAATGTACACCTGAAAAGTACATGCTATAATGCAATATTACTTTGAACAGTTAAAAAAAAAAAGCAAATTATAGGAGATACCATGAAGGAAAAGAACTGAGATCCATAAGACTGATTAACTAGAGCAGGGATACTGGGACACGATCTGGAGAGTGAGTAGGAAAAGTCAAAGAATGTTCTAGCAGAAGGAACAGCACGTGCAAGGTCCTGAGACTAGCAAAGGGCTGGCTCTTTAATAGAAGTGAAGGGAAATCAGTGCGGCTGGAGCATATAGTAAGGAGAGGAAAGCAGATGAGATCAGAGGCAGGCAAAAAAAAAAAAAAAAAAAAAGCGAGACCACGTGGGACCTGTGAACCAGAGAGGGTTGGGTTCTCTTACAATTCTGATGCTGTAATTACACTATTCCCTCTCATTTCCTGTGTGAATGTGTACTTAGGTTCCTAGCTGAGCCATCTCCCCTCTCTTCAAAGCCAATTCATAGTACACACTGTTGCCAAATAAATCTTACAAAGGTAGCTCTCACTTCCCCTCAAAAATTAAATTAAATTAGCTCCTTCCTTTCTACTGTATCTGATCTGAATTACTTGGCACGGGATTTTCAGGGCCCCTCTCCATCCCAAGACCACAGAAACTGCTCTCCAATACCAACAGTGACCCCCCAGTTACCAAAGCAGTGAGATTTCCCCTTTCTTCATTTTCTCACAACTATCTGCAGGGCTCACTTCCTCATTCAATCAGAACAGGGGTTCTTAATCTGCGTATCATAAAATTCAGGGTTATACAAATTTTAATATAATTTTAAATGTCATCTTTTCAGTAACATCTCACTGAAATTTAAGAGTACAGAAAACAAAACTTTGTAGTATCAATAGTACCTATAACACTATCAATAATAATCTTTTCCTACCACATATACAAACATCTCAGTATCTATACAATTATAGGAGCTGTTAGACCAGGCAATAAATCACTTTATTTAATGTATTAAGAACTCAAGTATTATATTAAATAAGAAAACACATTTTATAGACAAACTTCTCTAAGTATTTTAACTGTATATTTATTCATTTACAAGTATTGTCAGACAAGGCCCAAAGTTTCTACCAAACTGCCCGATGCCCCACTCCTGATTCGTCATTCATTCAATAGATGGGGGAAGTCCTTATTAGAGCCCTCTCTTGTTCTGGCTTCCTCATATTATTTTCTTCTTCTTTTCCTCCTTGTTTGATTGCTCATCCATTGGTTCCACTTCCCAATCGTGATCCCTTATGGGAATCTAACACAGAAATCAATCCTTGATCCACAGCTAAATTCTGTTTTATGCTTCCTCCCTTATAAATCTCATCTACCTGCATAGGTGATTCAAAGATAACTAACTCCCAGGTGTGTCCTGGTGGAGCAGCAGTTAGTTCCTTCTTCCTCTGAAGGATGAAGACCTAACTGGGTTTGAGTCCCAGGTCCAGGGGAAAACAGCCAATGTGGACAACTAAAGTGGAATAAAATAAAATGCTTCTTCCTCCTCTTTCTTCCAGCCTGTCTGCCTACTTGCTTTAATTTCTGCCTGAACCATACCTTTAAAAAAAAAAATGTTAACTCCCAAATCAATCTTCCCAATCTTTTCTCCTCCAACTTCAACCCTAGATCTTAAACTACCTGTTGTACCTAGCAACCAGAATATATATCATTCAGAGGTATAACTTACTAAAAGTATGACCATGGGTAAATTATTATTATATTTTTAAGGAAAGATACAGGCAGGATTGAAGGCAAGCAGGCAAGTAAGCAGGACGAGAGGAGGAAAAAACATTTTTATTTTTATTTAGTTGTTCACCTTGGTTGTCCTCCCTCACCCCACCACCCTGGTCCCAAGACACTCCACCTGGGTCCTTGGGATGTATGAGGATGGTGCTCAACTTGGGGGGTGGCGAGGGGTGCGGGGATCTAACCGCCACTCCACCAGGGCACAGCAAGTAAATTATTTAACATCTCTTGCTTCAGTTGCTTCATCTGAAAAACTGGGGTGACAGCAACAGTATCTGTAAGATAATAAGGATTAAAAGAGTTAATATATGTAAAAGCACTTATAATAAGGAATGACACATTTCATACTCAAAAATTTACCTTCCAGTCTTCTTGCCTCCTGCTCTCCTTGTTGCAGTTTATATTCTATTCCAGCCAGACAGGAGTCCCCACTCTAAAAATAAAAACGACCTTTGTGATTTTGCTTTTGTCTCCCTCACACCACTCCAATGTCTTAAATATATACCTGATAGTAATGATTTTGTCTATGACTATTTCCCCAATACTTAGCATGGTGTCCCATAATATAATACACTACAATCTTACCTAAGTCACATACTTACTTAAGCATCAATTTCAAGTGTCTCATATTGGCCAGGTACCGTGCCAGGACGCAGATATTTTTAAAATGAATACAGCATGGCCTTGCCTCAAGATTAAAACCTAGTAAGGGAGGGAAACATGTACTCAATAATATAAATGCCACTCAGGATGAAAGGTATAATCATAAGAGGAGAAACACTAAGGAACGAGCAGTCAGTTCAACTGGGACTCAAGAGCAGCCTTTTGGATAATGGTTTGGATGGACTGGGGAAAGCCTATTTCATGTACAGACAATATGTACAACACAGCAGCAAAAAACAAAATGGTACATATGGGGAACAGTTTATTACAGCTGGAGCATGGGGCCCAAGTGGCTAGGTAACAGGATGGAGAAGTAGGCAGAACTTTCTAGCAAACAGAGGAGTCTGAACTCTACAACGTAAGCAATGAGGAATCAATACAGGGTTTAAATGGTAGCATATGGCCAGTCATATTTTGGAAAGCTCACTCCTGGCAGTATTGTGGCAGAGGCAGAGGAAAATCGAGCAGCACTGCTCAACAAAACTTTCTGCGATGATGGAAACGTTCTAGAACTTGTTTTGTCCAATGTGACAGTCACATGTGGTTAATAAAAATTTGTAATGTAGCTATTGGCTACTGCATTGTACAGTAAAGTTAAGAGATAGAGTAATCAGTTAGGAAGCTGCATAGGATTAGGACAGAGTGTGACCCAATGGCTATTTCAGAGGCAAACGTTTAAGTCTAAATGGATATAAAGTTATGAGAAATAAATAAATAAATAATGGGCTCCCGTATGCCAGGATTTGTGATAGAATAGCTGCCACTAGCCTGGGTAATATAGAATGAGCTGGTAGGGTTAGCTGAATAACCTAAGTGGTAATATTTAGCAGCAAGGCTAACTGAGGATAGTTGTTTGAACTACAAATACAGATTCCAGAGGTTCTGTGCCATTAACTGAAAATACACAGAATATCAACAGAAGAGAAGCAAACTAAGGCAAAATCCTAACACACCTCAACCTGTAGTAACCGGCTAAGAAGAGTCCACAAAAGATTCTAGAGAACAGCTGGGCGAAAAGGAACAGAAAATAGGTGAAACTGGTCACAAAAATCAAGGATGTAGAGAATTTCAGGAAGCATGAGCAAATGTCAAATGCTTAACAGAGTTCAAGTAAGGTGAGAATTGAAGTGTTTCCTGACTTTGCCAATTAAGAGATCCTTAGTGACTTCTGCCAGAATAGTTTCAGTTTTTGTGGAAGAAATGGGTTGTAGGGTGGGGATGGGGAAGAGGGAGGAAAATTTAGATAATTTCAGTTCTTACAGGGGAACTGAAGGTAAATAAGAGTCTACAAGGGGGATACATTGACAAAGTTATTTTCTTTCCTTTTTTTTTTGGGGGGGGGGGCTGGAAGAAGGCAGGAGTTTTAAAAACCTGGGTAGAAAACGTAGATTAACTTCGGTGTACAGATATGGTTGAGGCGGTCAGAATGGAATTTCCCAACCCAAGAGAAGATTCCTAGTACAATGATTGAGAGATACAGACACGGCCCAGTTTGCAGGAGAGAGTTGGAAAACCATGAATTCTAGCCGCTGTGCTTTCTGATTTGTTCTGTTGGTTATGGACTAGAAACTGAAAATGTGAACCGTACTCTGCGGGTCAGAGGAGAGCTATAGCTAGGAACAAGCAAAAGGTCTGCTAGAAGTGACAAATGACTCACCATAAGAGTCCTAGACTTTACGAGATTGATTCAACACTGAGAGTAGACGGCAAAGCCTTAGACGGGCGGAGGGGAGGAGTTTTAACTTAAACGGTCACGGAGAACAGTTAAAAAGGCTGGTCAATTTTGCAAACCGGGCTGGCAAGTCTCAAAGAAATAATGAAGTCTAAGGAGGTTCAGGGTAAGAGA
Source organism: Solenodon paradoxus (assembly GCA_004363575.1). Classification (NCBI taxonomy): domain Eukaryota; kingdom Metazoa; phylum Chordata; class Mammalia; order Eulipotyphla; family Solenodontidae; genus Solenodon; species Solenodon paradoxus. Next base: position 60,545 of record RJWH01001702.1, read on the forward strand.
TTGTAAAGATGCCTAACACACACAGACACCAAATAACGCTGCAAACCCTCCCATCTCCAGGTCCAGGCCCCAATCTCCTTCACTGACTGCAATTTGGCCGCTCGCGTTTCCTCAACACTGGCCCAGCTGCACTTCACATTGCGCGAAGAGCAAGTCTGGGGGCCCACGGGCCCCCACGCGAGGCCGCGGGCACTGGAGGAGGTGCTGCCGAGGATGCAGGTCAGATCGGCGCGCCGCGCCGCGCGCGCCTCCGTCCCACCCACTGCGCGCGCTCCGAGCGCCGCGGGAGCAGCGGTTCCGGCCCCAACGCCTGCGCAGTGCAGCAATCCCAGCCGCCTCCCGCGCGCCTTTCCCCTCCCCCAATCCGGTCGCACCCTTGCGCATGCGCAGTGGAAGCATCGGCCGCGGCAGCCATGCTGAACCCGTACGGAGAGGCGAGTGGGGGGGACAGGGTCGACAACAGCAGGGTAGGAAGCTGGACCTATGGAGGACAGCGCACTGGTTCTCTGGAGATAGGCCTGGGCCACACGGGCCCCTTGGTCCCTAGTGCGACCCCTAGGAACCTTCAGAAAACTCTTCCCTGTGGCTGGGGGAGGGGGGGCAGTGGCACGTGACTCAGGACAGCCAATCTGCGTGTTGCTGACGTGGCCGCGCGGCCCCGATGCTCTCCCCACCCCCAGCTCGGTCTGGAAGGGAGGGGCTGGGGGCTACGCCCCCTCCCCCAACACAGCTTCAGTTTCCGGGGGGGTGACACCCCGGATTACATCCTCCCCCCGCACCAAGCCGAGGGTAACTTTGGAGCCCCCCTGGACGGTTCCAGGATCCAGGTGAGAAAGGGCCCTTGGGAGGCAGGGATGATAGTCTTTTAAATGCTTAACCAATGGTGGGGAGTCCGAGAGGGAGATTCTTGGGGTTCAGAGATGAATCCTGAGGGTGGGAGGGTTAGTCCTTCAGGCAGTTTACAGCCAATGAGAGTGGAGGGGTGCGAGCAGGAGAGGGCCCTTTCGGTGGGGGAGGGGAATGGCCAACCTCATGCTTCAATACCAATTGGAGGGCAAAAGGGTGTGGGGGGTGGTATGTCCCCCCCCACCCCCAATTCCATTCGTCCCCTTGGGGTACAGGAGCCCGGATCCAGGTGAGGTTTCCTTTTCGTGGCCAGAGGGAGGGGTGACCTAGTGGGCTGAGGAGTGGGAGTGGGGTGCTTAGGTTTGGCGATCTAGGGTGTGTAGTAAAGTTGTTCCCAGTCGCCCGCACCCGTTCTCCCCCATAGACGCTGGAAGAAGATTTCTTTAATTTGTATCAGCGGTAGGAAGCTCGCTGGAGGTTACGCTTCGAGTCGCTTATCGAATGTGTGTGCATTCACGTGGACATGGCCTATGGAGTCTTCTGCAAAAACCTGTGCCCTCCGGTGGGGTTTTAGCCGAGCACGTGTTTACCTCAACCAGGCTGGGGAGGGCTTACAGGCCGCTGGTTTGGGGTCCGCTTGGGAGGTGAAACCAGGCCTCTTTCCCTGGGAGGGCGGTACAAAGCTTTATCTGAGACTGGGGGCATTGAGGTTTGGACCTGGAAAGATTTCACAGTTCTCAAGGTTTCGGGTTTCTCCAGGATGGCGTCTTCTGCCTCCTTCACCCCTCCCCCACTCTTGAACAGTTCTCTCCTTGTGTACGGTGGGGGAGGGACGGGAAGGAGGGAAGGGTTACTTGCCCAAATGACTGCGCTGCTGTAGCCTCCCCTGTGACTCATGTGGGGGAAGGGAGGATTGGGAGGGTACGGGGAGCAGTGATTTTCCAGAACGCAGGGAAATAAGCCAGAGTAATGTCTGGCTGCCCTTTTGCTTTCTAGGCCCAGTACCTTCTTGACCTCCAAAATTTTTCTTCCCACAGCGGCCCTCTGATGGACCCTTTAAGTAGGCTTGCAATGCCAGGGTGGAGAAAAGCAGATCTGGGAGGCTGGGCCGCCGTGGGGGAGGGGAGGCCTCTGCAAGTTGCTGTGTCATTGCCTTCCTGGCTGTAGCCACGCGGGCAGTCCCGCTTGTACTTTCAGGCCGAGGCCTGGATCTCTGGCGGGGACGTGGGGGGTGGGCGAGTAAGAAGAGAGATTTTGCTTTCCTAGTACGCATTCCTTCTAGGGGTTGCCCGCCTCGGGTACTGGCGCAGCCGGGAGCTTGGCGGCCATTTTAGACGCAGTGACTTAGGTTAGGGCTCGAGAGTTACTTCGAAGGAGGAGGGAGCATGTCGTGGTTGGAGCCCAAGGAGCCCTTCCCTGGGTGATGGTGATGGTGGAGGGGATTCTTAATTCATTGACTTGTATTATTTCCTTAGATATACGTAGCCTTTGAAAAAGTGAAATGGAACGGGAAGGCCTCCCGCTCAAGCAGAGGTGGGGAAAGATTCATTCTCGTTAGGGGTCGAGAGCCCGAGAGATGGCCTTAGACAGCCTCATCTTGTGCTGTGGCTCCTTAATCATAACGTAGTGTAACCGTACTCAGACAACCAGTTTGTGGGGAAGATTTAGTTGAGCGGGTTTGGAGGAGGGGGGCGAAACTGAGCTCCCAAAATGGCTCCTGCCCCTCCTCGGAGGCGGACGGCCCGGGGGAGGGGAGGGCAGCGGGGGGGAGGGCTAGTCTGAGCTGCGGCCGCCGCCTCCTCCGCTCGCCCTCCTCCCTGGCGCTGACCGATGGACCAGCCGCACCGTGGGGAGGACCTCGGACCCCGGTGGGGGATGGGGAACTCTTACGCCCCCGCGGTGGAGGGACCCTGAGGGGGGGGTGTGCGGGCCTGCCTCCGGGGTGGGGGAGGGCGGGACCGTGGGGAAAGGTCTGAGTTCGCCGTGAGGGGGAGGGTGTTCACCCTGATTCGCCCCTCGCGGGGCTTGTTTTTTCCGCTCTGAGCCAGACACCGGAATAAAGTTTGAGGAGGAGGTGGGTTTCATTTTTATGAAGCATGTGGGTGCGTTTGGGGATTTTGCTCCCACTTAAGGGTTGCCGAGGTTTTGTCGACCAGGTAGATCTTTGTAACTGAAGGTGTGCGTGGGAAGAGATTGCAGAGATGCTTGGGTGCAGATTTTTTGAAGGGAAGTCCAGGTTTGGTCTCTTAGTTGACTAGATGTATTTAGTAGGAGTTTGTAGTCGATTTCTGTTAATGTTTTGTCTTTGTTTTTCGATTGTTTGATCAGGGGAAGGATGGGAAGAGTTTTTTACGACTCTGGCAACCTTATGTCTTTATTGTGGAGCATGGAACGTTAGATCTGATCTTTGCTATGTTTCGGAGCTTTTGGCCGTTTGCAGCGTAGCAGGCCGCAGCTTCTAAAATGGCGTCTTCCTCTTTCAGATTCTTCACTGCAGCGGCCTCACTGCCCAGAATTACCACCCAGCCAGGCGACCTGCGGCCACACCCTGGCGGGCCAAGGCGGGCCACGCCCACGCGACCCACTCCGGTTCCTCGGGACTGGCCAATGGTTGAGCTACGAATGGCACGACTTCCCCGACCTCGGCAGCCGCCAGTTGCACTGGGCTTGGAGGCCTGGGAAGACTTTGTTGGAAGGGGAACCAGGGAGAGGGTGCTGCACCCCTGCCAACCGCCCTCCTTCCCTGGAGTCGCCAAACCGCTGCGCAGCCAATTGTCGAAGAGATGTGGCGGGTCGCCGCTTCCCTATGGGTCTATGCGGTACTCTTCTGCCTGGTGACTGACGCTTTGGAAATGAGGTTTATGACGTCATCGCTCCAACCTGCCAATAGAAATCGCTCCCGCGGAGAGGCGTTCCTCCCCCTTCGACTTTGCTTCTTCACGCGCGTGAGCGAGCGCGCGCGCGCAGGGGGTTGGGGGAAATCTCGAGCACGGTGGCGCGCATGAGCGGCGAAGCTCCTCCTCCTTGCCTATATAAAGGGCTAGCGCGGGGCTCGGCGGCGCCATTTCGCGCTGGAGTGGAGTAACCTCTAGAACGAGCTGGAGGATTCTGCCTACCGACCCAGAGCCTTCGAGTCGTCGGGGCCGCCATTGCAATCCACATCCATCCTCTTGGAAATGGCCTTCGTCTCGGCCTATGACCGGTCCCGGCGGACAGTACAGACCCTATAGAAGCCCCCGAAGCTCCCCTTTTTCGGGCCCCGCCCAACCCTCGGAGTCTTGTCCACCCCCTCTACTCCGCCCTCAAGAGGATTTCAAAGATGGAGGAGGCGGCTCCCTAAACCACTTTCCGTGTTCATCCGCCTCCATCCGAGATCGAAGCGGGACTTCGTCCGTCCGGGCAGTCCTAGCAGGAAGAGGGAATCCTTGCAGATCAACAGCGGGCAATATTGACGGCGGTGTCTAGGATTGGGGGTCCTAGGGCTTGAAGCGTCCGTTCCCCACTGCTTGCCCGCCTTGGCGGAGGCCGCCGCCATTTTCCCACTGTCCGCCTCCTGCAGAGCGCGCCAAGCTGCCGGGAGCTCTCCGAGAAGCGGAGGAGAAGACTGCTTTCGTGCCGGCCGGGCGGGGGGGTTGTCGCCTGGAGGGCCAAGGGCAGCGGGCCCCCCCTTCCCGTGTTATGCTGGACCGGGCGGTGAGGGGAACCGAGGCCACCCGGACATTCTGCGGCTGAGGGCAGCGCCGGGTCCCCGCGGTCAAGATGCTGCAAAACGTCACTCCCCACAGCAAGTACGTCCCGCGAGTCGCGTGTGGGAATGGGCTATTGCGGGGTCGCGGCACGGGGACGTGGGACGTCAGGTTCCGAGGCCGTAAGAAGTCGGCTGGGATGCGTTGCTGTTTCGTGACCGACTGTTGACTCCGGGGCTCGCGGAGCAGGCTGAGCGACGGTTTTGGAACGGTGGTGGCAGCTCGGTTACTGCGTGTGAAGGGGATGCAGGTTGTCAGTCTATACACGTTTACTTTTCCCGCGGCGCTCCTGTCTTACCCAGGCTGGCAGAGCTAGGTTGGCGGCAGAATGTGATGGGGAAGGGGTCCTGTGGATAGTGGTCTGGTGCCTGTCGACCGTTTGTTCATAGCCTTTTGGGGGGCTAATTCATGTTCACGTCCAGTGCCACTTAGGGTTGCCATGGTGATAGCTGTAGGGACTGCTAATGGGGATTCCCAGAATAGGGTAGAGAGATCACTTTTACTCTGTCTGTGCATCAGTCATTAAACCCATGTCTTTGAGTCACTGAGTTGATTTGTGTGTGTGTTGTGGTGGAAGGGATGTTTCTGATAGCATTGAACGTTTTATTCAGAGCTTGCGGGTGGAGTGTTAAGGATCCCCTAGTCCAGCTCTGTCTATTGTAAACAATGAGATCTCAGTGTAGTGTCTTAGTCACAGGCCTTGAGAAACACCTAGTCCTGTGGAGCACCAGAGGATGTAAACTAGAACCACTATGGTCTTTGATCTCAGGAGCTGATCCTGCTGTGGGAACTGTTAATGAAACGGTGGTTTTGGTGGGTGTGGGGGGTGGCCTATCACTTAGAGCGAAGTTGCTGACCTTGACTTTTCAGCCAACATTTTAATTCCTTGGAGGGAGGGGACAGAATTTGCAAATAATTTATGGAGAATGGCAGTTGGGTTATTCCAGGCTGTGAAGTCTGATAAAATGTTTTCTTGTCTGAATGTTTAATTGGTAGGGCGTTGCACTAGATTTTTGGTTCATTTTCTACTTTGAAGTTAACTGCAAAGCTTGTGGAGGATGTGGTATCTTTTCTGTGCAGATGAATTCTTATGTGTCTCCTTAGCATTTTCCCATTTTTTCTCCCTCCCTGTTTTGTTCTTCCTCTTTTCACTGGCTTCCCTCAGGCTCACCCACCATGGCAACCACCTAGCCCCTAGTGAGGAGAGGAAGCTTGGGGCTTGAGTTTCTCAGCTCCACCCATTTTACTTCAGCCCCATCCCCATAAGTCTGAGTCTCAGATACTATGCCTTATCAGAAACAATTTTGGATTTTCCCCCCAGTCCTAACATCTTAAAAACTCAACTTGATAGACCACTCAGAAGGTGGGACCCAGATAAAGTGAAAAATAAGGGAAGGGGGAGGGGAGAGAACAAAAGCACCACAGGTTTTTTAGATACTGGTTGTGGTTAAGAGCAACTTTTACAAGCTTAAAGCATTTCGCCAAGTTCCACGCCTTGGATTTATGTTGTAAATTGCACACTTTTCCTGTTTTCACAAAATTATATGCTTTAATTTTGTTTCCTGTCTCCACAGGCTCCCTGGGGAGGGGAATGCAGGGCTGCTGGGGCTGGGTCCAGAAGCGGCAGCACCAGGGAAAAGGATTCGAAAACCCTCACTGTTGTATGAGGGATTTGAGAGTCCCACTATGGCGTCAGTGCCTGCTTTACAACTTACCCCTGCCAACCCACCACCCCCAGAGGTGTCCAATCCTAAAAAGCCAGGACGGGTTACCAACCAGCTGCAATACCTGCACAAGGTGGTGATGAAGGCTCTCTGGAAACATCAGTTTGCATGGCCATTTCGGCAACCTGTGGATGCTGTCAAATTGGGTCTGCCGGTGAGTTAGTTGGCGGGGGGGGGGGGGGGGATATGGGAATGAATAGGAATGTGTGTGAGTGAAGATGGGTTGCTTGCTTAGTATAGGTACTGCGGCCCCTAGGGAGTTCCCATTTCTTCCCCCCCTGTAGGGTAGATAGCCACCAGATTCTAGATTCTTCGTCCTTTGTGATTGATTTCATCCGCTTGCTGTCTTGGCATCTCTTTGTGCCCTCCATGTGTCCTTCCTTAACTTTTGTGCCCTGGCTCCATTTTACAGATTCCTACCCCGGGTTGGGAGAGGACCACGGTGGCCAAAATTCTTAGCTTCTTCCTCTCCCTCATGCAGCCCATGGATAGCCAGCCCCAGAGGTAATGTCACAGGATGGGAAACCTTCCAGAGTGGGTGGGAGGTGGGTGGTTAGAAATAGGCAGGAGGGGCCTTCCAGTGGGTGTTAAGCATCCTATTTCCCTCTTTTTTTTTTCCTGTCCAGTAGTTTAATTGGGGCCGCAGTTCAGAGAATTATGTATGCCTTTGATATGAGGGTGTGTGTGTGTGCGTGCATGTGTGTTGGGTCTAGTTTGCCCACAATAGGCATTTGTCAGTGACTGACCTAGCGTTTCTTTTCTTTAGGATTACCACAAAATTATAAAGCAGCCTATGGATATGGGTACTATTAAGAGAAGACTTGAAAACAGCTATTACTGGGCTGCCTCGGAATGTATGCAGGATTTTAATACCATGTTCACCAATTGTTACATATATAACAAGGTGAGTATTTTCTCTGTTTGTTAGTTGGTGAGGAGAGACAATACTCCTTCTCTGTTGCAACTTCTAAGTCTTCTACTATAGTTATTTCAGAAGTCAAAATCTCAGCTCCAAAACAGAATGCTGGTTTCAGAGATCCAGAGTTAAAGTTTATTTAAATTGGAAGCTTTTTAGACTTGGGAACAGTGGCCCTGTTTCTCAGTGAAACTTTCAGAGACCTAAGTAGAACAGGCTCTACACCAGCTCTCATTCCCTTAAGAAATTTTTTTTTTGTATCTTGAGTGGGGCAACAGTTGGAGGAGGAAATTAGTGGTCTAGTACTTGATGACATCGATACTTGACAAAGTTAGCTAAGAGGAAGTGCGGTGGTAGTGGTAATATTGGGGGCTAGGAATTGCTCTGAGAAGAAATGGTTTGCTGATCTTTTGAACTTTTTTTGTCTAGCCTACTGATGATATTGTCTTGATGGCACAAACGCTGGAAAAGATCTTCCTACAGAAAGTGGCATCAATGCCACAAGAGGAACAAGAGCTTGTGGTAACCATCCCTAAGAATAGCCACAAGAAGGGGGCCAAACTGGCAGGTAGGAACAGTGAGGATTTTGTTCGTGCAGACCAAAAGATGGGAAGAATGATAAACTAATTTTTGTTTCTTTCTTTGTTTTTTAGCACTCCAGGGCAGTATTACCAGTGCCCATCAGGTGCCTGCTGTCTCTTCTGTGTCTCACACAGCCTTGTATACTCCTCCACCTGAGATACCTACCACTGTCCTCAACATTCCCCACCCGTCGGTCATCTCTTCTCCCCTTCTCAAGTCCTTGCATTCTGCTGGACCCCCGCTGCTTGCTGTATCTGCAACCCCCCCTGCCCAGCCTCTTGCTAAGGTAATCAGTAGGTGTCCTTTTGGGCAAAGGGGAGGGAATGAGAAAGACGTGGACGTGGGCTCAAAGGCCCCCTATCTTGTTTCTTTGCAGAAGAAAGGGGTAAAGCGGAAAGCAGATACTACCACCCCTACACCTACAGCCATCCTGGCCCCTGGTTCTCCAGCTAGTCCCCCTGGGAGTCTCGAGCCTAAGGCAGCACGACTTCCCCCTGTGCGAAGAGAGAGTGGTCGTCCTATCAAGCCCCCACGCAAAGACTTGCCTGACTCTCAGCAACAACACCAGAGCTCCAAAAAAGGAAAGCTGTCAGAACAGTTAAAACATTGCAATGGCATTTTGAAGGAGTTACTCTCTAAGAAGCATGCTGCCTATGCCTGGCCTTTCTATAAACCAGTGGACGCTTCTGCTCTTGGTCTGCATGACTACCATGACATCATTAAGCACCCCATGGACCTCAGCACTGTCAAGGTACCCACTGCATGGGGCAGATGGGATGCTCAGGCAGTGATTGGAACCCAGGGATCGATCAGACGGTCACTGCTTTACAGGCACTCTACAATCTTATAAAATAGTAATGAGACAAAAGGTCAAGGACTTGATAAGAGCTTAAGCTATATGGTGGGTTTTATTGTTAGAACTACACTATCTACAAAAAGTTTTACTTACTGGGGAGTGTTGGGTGGTTACAGAGTAGGATAGTCATAGGCCACCCACCTTCCCCCTATTGCGTAGAAACCATTTCAGAGAAGTATTTCTTCAACCTACCCAAATTCCTTTGACTTTAAACTCTAGGGCGCATAGATCCTTAAGATCATCCCCACTTTGCTCTCAAAGAGGGCTGCTCTTGCAGTATCGGGTTGGCAGGGAAAGGTGAGTCTCCCTGCCTGTGCAGCTTCTGATGCTGCCTCCTTCTGCAGCGGAAGATGGAGAATCGTGATTACCGGGATGCACAGGAGTTTGCTGCTGATGTGCGGCTTATGTTCTCCAACTGCTATAAGTACAATCCCCCAGATCACGATGTTGTGGCTATGGCACGAAAGCTACAGGTGAGTGTCAAGGTTGGAATTTGAAAATAAGTGGCTCTGGGGGAGAAATTTTGTCATCTATGCTGTTGTACAGCTTCAGTATGAGGATGTCTCAGCTCGTACAGTTGTAACTTAAAAATTGTTGCACCACCATGGGGCCTAGGTATCACCAGGTCACTGTCCATCATATGATTTTCTGCCTCCCTTTCCAGGATGTATTTGAATTTCGTTATGCCAAGATGCCAGATGAACCCCTGGAACCGGGGCCTTTAGCAGTCTCCACTGCCTTGCCCACTGGCTTGGCCAAATCATCTTCTGAATCCTCTAGTGAGGAGAGTAGCAGTGAGAGCTCTTCTGAGGAGGAAGATGAGGAAGAGGAAGAGGAGAGTGAAAGCTCTGACTCTGAGGAAGAAAGAGCTCATCGCTTGGCTGAACTACAAGAACAGGTATTTTGTCCAGTTTACTGGGTGGTTAAGACAAACAATCATGCACTGCTTTTGCTACAGTTGCTATTGCTTCATTCCTTTATTTTACCTTTTCCCCCTCATTTCACATCAGTTAATTTTTTCTCCCCAGCTTCGGGCAGTACATGAACAACTGGCTGCCCTGTCCCAAGGCCCAATATCCAAACCCAAGCGCAAGAGAGAAAAAAAAGAAAAAAAGAAGAAACGGAAAGCAGAGAAGCATCGAGGCCGAGCTGGGGTGGATGAAGATGACAAGGGGCCTCGGGCACCCCGCCCATCTCAGCCCAAGAAGTCCAAGAAAGCAAGTGGCAGCGGGGGTGGCAGTGTTGCTACACTAGGTCCCCCCGGCTTTGGACCTTCTGCAGGAAGTGGCACCAAGTGAGTTCTTAACAGGGTGGAAAGCAGAAATGCGTTTGATAGAGGGATGCTTTACCCAGTTCTTGGCAAAGTTTTCTCCCAAATGGGTCTTTTAAGTTTCTTGTAAATGGCCATGTGACAAATACTTGGAGGGACCATAGAGTCTCAAAGCCTTCATTTCTGACGCTGTTGTGAAAGCAGTGTGCAAAAACCCGGCCAGACAGTATTTGTTGCCCCTAAACTGCTGGATCCGTGCTGTTTTTGTTTTTCTTGTTTTCCGTGGTGGGACAGCTTAGTAGTTTTAGGGGGCAAAAAGGTCGACCCATCCCAGCGTAGCTGTATCTCGTTCTCAGAACTCAAAATGAGTATAAATGCCCAACATACAGGTAGCACTGCTTTCTTAACCTAGTGCCCAGGCAGATTTACTCAACTGCCTTAATGAAGAAACATTCCATTCCTGACAAGAAATCTGGGTGACTGAACCTGAGTGGGAACGTTTTGGGAGAAGACCCTGCTGCTTCCCCAGTTGACAGATTGCTTTTCCTCGCAGATTGCCCAAGAAGACCCCGAAGACAGCTCCACCTGCCCTGCCTACAGGCTACGATTCAGAGGAGGAGGAAGAAAGCAGACCCATGAGTTACGATGAGAAGCGCCAGTTGAGCCTGGATATCAACAAACTACCTGGGGAGAAACTGGGGCGGGTTGTGCACATAATCCAAGCCAGGGAGCCCTCTTTACGAGATTCAAACCCAGAAGAGATTGAGATTGATTTTGAAACACTCAAGCCGTCCACACTTAGAGAGCTTGAGCGCTACGTCCTTTCCTGCCTACGGAAGAAACCTCGGAAGCCCTACAGTGAGTGTGCAGTGAGGTCCACCTATTAGTCCTGAATCGTTTGGGGACAGTTTAGAAAGAGTGTAATAGGGTGTGCTTGACACTCGTCATCAGCCCCCAGGATGATGGGTGCACTAGATGCCTCCTGATGTCCAAGAAAGGAGCTAAATGTGGCTAGAGCGTAACAGCTAGGGTGCTTATGCATAATGTTAGTCCTGACAAGTTTCTCCTCTTCAGCCATTAAGAAACCAGTGGGAAAGACAAAGGAGGAACTCGCTTTGGAGAAGAAGCGGGAATTAGAAAAGCGGTTACAAGACGTTAGTGGGCAGCTCAATTCTACCAAAAAGCCCCCCAAGAAAGGTGAGTGACCTGTAAGCCACTGCAGATACTTTGTAGCCCCCTCTAGAACTCTGGAGATCACACTGAAGTGTTTGTAAACTCCCATTTTGTTTCGCAGCGAGTGAAAAAACGGAGTCGTCAGCTCAGCAAGTAGCAGTGTCGCGCCTCAGTGCGTCCAGCTCCAGCTCAGATTCCAGCTCCTCCTCTTCGTCTTCCTCCTCTTCAGACACCAGTGATTCAGACTCAGGCTAAGGGGCCAAGCCAGATGGGGCAGGAGGCTCCGCAGGACCGGACCCCTAGACCACCCTGCCCCACCCTTCCCTGCCTTGCTGTGACACTTCCTCATCTCATCCCCCTCCCCCCACCCTGGGAGAGCTGGCTCTGCAGGGGGGAGGATCCCAGGCATATTGCTGGAGGAGGACACAAATGGACAACATAAGATTGAGTTCCCAGCCCCATTGAGAGTGACCTCTTGGGCCTAGAGCCCTCTATCAAAAACTATGGGTGGGGCAGGGGTCCAGGGTGGGAGTGGGCAAAGGCCCTGATGTGTGGTTTACCTGAGGCCATAGCTGCCCCGTTCACTTGTAGAGGCCCTATTTTGAGGTTGTTTTGTTCTAATTTATTTTAAGCTAGGTAAGACTGAGGGATGTGGGGCCATGGTCCCCTCAGTCTCCGTGGGGAGGGAAGAAGGGGGAGCTCTTTTTTTACGTTGGCTTTTTTTTCTACTCTTGTTTTCCCTTTTCCTTCTCCATTTGGGGCCCCTGGGGGCTTCAGTCATCTCCCCAGTTGGTCCCCTGGATTGTCTTTGTTGATTCTAACTTGTAAATAAAGAAAATACTATTCAAGTTTTGTATTATCTTAAGACATGTTTCTGTAGTGCTTTAAAGAAACGATGGAATTTTCTGGGAATTTTGAGGGAAGTTTCTGAGGTGAATGAAATAGGAAGGGCCATCCTATAGTTGGATCATATCTTCGTTTCTAAAACTGCTGTTGTGATAAAAAGTAAAAAAATGCCTGCCCTTTTGTAAAGTGAATCCTTTCATAAAACTTTCAGCTCGTGGTTTGCTCTTATAAATGAAAAAAGCAAATTCTCTGTTGTATTCATGTGCCCTTGATGGAGTTTGTAACTGAAGACAAAAGTGTAGGCTCTGGGGCCGATGCATGGATTCTCCTGGCCACTTACAGTGAAAGGAATGGAGGTAGACAGTGAAGGGCACGTCATGCTTGGGCATCTTCCTAGAGAAGGTAGTTGTGCCTATTTAATTTGCAACTTTGGCTTGGTGTCAAATTGCCAATTTACCAGAGATTCCTGCCAATGAAGAAGCATTCCTTCAATTCTTAAATTCAAGCCACGCAAGTCTCACCTCTTGCTAAGAAAATGAATTGTGGGGTTCAAGGATCTGGGACAATGAGGGTCCTGGGATTTGGGGGTTTATGATGTAAATGGTTAGGAAATAGGACTCTTCAAATAAAGGCTAAGAATTAGAAATGTAAATGGTGCCATCAGTTACCTGACAGGAACATGGGTACAATTTCACTGAGATGATTTTGAAGGAAGCAGTAAATTGGGTTCTAGGGTCTAGCAATGATTCTCTCCCCTGCACCTTATATTAGGATTCCAGTAGTGCTTTTGAAAACTTGGAATAGCTTCTGGTTTCTGTATGAGTTCTTAATGGGCTTGGGCAACACTTTAAAAAGCTCAAAATCTTAAGGTTGAGGCCTCTTTGTTGTAAATTGTTCAAAGTGGGGGGTGGAGGGGATCACTGATAGGGCTTTTTGACCACCTTAATTGTGGAACTCAACTACCTTTGAACTCTGGTCCTTGAGTGTTGGGGAAAAAAAATGATCATTTAGGTATTAAAAGCTATGGGCGTGGAATAGGAATTTTCAACTGTCAAGCTAAATAGTGAAGTGATTTCAGCTAGATGTGTGTGTAAGGTTTAAGTTGGATTAGTGTTAATAGATTTTTAACTCTAATTGTAATCCTTCAAACACATAATTTGGGGAAATAAATGATTAGAAGTAATTTTCCTGATACTGTGCTTCTGGAAGTACCTTAGTTCCTTTTTACTTGAACACAGAGCCAACCATAAAACCTGTAAGAGGAGACCTGGCTCATCCTCGTGAGTCCAGAACAGGGTGAGTCTGGGGAAGAAGCTCGACATGTGTAAACACCTCCCACGTTACCTGCCACTTAATAGGTAATTAATAGATGTTCATGGATTTCCTGATCTGTCTTGGTAAATATAAAGATTTCTTTCTAGGTCCTTTTTAAATTTACCTGATCCAAACCCAGCTGTATCCAATCCTATTCCCTTTAGGCATTTTAATAGTCAGGAGTCAGATAGAGTTGCACCTTGGTTGAAGTTCAATTAACCCCAAACCAAGGCTTTAAACTGCAAGGATGAATTTATACACTCCCTCCCCCTATCTGGGGATTTCCAGTTCACCCATGTAATCAACCTCAGTTGAATCCCGAGTTAGTAGCACTTGGGGATCTGGAGAATGACTAAGGGACTCGAGCATTGTGATGTTGGAATCCAAGGGTGGTGGAGGTGGGGTGGGGTGGGGTGTTCTGAAACCAATCCCCACATAAACCAAAGGACAACTGTGAAGTTTTAGGAACTCAGCGTTAATGTGGATTTTTGACAAGGCAGCAAGTGGGAAAGGGCATCTTAACTCCTATGTTCAAGGGTCAACTGTACTGCCTTGCAAAGTAGCCAACTTCCAAGCTAACAAGGATACAACTATGGATTTTGCTGTGGGCATTGTTTCCTCCGACGTTCCCAGCTTTTGGAATTATGGTTTGCATTGCCTCTTTGTTTTTTGTTCTTTTTTTCTTCAGTGTCATTTGCTCCTCTTTAATGCTTCCATTGGAGTATTCAGTCAACACATTTTGTGCTCCCTGATTGCCTTTTAATTTTTCAATAAACTAATGGTTAATAGACCTAGACACTGCCAAGACAGACAAACCCTGTCTGTTGGGGCAGAAAATAGAGCAAGGTCGGAGTTGGAGCTGGCAGAACGTCAAGGACACCAGGTCTGGAGCATCGGGTGGAGGCCGCCATGTGAAAACACTGGGACAGTGTCTGTGACTGTTCACTCCCCAAAGTGAGATAGATCTGGTTATGAAGTTAGAAAGCAAAAGGCTGCATAGGCAAATCCAATGTAACTATAAACTTGCTTGTGTAAGCTGCTTGAAACAATGCGGTGTATGAACCCAATAAATAGGTGGTAGGCAGGATGGTCTGGGCCCTCAGTCTGAGAGATCACTGACCCCCTGACCCTAGCTTTCTATCTTCTCTCTCGAGTTTCTCAATCTCCTGCAGTGCGCCTTTTCCAGCCGCTGCTCCCAGGATCGAGCCCAACACCTGTCCTCACAAAGCTTGCTCTACTAATAAAAGAGTTCAGTTATTAACTATCATGTTAGAATGTACTGATGGGCTCCAAGGTAAAAATGGCTTGGTCTTCCCAGATCTTCATCCTTACTGCACACCAGCCCTGCTTCCTTCCCCAAGGGCTCAGCACGAAGTGCTCAGGACAAGGACCAGAGCTAGCTGAAATTATTCTGAGCCTTGCCCCAAATAACCGTGAGAGGTCTCCCAGAGCAATGAGAGAGGGTGTTAGAAAGGTGGGAGATGTGAGAATGGTAGAAGGGAACTGGTCTGATGTCTTTGCTTCTTTCCCGTTTTCTGGATCATCTTAATTCTAGAAAAGTTCTACTAGCTGGCCTCCAGTGCTGAATGAGAGCTTGCTGCCCCCAAAGTTTATGTTCTGTGAGCAGGGAAAAAGAGCCAATTACTAGGAAGTCAATCACAGTATGCAAAGATTTATAAAGAATTTATAAGAGGATTCTGGTCTGAGATCTAATCTGAGGTCTGTTCGGACAGATCACAGAAGGTTGAGTATGTTTGTATCAGGGAGATGGAGGAGTAAATAAACTTTGCCAACACAAAAGCCGTGAAGGAAAACTCCCTGAATGCAGGTAGTACTGAAGCCAGAAGAGTGTTTCCAGATAAGAACAGAACATTGAGCTGTTAAAACAAGGAGGACATTAAACCATAAAAAAATATTTGAATTTTTATCCTAAAGACCTTAATAATATATTTACTGAGCATGTACTCTGACAAGCACTGTACTAAAAACAAGGAGTAAGTCTGATCTCCCCATCTGAGAGATGAAGAAATGAGGCACAGGTTAAGAAACTTCCACAAAGTGGCAGTACAGCCAGTGAATGTTGGAGGTGGGATTTGGATCCAGTAATCTGGCTCCAAGAGCTATGACTAGAATTTCGCTGCTGGGGAGCTAGGAGGCACGTACTTTGACAAACTTCCAGTAGGGAGAATTATGTTGAGTTTGTAGGGGGGTTTGCAGGGATGATCCTTTAGAGAGCAGTTGCAGTGGTGAGTCCCAGCAAGTGAGGAGGGGGATGCAGAATGGAGAGACAGCATGGTGGATGAAGACAGGTGAATAGATGTGAAAGCTGGGTAGGGAGTTAAATGGTTGGGACTGTTGTCTGTAGCCCCTTATTTTGTTTCTACACACCAAAGGAAGCACACCATATTGTATGATCTCTGTATGCCTCAGAGTCCCAGCGCTTTCCAGTAGTGGAAGTTTGATAGCTTGTTGCCTGAAAGAGTGCCACCTGCATGACCAGCCAGCCTGGCCCAGGGGGAGGGTTCCTGGCACACCTTTGATTGCCAGAGAGGGACCTTTAGCGCCACCTCGTGAGCACATTACCCGGCCTTCCTCCAGAACCTGGATCTCTTCGTTTACCCCAGTTCATCTTCAAGTTCTTTCCTTTCCTTCTTTTCTGTTCTTCTCTATTCTCTATTCTTTTCTATTCTCTTGAAACATGAGACTTCACTTTAGGACAGAGATCCTTATGTCCGTCCACCTCTGAAACATCTCACGTGACTTCCCTTGGGCTCTTTGACCCTCTTGCTTCTAGCTCTCATACCTCTCAGACAGTCTACTGGTTCGCTTCTGCCTCAGCCTCCGTGAGATGTTGCTTCCCTCTTGGTCCTGTCCTTGGTCCTCTTCTGATTTCCACAATATTTCTAAACAATTCTTCCCATCCCTCTGGAGGCAACTCCCACTCAAAATCCCCATCAAAACCTCGCTTGTAAGTTCCAAGACTTTTTCAGCTGCCTGATTGTAAAGTCACATAGGCTCCTGATACTCAGGACATATCCAGAAAAGATGCCATCATTTTTTCCCAAATATGTCCCTCTGTGAACTATCTATTTAACAAGTGTTCACTGAGAACTCACTAACGGACCAGGTAGTTATGGGCACCTTTACGATTAAGTTCTCAGGATAATGAAATGCAGTTTATACTCAACACCCTTTAAAAGATGAGGAAACTGAGGCTCAGGGTCATTCAGCAGGAGTCCATCACTGCATCATCCTTCTCCCAGGCTTTAGAGCTAGAGCCTGGGGCTCTCCCTTGATTCCTTCCCTTTACTGTCTCTTCCCTGCAGGAAGAATGAGGAGGAGGATAAATCACTTTATTTAGTTCATCATCCTGGATGTCTCCCTGGCCCTGGGTCTTGAACTGAACTACACTTGGTACCCTAAATTCCTAGGCCACCAGGGTGTGCCTCATATCTTTTTAATTGTAACTTCAGCCATGCTAAAAAAAAAAAAAAAAAGAAAAGGTTTATTTTTTCAACCTCGACTAACTGAGCCTAGCTGAATTATATTAGAAAATATGAAGACACAAAGAAGAAAGAAAACAACCACATTCCACAAGTCTAAGGAAGAGAATTTCCATTGATGGTTTTTGTTGTGTGAAGAGGAACTCCGAATATAATGGGGAGGGGGAGCATGTGTGAAGTGTGAGGATAAAGAAAATCTAAACCCTCCTTTTCAATAGTGGGAAGTAAAGATTAAAGTGTGTCACTGCAAAATCAAGATGTAACGACACAAGTATGTTAGAGATGGGAGGGAGTTCAAGCAAGTTCTCCCTCTAGGGATGAACACCTGGTGAAAGAGGGGACTGGAGACTGGAAGTTAGTTTAGCAAGTCTTACAGAACTATTTGGCTTCTTAAACTTACGTGCAGAGCATAACTTGTTAAAAATTAGAAATTCAGGGTACTCCCTGGTGGCCCAGCAGTTTAGTTCACCTGGGAGCAGTCCCACATCCCATGGTTCTGGGTTCAAGACTTGGGTCCAGGGGGAACAACCAATGTGAACAACTAAATTTTAAAAAATGCTTCTTCCTCCTCTTCCTGCTGGCCTGCTCACCTTCACTCCTGCCTGCACCTTTACTTAAAAAGAAATTAGACATTCAGTAATCCAAAGGAAAAAAAAATACTAACTTAAAGAGATAATCTGCACCACCATTTTATTGCCACATTATTTACAACAGTCAAAATGCAAGCAATCTAAATGTCCAATGAAGGATGAATAGATTTTAAAAAAAATGTGTACATATACAATGTAATGAAAAGAATTCAAAGACAGAAAAAGAAATGAAATCTTGCAACGACACGAGTGAACCTCAAGAGCATCATACTAAGTGAAAGAAGTCAGGCAGAGAAAAACGAACAAGATCATCTCACTTAATTGGGGGATCTCAAAGGGAAAAACAATCAAGAAGCTCTTTTACAGAGAATAGATTGGTAGTTGCTAGATGGTTGAAGGAGGTCAAAGGTTAAAAAAAAGTAAACAAAAATGCATTTTCAGTTATAAAGAAAAAAACGCAGTTGTGTAAATAAAAGGATGAAACGAGTTCTGGGTAAAATAGCACCCTTTATTTCCTCGAGGCCATGAGCTTATTCTGCCCTTAGGACCATTGTGCTTCTGTGCTCTCTTGCAGGACATTCATTCCTCATGTTTCGGCCTGTCCGATTTCATAAAGAACATGTTGGCTCAGACGTCACTTCCTAAAGTAGGACACCACCCTTCTCCTCTAATCACTCTTTATCACATCACGCATTTTGCTTAATTTCTTCATAGAATTCATCACAGTGTGCAGGCCTCCTATTTACCATTGCATATCCTTCTCACTTGTGGCTTATATGTTTCCTTCACCAAGCACAGATTTGGAGGTATGTCTGGCTCTTTCACTCCTGCACTCCTCACCTCCCACCAAGAGCAGGAAGAGATGCACACTCAAGAGTCGATTGGATGGATCACTGTCTGCATTGATCCATAAAAAATGCAGCAGTTCCACTGTCTTCTACGGGCCTGTTCCATAAAACAAATTAGAGTTATTCGTATTTTCTCCAGATTCCTTTTAGAACACTTTGCAGATATCCTTAATATGTAGTCAAAGTGAATTTACATTAGGCTATTAGTCTTAAGAAAATTGTGAGATGGTCCATCTCTGCTCTGCCACCTCCCAGTCCATGCACCAGGCCATTTCTCTGCAGCACATCTGTTCAACATGAAGAACATAGACTCTAGATTTAAACAGATCTGAATGATCTTCCCAGCTTAGAATTGTGTGACTTTGAATAGTTACTGAGCCTCAGTCTTCTCTTATTTAAAAATGCAGGTGCTATGCAGGGATCCAGGAGACTGTTAAGGTTTCCTCCCCACAGCCACAACCGAAACACAATGGATTAGCAAATAACAGCCTTTGAAAAGGAACAGGAATCAGCACCTCAACAAAGAGCGAGGACACAGAGCTACATAAATGGTAGGAGAAGCCAATCTCTCTCAGCATCATGCAGCCCTATTCAGAGACCCTTGGGTTGAAAGGGAGAGAACACCGATGCAGGTAACTCTCCCAGAGCTGAAAGGGTGCCACCATACCTGGTGGTATTCAGTTGCTGAACCAAAAACTTTGAAATTCAGCAAAAAGAGGGATAGACTCCTCATGAACAGAGATGCTGCAACTGTGTGGTGTCAACAATGGCAGCCACCATTGCAGGAAAGCCCCAGTGGGTAATGTCACCTCCTCAGCCATCAGTGGACTTAGATGAACAGTTGGTGTGCAGAGATGCCTTTCTACAGGCCGTGAGAAACAACCGACAGCAGCCCTGGCGTTGATAGTTGACTGGCTACCAGCAAGAAGTATTCCTTCTACCCCTCTCATGGGAAACTAACCGGAAGGGCTCCATTTAAAAGAGCAGTTCCCACCAGTCTGGAGCATCAGCTAAACAGTTTCCCTACCTGCTTGAATCTTCCTGAAATTCCCCCTAGGTCCCGGGTCCTGTCTACTATCCCCTGCTGGAGCTGCCACTCTTCTGGAGAACTGAGGGATTTTCACAAGGGAATTTGCTCCATCAAGACTAGTTTCTGGCTCGCTCTCTTCTGTTGGCTTTGTTGGGACTATGCCCTGTTTGTGTAGTGCCCACAGCTCTTAGGTCTCTCTCTGTGTCCTTCTCTGTGCTCATGTTTGCAATTCTGGGGGGGAAACTCTTTATTCCCCACCCCAGCTCTAACCCTGTAGGTTGGACTCTCAGGTATCAGGACTCGCCCTAGAACTTCAACATATCTGAGGAGTGTTAAGGTCACACAACTAAAGGAAACCTAGCATTACAGACCAACACCCAGACCTATACTGTGCAACTGACCTCCCTAACGTAAAACCTTTACATTAGGGGAGCCTAACGCACAGAAATAAACACAGAATGCCAAATAGATTGAAGAGACAGAGAAATATATGCAAAATAAGGGACTGAAGCAAAATGCCAGGAGAATATTTGAATGCAACAGAGTTAACTATCTGATGAAGACTTTAATTTTTTTATATTTTAAAGGAAATGCTCAGCAGGAATGAAGGTGAACAGAGGTAGGCAGCCATGAAGAAAGAGGAAGAAGCATTTTATTTATTTTTTTTTAGTTATTCATCTTGGTTGTTTTCCCCTGACCCCAGGACACAAACCTGAGTCCTTGGGATATATATGGACTATGCCTCGGCAGAGAGCACACCATGATCAGACTTTATTTAAAGCAACAGTTTTAATAATACTCGCTGAAATCAGGAAAACAATTAAAGAACAAAATGAGAACTACGATAAAGATAAGAGAAAATGTGAGGCAGTTCCAAGCAGAATTCCTAAAGCTAAAGAACACAATAACCGAGCTAAAAATACTCAATAAAGAGGTTCAACAGTGGGCTGGAAAAAGCCTCCAATGGAATCCGTGAGCTAGAATATGAGGCAGAGTAATGCACTTAAGCAGACCAGAAAGGAGAGAAAAGAACGGAAAGAAATGAAGACAGCATACGAGACCTAGGGGTTAACATCAAAAAGAACAACATTCATATCACAGGGGTCCCCACAAGGAGAAGAGAGAGTAGGGGTAGAAACCGTATTTGAAGAAATAACAGCTGAGAATTTCCCTAACCTGAGGAAGGAAGACTTCCAGGCCTAGGAAGCTCAAAGAGTTCCAAACAAAAGAAACTCAAAGAGACCTACACAAAGATACATCATCAATAAAAGGTCAAAAATACAAGACAGAGAATCTTAAAAGCAGTTAGAGAAAAATCAAGTTACATACAAAAGTGTTCCTATAAGACAGGATTTCTCAGCTAAAACTCTACAGGCCAGAAGGGAATGGCATGATACAATCAAAGTGCTTAAAGAAAAGGATTTCCAGCCAAGATTATTCTACCCTGCTAGATTATCTCTTAGATTTGAAGGAATGATTAAGAGCTTTTCAGACAAACAAAAGTTAAAGGAATTTATCACCATGAAACCAGTCTTACAAAATACACTAAAGGAAGTTTTATAAAATGAAAAGAAACCCCATTTGGAAAAAGAAGACATCAAAATATAATGTGGGAGGAGGAGAGTAAGAATGCGGACAGTTAGAATGAGCTCAAGACTAATTTTTTTCCAAGTAAAAATAGGATATAAACATAGAAATGTCCATGTAAACCCCAGGGTAAACTCAAAATACAAACCAATAGAAAAAAACAAAGAAGAAAATGAAAAGGGAAACCAAATACCACATAAATACTTTCAAGGTACCTAATAAGAGAAAGAAAAGAACAAAGGTACTGTGCAACAACTCAGAAAACAGTTAGCAAAATGGCAATAAACACTTACATATCAATAATCACCCTAAATGCTAATGGACTGAACTCACCAATCAAAGGCATAGAGTGGCTGGATGGGTTTTAAAAACCCAACTTTCTGATGCATACAGAAAAGTCATCTACATTCAAGAGCTAAACTTAGGCTCAAAGTCAATGGTTGGAAGATAATTCTATAATTAAATAGTAACCTAAAAAAATTAGGGACAGTCATATAAGACTAAATAAATAGATTTCCAACTAAAGAAGGTAACAGAAGACAGGGATAGACATTCATTATTATTTATAATAGAGCTGCAAATAGCCTAAGTGCCCATCAACAGATGAGTAAAAAAGATAAATAATGGAATATTATTGTTATCAAAAAAGATGAAATCCCATCATTCACAGCAACATGGGTGGACCTCTAAGGAATTATGCTTAGTGGGAGAAGCCAGAAGGAGAAAGACAGACATCCTATGGTATCACTCACATGTGGTATATAGAGGAAATCAAGCAAGCAAATGAATTAAATCAAACAAGAACAGACTTTTAGTCAATAAACACAAAACTGGTCACAGGAAGAGAAGTGGGAGGGTGTTCAGGCAAGTTGGGTAGCAGAGATGAATTGTATAGTGAAGGAAAAACTGAAATGGTGAACTGGGTTTATCACACACAGATGTGGGTTTACTATGATCCACACTTTAAACCAAAAAGTGTAATGATGCAATGTTTCTTCAATAAAATTAATTTTGAAAAATGGAATTATATTAGGATCTACCAAACGGGATTACTTTAGGATTAGAAGATACAGCTTATATCCAGTACATGATACCCAGAATGCATGGAAAAGAAGAAAGAGGGAGAGGGGACCCAGAGGCGGGCCACACAGGACACTCAGAGAATACTCAGCGGGGAGGAACTCGAGATGGTGGAAAGGTTGTGTTATAGGGCAGAGAAGGAATTTGATGTTCTCGATATATGAGAGGGATGATATGTTCATTATCTGCAGAGGGGAACCTTCCAGGGAAGAAGAGTTAAAAATATAGAACACTATATTTTAAAGTTTCTAAAATAAACTAAAGGAAATTAAATCAAGAATGTAACAAAATAATTAAGAATTTTTTTTTAATAAGAGGCTGCTTATTTTGAGACTATAAGGGGTAAAATATGAGAGACAATACATCAATCTGAAAGGTTTTAAATTGTTCCTAGAAGTTCCAGTGACTTCCAGGTAATATATGCTTCGTGAAAAAAAAGCGCACTTCTCATCAAAAGAGAACACTTTTAATGACTTCATTCAGTTAGAACAGAGATCAGAGAACTGTCTTCCAAGGATGCATCAACTTAACTTTAATCAGAAAATCAGCAGAGATCAGGACATCTTGGAGACAGATACATCTTGTGAAATCTTATGAGAACAAACTCATTCTTCTTTCTCTGAGAATTACTGAACCCCTTGCCTCAGAGATGAGTGTTCGCAGCAAGTGGCATCTTGTCCCCCGGTCATAGTACATTAGACTGGGTGGGACACTCACTCCAAGTTAGAGCAGTTCTCTGTTGTTTCAATCATTTAAAACTGTGACTGAAAGACAGCCTCTGGAGGTGGCTAAAGCTGAGGTGATATCAGGGACTGTGGAGTGGACATGACAGCGGGAAGGCTAGGCAGCCTATAGAGAGAAAATGGCCAACGTGCAGAAGGAGCTACAGACCCCAGGGCCGGGGGTGGTGGGGCACTGCTCCGGCGTCTGCTGGCTTTTCAGTTCTGAGTTCTCTTCCCTGGGAGGCATGGCTAAAACCCACCCATAGGTTCTGGGCACTACTTGTGTGTTTTTATTGCAAATATCTTCTCCTGATCTGTGACTGCTTCAAGCATCTAGCTCAACTTGTATTTCCTAAAAGACACAGGCTCTCCAGAAAACCTTCTTGGGCCACCTCAGACCTCAGGGATCCCCTCTTTCAATGACCACAAACAGCACCAGATTATGTCCCAGTTACAGGACCCCAGCTGAGGGCCAGGAGGGCTGCATCAGCATCCTGCAGAGAGTGTGAAAATTCCTCTCCCGTCACCACCCCTCCCAACCAGTAGCTCTGGGTGAAACCTGTGCCTTTTGAAAGGCTCCCACGTGATTCTTGCATGCATTGCAATTTGAAAACCACTCATTCGTACCACTTGTACGTGACATCCTGTTTAGTGTGGGCACTTATCTGTGTGTGTGTGTGTGTGTGTGTGTGTGCGTGTGTGTGCGTGTGTGTGCATGTGCGCATGTGTATGTGTTGGCAGGGAAAGGGGACCTCTTGATGCCCCACAAGTCACATCATAAGTACTGGGGTCAAAAAGCAGAGACCTATAGGACAGAGGTAGATGCTACTCTATTCAAAGTTAGTACGATGGGGGTGCATTCAGGAGACAATGGCACTAAGCAGGCAAGGACATTCATCTGCATTTCAGAGTCTTGCGAGGAATCCGTAGGGTGTCTCTGTGTCTCTCAGAAGGGTCATTACCTAAAGTCGTAAGAAACATGACAGTGTTGAAGTTCATCGTCCTAGAATCCTCTCTCTGACTGCCCCCCCACCCCGCCCCAGCGCTCCCCCACCTCGCCTCTGCTCAAGTCCCTGCCCACTGCTTGTCTATATCACTGGCCTTGACCACATTCCTCCCACACAGAATCCCTGATTCTACATCCTCATCCTGCTCCGATTCATCCCGTTTCCTCCCCGCGGGCTCCCATGGCCTCCGCACCTGGGGACACTGGATGCACACGTGCCTGTGATGATGAGGATGGTGCCCATGAGAAAGCCCACCAGACCGAGAGCCACGCCCAGGGCACAGATGAGGGTCTCTGCAGTGTCCGGTGGTGGGGTAGGCACCTGGGGTTCTGGGAGAGAAAGGAAGGGTCAGGGGACATAGCACAGGGACCCTAAAGGAAACACAGGTCTGAGGTGGGTGGGCTGGGGAGGGGGCTCCGTACCCCAGTGCTTGAAGAGCGGCTCATCCAGGCCCCAGTGCTCCACCTTGCAGTCGTAGAAGTCATCAGCCGAGGGCACGAAGGTCAGGTAGTGGAACTTGCGGAACAAGTGGTTAGGCTGGGAATAGAAGCTGGTCTGGGCCACCCCCTCGGTGACTGTGTGACCGTTGTGCAGCCAGGTGATACTGATCACGGGGGGGAAGATGTTGTCCACAATGCAGATGAGGGTGTTCGGCTGGCCCAGCTTCACTGGAGACTTGGGGAGTACAGTCACCCTTGGAGGCACTAGGAGGAATGAGACCCTGAGTCCCAAAGGCTCATCCCTGTGGTGGAGCCTCATTAGACCTGGAATGGGGGAGGCCATCTGAAGCAGGGGCTGGTAACCCCCAGCTGGGAGGGATTTAGAGGGAAGGGACAGAGGAGGCTTCCAGCATCTGGCAGATCCCTGAGACAGAGTCCAGGTGGGAGGGGTCCTTCCCCAAGAAGGAAGAGGGTGCCAAACAGGTCCGGGAAGATCTAGAGCCTCCAGGGAGAGGCAAGGACTGAGCACAACAGTTTCAGATTCTGAGAACTATGAGCCAGCAGGCGCAGAGTCCTGTGGGGCGGGGAAGAGGCGTCTCTGGGCCTCCCCTAGCTGGCGGTGGGGAGTGGGGCAGTGGAAGGGCCGGGTACCGTTGGTGGCTCTGGTGCGGTTGGAGCGTTCCACTAACACCTCCAGATGGGCTTGAATTGCTGCGATGCTGCTCAGCCCACCCTGTGGGTCAAAGTAGGCCAAGTTGCCAAACTCAGGCAGGCGCCAGGCAGCTTCCTTTTCCTTCAGATCCACAGAGAACAGCTGCTCCCCATCAAATTCATAGGCGAACTGACCTGAGGCATCATAGGACTGGTAGAAGGCTGGTCCATAGGAGCCCATGTGGTCCGCTGCATTGGATGAGTCCAGGGTCAGGGAGAGAGAAGAAAGCCTATTAATCTCATCTGTGGCATATGTCTTGTTGAGTCTCTGAACCCATTCCCCAGGCATACTTGAGATGCCCTGTTAGATCTTGGCTATGATCATCTGCTCTAGTTACGTTATCAGACCCTGGGTGTGAGATGTTGGGGTATGGGTGGGGATAGGATGAAGAGAAAATGACTAAGGAGAGAAGTGAGTGAGTGAGGAGAATAGGCAACAGCAGTCAGAAGTAAGAATTAAGTTTGTGACAGAGAAGCCAAGGGGATGGGAGAAGAAGCCCCAGGTTCTGCAGAGCACAGGGGAAAAGGGATCAGATGCTCAGGACCCAGCTCTTCCATCCCAGAGCATTATGATCCAAAATGTCTCCTCCCATAAAGGAGACACAGTTTTCTGGGAATTGGGGGTTAGGTTTTCATTGGTAAGATTCCTTTAGAGTTCTGTGAACTCCTTTGTTTAACAGTCTTTTTTTTTTAACCACCAGCATTGGGTCTCAAACTGAGGTTCTTAGGCTCTACGTGGTCAGCACCTTAGCTGTCATAGCTGTCTGAGCTACAAGGGTGCGCCTGTTCAGTAGTTTTAAGAGACTATCATGTACCCAGCAAAGGCAAGGCCCCAAAGAAATACAGAGGACCCCATACAGAAAGAGTTCAGGCCTAGAGACGGATGAAGACAGATAAACGGTACCTACTGACACGGTGGTCAACGCTGCAGTAGAACTGGATATGATGGGCACACTCAACTGAGGAAGCACAGGGAAAACCAAGGTGCTGGACAGCAGCGGGTGGAGGTTTGGGTCTCAGTAAGGAGAAATGGGGAGGCGACTGAAACCTCTTCCCCCCCCCCACCCAAAAAAACCTAAAAATGAAAAAAAAGAATTCCAAAGCGAAGCTGACTATGGCTGAACAGAGCTTCACCTACATTTTAGATCCGGAACAGATATGATAAGGGTGAGAGGAATTGGGGTTTCGTGGAACAGGAAGTCGCCCAGAGAAGGAGAGGGGCAATTCACGCTGCTCTTTCAGGAACCTCTCCCCACACCTCCTTCTTAACCCAGTGGCCAGCCCTCAGCACTCACCCTTGGTGGACCCAGCTTTCTGGGGGCTCAGGAGGGTCATCAAAGCATGGAATACTAGGACCAGCCCTCCATTAAGGACCATTGTCCTCTGGAGCTTTAACCAAATAAGTCTCAGATGGTGTGAAGGGTAAAGGAACGCACAGAAATGAAGAAAACAGATTCCGGGATGGAGAGAAACCCCACGCCCCCCGTTGCATTTGGCCAATCAGAAAAATTCTCTGAGTTAACTAAGCTGTTGCTGGGTAAAGAAGCAGGCTAGAGGGCCTGGGTGAGAAGCTGAAAGAATTCGTTGAGTCAACCTGAACTAGAGCGGCTTAGTCCAAAGGAAGATCAAAAACAAGTTTCTGTTCGGGGAGATGGGGGCGGGGGTGTGGGTGGAGCTTAGATCAACTGTAACAACATCCTCCAAGAAGGGACCCTCTGAAGAAAGAGAAAAGACCTGATGAGAGCGCTGTACCGCTGAGCTGAAATACATACTCTCACCTTGATTTCTGGTGGGCAGACTCCTGTTCTCCCTGTAAGTTTCTGCAGACTGATTTGGAGCTGAAAAATAAAATAAGGAAGCTAAAAGGAAAATATTGGATACACTGTAGAATATGGTAGAGCACTCTAGCCAAATATCTGAAGGTGATTTGCCAAAGCTCATTAAATGATTAAATGATTTTTAATTGTGAAAGATCTAAGAAATCATCAGAGCTGGTGGTTCCAAAGCTGGCCACACGGGAGAATCAGCTGAGTTTGTTTAAAATACTGGCTTCTGGGCCAGGCGACCTGTGTGATTAGCATGATCCCTAAGGGATGGTTCAGTGGACTGTCTTCTGGAAAAATGGGCTCCGAGGCTCTTTCCTCCTGCAATAAAGCAGATTATGACTTTTGACTTCAAATTAACCAAATGACAGTTAGCACTGGATTTGGTGGCGCGGTTCATGGGGAACTCTAATCTTAGGTCTTTTAGTTACTGTTCCCCGGTGTCTAGAATAGTGCCGAGTCCACAGCTGAGTGCCCGACACGTATTTGTGTGGACCTAGTGGGTTCTCTCCATGCCATTTTCCTTTCAGGTGACAGCTGGAATCTTGGGACAGCAGGATAATAGATTAGTAGTAATTAGATGTACATGGGGATTTTTTTAATGTAGTTTTTAGATATTAATCCCTAATTCCATCGCATTATAATCCAATTATCTTGTCAGACTGATGCATCTTAGAAACTTGTGTGACTTGTTTTAGACTTGGAATATGGCCAACATTTGTAAATGTTTCACATGTACTCTAATTGCTGAATGCAGAATTTTATAAATGCTGTTGGGCGAAGAGTGTTGATTTTATTGTTCTAATCTAAAAAGTCTTTCCTCGTTTTTGCACTGACCTATAACTAAGAGAAACATATTTAAATATCCAGTTATGACTAGGTTTTTCTATTTGTTTCTATTTTATAAATCAGTTTTGCCATCTATATGCTTAGGTTATTAGGTGCCTACTTTTAAAAAATTATTATGATCTCAGTGCATTGAGCTTTTCCTCAATTTTGACTATACAGTTTTATTTTTGCTAATACTTATTTGATATATTTTTTCTATCACTTTGTTTTTACTCTTTTTTTATGCACTGCTACTTTAAATGAAGCTCTGTATTATAAAGACAGATTTGGGGTTTCATTCAATCTGACAGTCTCTTCTGATTGGCGACTAGATTCATGTTAGTCAAATCACCAAATTTGCTTCTGCAACAATCACTGAAATCTCAGTGATTTACCAAAATGGGTTTGTGTTACTCCTGTGCAGTTCATGGCAGGCTGAACACCAGTTTTTGTTGTTGTCATTGGTTTTAAGAGGAAGGAAGCAGGAAGGAATGAAGGCAGGCCAGCAGCAGGCAGGAAGGAGGAAATATTTTCTTCACTTGTTTATTTCAGTTGTTCCCACCCTCCTGCCTGGCTGTGAACCCTCATCCCTGGGCTGTATGTGGACAGCCCCCCAGGCACGAGCTTAGCACCCAAGCCACCAGAACACTGACACTGTAGTTCTTCTTATCTATCGCTTTGGAATAAAGTTTAACTGTGTATTCAATTCTGTGTTCAATGGTTATTTTTCCTTTTTAATATTTTAACTAGTATTAAAAAATATTACCCCAATGTTTTTATGCAATCAGTGTTACAGTTAAGAAATTTCCTGTCTGTCTTACTCTCTGAAATCTTAGAATTTTCTCATTGTTTTTGATATTTTTTATTTTGTTATATTGTACCTAAAATAGGCTTTCCTTCTCTTGATTCCAATCTTTCAATTCTGGGAATTTATGTCTTTTTGTAACTATTTTCTTCTCTCTCTTCTTAGGTTTTTTTTTTTTTTTTTTTTTTTTTTTTTTTTTTTTTTTTTTTTTTTTTTTTTTTTTTTTTTTTTTTTTTTTTTTTTTTTTTTTTTTTTTTTTTTTTTTTTTTTTTTTTTTTTTTTTTTTTTTTTTTTTTTTTTTTTTTTTTTTTTTTTTTTTTTTTTTTTTTTTTTAATCTTTATGGAACTCATCCATATTTGGGTACTTTTCTAACTCTCTTGATTTTTCCTTCCATTTTAAATTTCTTTACCTTTTCCTGGTCCATCCTCAGAGAGCCCTTCGGTGTAGTCCTCCATATTACTCATTTGTTTTTCAGTTGTAGCTCTCTCACCATCTCTCCCATTAATGTGGTTTTAATTTGACTATTATGCTTTTTCACTTAGAGCTCTTCTATAATTTCCCATACTTTTTCATATTCTAATAGTTTCTCTTGGTTTTTAAAAATGTATTTTTCGTGCCCATTTTAAGGTTTTCTTTTTTAATACATCTTTGAAGGGCACATATGGGCCTGTTGTTTTTCCTTAGAAATGGTGGTACAGCCCAAAGACAGGGCGTTCTGATCTTAGTCAATGAGCACCAGTCTTGAGTGTAAGGAGAGAAAGGACTGCAGTCCCAGGACAGCACAACATCATCGTTGTCACTGTTTTGATGCCATTTAATTGAACACTTTAGGTCAGGGCTCAGGACAAGGAGCAATGAGAGGGGCCAGTCCTCCTTGATCATGGTCAGCCCGTCCTGGGGCTGGGAGATGGACATCTGGAAGACTGGAGGACCTGGCAGTCAGTTTTGCCTGCCTTACCTCATTTCCTGCCTGACTCCAACCAGGATTTCAGCCTTGACTTTATCCTAAATCCTCAATAACTGAACGAACAATCAAGAGCTTCCCTGTTTTTTGCAGTGTGGGGCCAGCAGGGATTGTTCCAGTCAACACTGGGTAGAGGGAAGAGCAGACTGCCGTTGGGGGTCACTGCAGGCCCTCATTATTTCCCTCTATCGTATCTCCAGGGTTGATTTTTAGGGTGGGAACAAATAACACGTGCTAATTTATCCTGGCAGAACGTCTCTTCATTATTGCCTCGAAATATTTATTTATGAAATACACACCCTCCTAAATCGAAATGTCAAGAATCATGGTTAATTAAATCTTTGTTATACAATCTCCCTTCTCCCCCTAAATGTCAGTGCAGTATTTAAAAAGTGCTTGTCAAATAAACAAATAGATGATAACAAATAAAGTGAATATCAGTGGTTCTAGGGGGAGACATTCCAATATAAGGAACAAATACTGGAAACAAATACAGATTCAAAAACAAAATGAGTCAAGTGTCTACTCTTTGAATAGGACATAAGTGTAGTTACTCTAATTGTCTAAAATGCTGATTTTGAGGTAATGGTCGTTGCCTCTGTCTTGTCCTCTGGAACATGCTAAGTTGAGGTGGGAACTAGGAGGTATCAATCATTAAATAAGCATTATGGAAGACCTGCTATGTCCTGGGCACTGTGCATTTCAGTGTAGACACGTTGAAGAGTGAGACGTGATCCCTTTCCTCTAGGACTGCTGTCCACTGCAGCAGGTGCCCACCATTTGTGGTGACTAAAATTTGCAAATTAGCTAGCCCTCATTAGATATAAGTGTAAAACACTTACACCTTGTAAATATATATAATATATATTTAAATATATAATTTGTATGTAAACTGTTGGGCTCGACTCCTGCAATCAGGACTGGAGGAAGGGACTACAGAGGATTGACAAAAAGAAGGAAAGAATGCAACAGACCAAAATAGAAGAAAGCGGGATCAGGGGGTGAAACTACAGGGGAAGTCTCACCCCAAATAGCTACCCCGAGTCACAGACTCCTCGAATATTTATTGTCTTTACACGAGGCAGTCATTTACAGAAAAAATGCAAAAAGTAAATCAGCCATTCTAACAATCAATGTTTAAACTTTACACGAATGTTTACAGAGTGATTTTACATTTAAAAGGTTTAAGATAACTATCTAGCTTCCAGGCTTCATCCTGAGGCTCAGCGGGGAACAAAAACCTCCTCTCCAAGGTTTTCCTTGACAGGTGGGCCTCTGGTTTTCCAGTTGCCAGGGTAATTGTTTTACCACATTTTGGCTTCACATATCTAAACTAAGTTTCCTCTTTATTGATCCCAGCAATAAACCAAACATTTTATGATGGTTAATGTTTAAATGACAATATTGTTGATATGTTGGGTTTAAAATATATTTTTAAAATGCATTTCATTTGTTTATTGATTTTCTAATGTGGTCACTAGAAAAATTAATGTCCATATTTAAAGTCACCCCTATTATTGTTCTGTTGAACAGTGCTTCTCTCACTGCTCTTGGCTTGCTACCAGCTGGCCTTCCTCTCCTTTTCCTCTATCCTTCCATTTAAGCAGCCTGATGGCAGGGGCTCATGGGGGTCTTTTGCTGTTACAATCTAGAGATTCCACCAGAGGGCGGCTTACCTTTCAGTGTCAACACACACACTCTCTCTCTCTCTCTCTCTCTCTCTCTCTCTCTCTCTCTCTCTCTCTCTTTTTCATGTATTTTGTTTCAGGTACTGTGCTAGACTCTGGGGCCACAGTTATGGTTACTGCCAGCTAGGCTCTTCAATCTGTCATGAAAGGTTGTAAACAGAACTAAATATGGTTAAAGAAAAAAACCTATTATATTAATATGCAATATAAATGTTCACATAGCCTCCAACTTTCTGGGGGTCATCCTTTCCATGATAATTAAAAAGTTTTAGATGCCCACCCAGATTCAGGAATTGAAGTGTTTTTTCCTCCTCTCCCCGGAATTTCCTGAACAAAGAAGTGATGCAGCGTGTGCTTACAGAGGCCAGAAGGCAGATGTCATCTCTTGTTCCAACCTCCTGTTCCCGGCCGTGCTTGATCATTTTGAGGCAGTTGCTGCCTGCCAGAGCAGGCTTCCCCTGGAACGTTCCCTCCCATCTACTGACTTCTTGAAATCCCAGAGACCCAACCTCTGTCTCCTGGGAAGAAATGGAAAATTTTAAGCTACAATCACTCTTCCTTTGTATCTTTATATCATTTTAATTTTGCACATTAAAGCTTATATGTGAAAAAGATCAGTTTATATGTACTTTATATATAACTTTAAATAACTAGTCTCACTTTAGTCTGGAGCAATAATTCCAATAGATGGTAGGAGGAGTCCTAAACTGGCTGTGTAAATACAGATGTAGCTCTTCCTGTTTAAAAGAAATGTTTTTTAAATAATTATGTCCCTTTTGGGAAAGGCCATGTAGTTCAAGGTTTCTCCTCTTCTCTTTCCTCTTATCCTCCTTTTGGAATGACATCTGGGGCAGAGGGCAAACTTACATAATATTATGGCCTGTGTGTGGGTGGCTTTTTTCTCTGTTCTGATTGTTGCGAGTTTGTTTTATTCTCCCAATTCTTTAGTAATTTGCTTTGAATTTTCAGAACTCCAGTCCTTGTGTCCTCATAAGAAAGAATTCAAGAGAGGTACAGATATGCAAAAGAAGTTTTATTGCAAAATAATGACTATTGCAAACAAAAGCAGTGCAGATTTATCAAAGAGATGGTAATGTCCTCAGAAAGGAGAGTAGGCTGAACCCAAGGGGGTTTGGCATAGGTGTATCTCTTGCTGGAGCTTGTAGTCCCCATTGTTCCTCCTTAGGCCTTCCCCCAGGGGCGGATTCTGCTCCTGTCTTTCATGTTGATTGACAGAGTTACATAACCAAACTCTTACTGGGCATGTTCCATCCCAAGACCACCTGATAGCAGTGGGCGGGGGGTGGGGTCGGGAGATCTGCAATACTATTTTATGCTAATTACCTTCAAAGGTTACTTTGGATTACATTACTGCAAATCTGCGCATGCTCGGGTATTCGGATTGTCCCAAACTTGAAGAATGTCTCTGACATTGAAAGAATCTGAGAGAATCTCCCTGGGAAGGCAGATACTTCTCTTTTTAGAGTCCCTGGCCTTGAGAGGGTTTTCCTTAATAAGACAGACTTTGTTAGGGCCTCCCACCGGTGCTCATATCTAGCAGGTGTTCCTTAACAGAACAGCCTTTGTCTGTTAGGGCCTCTCACCCAGTGCGCACATCCAGCCATCAACCTGACATGATGGTTCTGTTTCCCATTTTACCCTCGTCATTGGCTTCTGCCTTCTCTCCCTTAATTCCCAAAGCTTCTGTGACTGGTCTAATTTGTGACCGATTCTCCTTGGTAAAGGCAACAGACTCAGCCATGGTCACTGCTGATGTCCTTTACATCTTGATCAGCTGCCACCAGATCCCGGGCCTATGTAGTCAGGTCTATGTCCTTGGCTCCAGGCCAACTCTTCCCTCTCCGTGGCCAACTGAAACTCACGTTATTAAAAATCAACTCACCAAATGACCAACCAGTCAGAAATTAATTTACCAAATCACCAGTTTTACCAATTTACCAAAGACTTAATTCTTTCATTTCTATCAAGTCTGACAATTTTATTGAATAGTTTTTACAGATTTTTGAAGATTAAAAATTCTTTTTACTAAATATGATTTTCTTTTTGTCTTTAGAGTACCTTTTAAAGTGATGCTTAGTTTGTCATGTTAAGAATACCAGAGAAGATGATAAATGGTGGTAGATTTAATCTCCCTAGATGTCCTCACAAAAAAGGAGAGATCAGGATAGCAAAGAACACAATGTCTGTACCTAGGGACAAGGCAACCCCTGAAATAAATACATGAGTGTCAGTGAGCTCTGGTGGAGTAGTGATTAGGTCTGCCATCTGCAGCTGAGCACAGTTTACACACATCCCAGGATTTATGTCCTGGGACCAGGTGGAACAACCAAGATGAACAACTAAGTAAAATACATAATGCTTTTCATCCTCTCTCTCCCTGGCTACCTTCGTTTCTGCCTGCATTGTTCCTTTAAAAAAAGAATGGGTAGGTCCAAGCAACTACGCAGGAGCCTGCGTAGAGGTAATACAGAGATGGAAAAGGAAAATTCTGGCATTTTTAACATCTCAGCAACACAGGAAGGTCAGTGAATACCCAGCTCTAAAAGGAGATGGCCCCAGGCATGCCTTGGTGACATGGAGGCCTAGTACACCCTGGGAGCAGTCACACATACGTCCCAAGGTCCTGGACCTCGGGACGGGGGGCGGAGGGGGCGGCAGCCAAAGTGAGCAACTAAATAAAAATAAAGTTTTTCTTCTCCATCTCTTTTCTTGCTTGCCTACTTCATCCCTGCCTGCACCTTTCCTTAAGCAAACAAACAAACAAACAAAATGGAGATGATCCTACTCTGAAAGCCATGGTTAGCAAGGAGGCCAAGAATCAAAGCCTTTGGAATGCCAGGAAACTTGTTTCAACAAAGTCTTTTTTCAAAACCATGACTTTGCTGTTGTATATTTAAATTTAGTATATATAGAATCTTGGCAATATTCTGCTTTAGAATACTGTTTTATCTTTACATTTGTGTGCTAAAAATCGTAATTTTCCCCAAGACTATGAGAGTTTCTGCACATAAGATCACAGGTCATAACAAAGGCGTGTGAAAAGGAAAGACCCCTGATAAATTAATATTTTTATAATAAAATATCCCCATATGTTTAGCAGAGACATTTGTAATGAAAACCACATTCATGTGTTTTCCTAAACCAAAGGTCAGTTTTCTCCCTGAGATTAATTATACATCAAGTCTCTGAAAGCAGTTTCCACAGCTATATGTTTGAAATGATCACTAGCTATAAGCAGTATATATTGTTATGTAACACAGCACAGATAGTTATCATTTCTGCCACAAATAGGAGGATTAAAGAGAGAAGATGACAACTGAGTCGTGCCTTGGAGGATAAGCAGGAGCTATGGATCAGAACGCAGCAGAGCTCACGAGCAGGGACAAGCACAGGCAATGGCGCAGAGGCTTCGCGTAGAGGCCAGCCCGGAACTCTGCAGACGCCAAAGTAAATGGAGACGGGCAGAGACAGGGCTTGGAAAACTGACAGGTATCAGATTGTGAAGAGCTTCCAATACTCAATGTGATTGATGGGAAGTTGGCACAGGTTTTGTTTTGGAGCCAGGAGAAGGATTAGATGATTGAAAGGATGGAAAGAGAAGAGAGGCAGTGGGTCTGATGGATGGATGGATGGATGGATGCATGGATTGATTAATGAATTACCCCTTGAGACTGTTCCAAATCTTATCCCCTCTTCAAACTTCACATTCAATGTCCCCACTGCATGCCCCTCCCCCCACTACCCTCAGTGCACAGAGAAAACTGGCCGGGCGCCCTCCAACAGTGACATCCTGATCCAGCGTGATTTCTCACGTTTCCTCAAGTCCCAGGCTGGAGCTCTTCCTGTTCCTGATCCTAAGCACAGCCCACCCTGCACCTGCAGCCTCCAGTCCTCTGCTCCGGCCTCCACTGAGAAGTTATGTCAACCGTGCTCTCCTCCACCTCCATGGTCTTTACTCAGCCCCTCTCTGCTGGATCCTTCCCCTCAGTTTCAAATGTGCACTCAGCCTGCACCCTGGTAGCACAGGCAGCTGAGACACTGGTGTGCAGACCACAGAAAACCCGAGGACCAGGACGAGGGTGAAAAACCAAAAAATCTAAATAAATGAGTAATGCTTCTTCCTCCTCTCTCTTCCTGCCTGCCCGGCGCACTCGGCTCTTGGCTCTTCTCACCTCCCTAGCCTCCACCTCATCTCTCTCCTTTCTGGTGTTTCTTAAAGAAAACTCTACACATGCTGTTTCTATTTATTTATTTTTCATGAGAACTTTGGGGCTTGGGAGCCAAAAACTTGTACAACGTTTCAGCAGAACAGTTCAAAGTATTAGCGTAATCTGGTTGGGCTTGAATTCAAACTTTAGCAGCTTCCACTGGGGCCAAGGCAATGTCAGCCAAAAATGCAGCGTTGGCAGAAGCAGCCAAATGCAGGGATGGGAGTCAGCGGCAGGTGTCTGTCACTGTACAAGACCTGGAGAAGGTCATAAAAATCTAGCCAGCAGATCCGCTGCACGGGGTCACCAATGAGACTGGGCGCCCGACCTTTACTCAAACCTCTTTGAGCGTAACTGAGAACCCATCAAACATGCCCTGCTTAGGGCATTCCACTAACTCCCGGGGAACGACAGCAGTGTATGCCAGACCTCAACCTCAGACCCCACCAAAGCCACCCGGAGAATAAAATCGTCATGGAGCCATGTTCCCAGCTGCACTCTTCCACAGTGGTCGCTGCCGGGTCGCCGGATCTGCTGGGCGCCGGCAGGGCCGCTTTGCTGCGGGAGCCTGGCACCACGTGCTCCAGCTGCAAGGGGTCGCGTTGAAGAGCTCGGCCCGGCTGCGCCACAGACTAGAACGCTTTCTCCTGAAGATGGTGACATCACCACCTCTTCCACCGAAAGGCTGCAACTCACAGTATTTCTTTTTTAAAGGGAAGGTGCAGGCAGGAATGAAGATGAGTAGGTAGTCACAAAGAGAGAGGAGGAGGCAACATTTTTATTTTATTTTTATTTAGATGTTTGCATTTGTTGCCTCCCCCTGACCCAGGAGGCGAATCCGCTTCTTTGAGAGGTACGTGAACGGTGCTCCTCCGGAGGCAGCTGACCTAACCGTTACTCCGCAGGGCTCCACGGACGCACCAACACCTTCCTTGCCCATTATGCCAGATCTTGGTGGGTTTCTCTGCTGTTTTCACCGTGACGGAACACGCGCACCTTCTAGAGATTCTCATTCAAATTTCAAGGCATGTGCATCATTCATAAAGTCCTGTTTGCCTGGAACACAGTGTATCTGCAAGGGCAGGGAGGTAAGATTAAACAGAGCAAGGACTGCACAGAGCCTGTAATGCTAGGCTTCGGCCAGGGACTATTTCACAGACAACAGCGAGACAATGAGGTTTCTAAGTGGAGAGGAAATGGTCACAGCTGCGCCCTAGGAATGTTACCCGGGAACGAGTATGCTGCCTGGAGTGTGTCTGGACAAGGCAGGCTGCTCAAGAAGAGTTCAGAGAGAAATCTGGGCAGCTGCTTTATAGGAGACTAACATCCTTATTTTGACAGAAGATTATCACAAAAGCTTTTTCATCTGTAATGCATTGATCATTCTCAGAATACTTCCCATCTATTATGTCATTTGGTTTCTCTGGTTTTGCCTTCCAGGTCCATCCTCACCTCTGGCCGAGTGCATCTCCACACACCCCTGGGAGTGCCCAGCTCCCCTTCTGCACTTCACCAGTCCCGGAGCCTAAAGAGGATATAAAGGAGATAAAGAGGGGCTAAAAAATATAACAATCTCGGGAATGGGGTGGAACGCTAGGAAAAGAATGAGAGGCATCTACCGCAGTGTGACAAGAAGAGTAAGACCAGGAGCAAGCAGACTCCTCCCACTTGGTTAGGAGCCCTTTATTAGGCGTTAGGGAATTATGAATCCCTTACTAACAGTGTCTCTATTCTAATCCCTTTACTTCTCCATCTTCCCTAGAATTGTGTCACTGCCAGTTCCTGTTCCCGGATGTAGTTCAGAAAATTAAGATGCCAGGAGAAAACCAGATGGAGGAGAAATATACCAAAACCGTCCAACTGTCTGTCTTCACGAGCCCTCCCTGCCCCCAGGCCTTCAACTTAGGGGGATGTGCAGATGCCCGCAGCTCAGGCCAGGAATTTTATCACAAATTCCATAACTTAGCCTTGAATACTCCCCTCTTAGAGCCCCTCCCTCTTTCAAATCTCCGGTCGGTCGGGCCAGAATAACGGGTAATCTATATCTTCAACTTTTTTCCTATGCATTTCGAGAACAAAGTCTCAGGAAATAAATGCAGCTCCTGAGATCCCAGAAAGTCCAGCCCACTCTAGGACCCTCCAGTGGC
Organism: Solenodon paradoxus; assembly: GCA_004363575.1. Taxonomy (NCBI): domain Eukaryota; kingdom Metazoa; phylum Chordata; class Mammalia; order Eulipotyphla; family Solenodontidae; genus Solenodon; species Solenodon paradoxus. The sequence continues at coordinate 97,821 of RJWH01001702.1, forward strand.
TGAAGAACTGTGAATGGAGCAGCTTTACTGCGACCCCCAGGGCCTCTCCCCACCAGCGGAGGAGCAGCTGGAGACACATCCCTCTGGCTGACTCCCTTGCAGGAGCTCCCAATAAAGCTTTTGATCTAAGGTTTTGTCTGACTTCTGACTAGTCTCTGTTACCAGGAGCCAAAGGACCCACGGGGTCTCTAGAAGCCTCCAGCCTGTAACAGTAGTACATATCATGAAAGTCTCTTAAAGTTGGGAAAATTCATGCTGAATTCATTTTGTTCACCAACGCTGAAAAACTAGAGCAGTGAAACAGCGAAACTTTGCAGAAAGTAAGTTCAGGAAAAATGAAAGCACTCTTTCATACCAAGGCTAATAAAACTATCAGAACTTGTTAGCCCCCCCAGATGCAATGTAGATCCCCAAAGCATGTGCATTAGGTCGGCAAGCCTACTACCTTCAACGCTGGCCCCAACCCACGACACTGGCTGTGGGGAGATCTGCCCTTCTGCTCTCTGCCTACTAAATAGAGGGTTCCATGCCCGGCCTCACAGGGTATTTCTCCACTAAGGGTCATTTTGCCACACAAGAGACATTTGGCAATGTCTGGAAACATTTATTGTGTCACATTGGGAGGAAAGACGCTACTGGAATTATATGGCCCAAATTATCAGCTGTGCCAAGATTAGCTACTCTGATTTAGGGCCATGCTACCGCTCTAAAGTGCGGTCACTAACGTTTGCAAATTTAATGGTTCCAGGAGCTATCCCTCTGTTATGGACTGAATTCCCGTGGCCCCCAAAACATTCTTATGTGGAAGCTCTAACCCTCTAAGTGACTGTATTTGGAGACAGGACCTTGAGCAGATTATCAGGGTTAAATGACACCCTAAAGGCAGGCTCCTGACAGCACTGTGAGAAGGCAGCCCCGTGAAACCTGTCTTACCAGCTCCTGGGACAGATGGCTTTTCGAATTGTGAGAACATCTCTGCTGTTTAAGTCACCCCTGCTTGTATTTTGTTATGGCAGCTTTAGTGAACGAATTCACCTTTTCTTACTCATGTAGTAGGTTTTCACTGAAAATGAGGTGGTCACACACACCTGCTTTGGAAGCCATGACATTTGCATTTATTTGTTGTTTTTCACTATTCAAAGTTCCTATTTCCCTGGTCTGGATAGGCAGTTTTTCTATCGTCATTTTTCAACATATAATCCCTTCTCCATTGAATGTCATCAGTGTCTTCACTAAAAATCAATTGAACACACAGAAGTGACATGACCAAGATGGGAGATTAGGAGGCCCCTGACTTTTCTCTCCTCCCTTGACACATGAAGCATACAATGCACATGGATCCATTCCCTCTGAGAGAAATCCAGACACCACTTAAGTTGTTTCTAGGCAATGGGTGACTGAGAAAGCATACATTGAAATGGGCAGAAAAGGCTGAGACACACTCTTCCATGGACCAGGACAGGGCATTACCTCAGGAGAGAACCCCAGCCTCCAGTTTCTCCCTGAGGTGTGAGGTTTTGGACCACACATCTCGTTCCCCATTAAGGCTCTTGGAGCCAGTGGGGCTTGCATTCACAAAGAAGCAGTTTGTGAACTGGTTTTCTGAGCTGTGCTCCCCTCCCCCACCGAGCTCAGAGGGAGCAAGCTGACAGACAGTCCTTTCTGGGGGTTTGCCTTTCCCAGCTATTGGGAGGTAGGGGGCTCTTTCTAATCAACCTGCACTTGGGAGCTGACTGAGATCCTCTGAGAGCCAGAAAGAACTAGAGGGCATTTCTCTGCCTTCTCCCTCCAGCTAGCTCCCCAAATAAAACCAAACTTGAAATTTGTTCAGCTTCTCCCTGGAATAGAGCTTGTCCGCATATCTAACATCTCAACTTTAATGGCAGCCACTCCAGGGACAGGGGCCCAAATCACTTTTGTTTGAGACCCGATGGGGCATGACATTCAAAAGTCCCACAGAGACTGTATAAAAAAAAAAAAAAGCTGTTTAAACAGGTGCACAAGCACTTCCTGCAGCTGTCACTCTGGGACAGAGGAGAGGAAGCAGGCAAACCCCGCCTCCCAGAATCTCTAACTGCACACTTTCCCAGCTGCTGCCCTGGGTTCTGGCTGCTAATCAGCCCACATGTTATGAGCTGAGCCTGAAAGCCAGTGGCATGTTCCCTCACTTTCTCCACTCAACCCCCAACTCCAGTGTTAAAATCAACTCTCCAGTTTCTCCCTGAAGGGAGTTTATCTGCACATACAGTGCCTCGCCTTCTCTGGATGCCCTCTGAGGGACAGGCTTTTCTTTATTTTTTTTTTTCTGTTCAAATCTTTGACTCTAACTTTTGCCCATCATGGCTCATATTAAGCTTATTGGTTCTTTCTCAGATTCTGTCCAATCCCAGAGATCGTAGAAGCAACTTGGCTCCTGCTCTGATATTTTGAATGGGAGCTCCACTTGCATTAAGGGGACTCATTGTCCTCATTCTCTGACTGCGACTCTCTCCATCTCATCAACACTTTCTAGCTCCATGATGGTCCTGCAGGTCCCTGAGACACCCTGGAGAGTGGCTCTGATGGTGTCACTAACAGCACTCCCTGAGTGATCGGGTGGTTTAGGGCAAGGCTACTCCAGATAAGTGTGAAGTAGCTATTCCTGCAGGACCTGGCACAGGGAAAATTACTAGGGGCCTCTCCCTTGAAGAGACCAGACTCAAGACAGGCTGTGAGTGTTCCTACCAGAGCCCAGTATCCTTCCCTCCCAACTGGATAGTCAGGCTCTTCTCCTCACTGTCATGTGGGTCTATTCTCTCTCCTGGGGTCACAGGTATAGTGGGCAGCAGAGAGGTGCCAAGGGGTCTGTGTGCTTGTTTGTTGCAGAAAACAGGTCAGAGAGGATGGGGCTAACTTTGGGGAAGAAGATATCCAGAGAAAGGTCAGCCTCTTGAGCATCTTCACATCTGCATGATAACCTTGAGGGAACTCAGAGAGCTGGCCCTCCCAGGAATCATAAAGCAGCAGAGAGCCCACCCAGCAGAACCAGGGCACTGAGCCAGGGGAAAGGCTCTGGACTCAGGACGGAAGAAGCATCAGTGCTCCGGTGGTTTCTACAGGAGGCCAGGTGAGAAAATTACACTGGGCGCTGCCATAACCAGAAGGAAGCTAGGGAAATCACCCATCCCCATCCCACCCCACCATATTGCCACAGAGCTGCAGGACCTGCCCACTGGAAATCCCACCCTCAGACTTCAAGAAGAGACTCTCCCAGAGGGAAAAAAACCATCACTGCCAACTAGCGCCACCTTGTGGCTGTAGGTGAAACTTCAGCCTGATTGTGACTGGGACGCTGCGGGGAAGACTGCATGCCCCATACAAACTCCAACCCCATGGACCGAACTTCTGGGCAGTAACAGGGGGCTCACATGAGAACTTCAACAAATCCAACCAGTAGTGACACCACAAAACTCAAGAAACCCCAGTGTCCAAACCCAAGACCCAGGCTAACTCTCTGCAAGTAAACACCCTACACAAGACCATCACTGTAGGAAAACCTAATCCACAGAAACGTAAACAGAATTTCAAATAGAGCAAGTACACAGAGAAACGTATGTGAATTGATAGACCCAACCAAAAACAACAGAAAAACCTGAATACAGCAGACATGTGCAAATGACCTGAGCGTGAATTTAGGGCAACAGTGATAAACAAACTCATGGAAATCAAGAAAATAATAGAGGAAGAAATAGAGAACAACAAAAGAGACAGAGAATAAATGAAACAGCTCAAAACAGATGTCAAGCAAATAAAGAACACAATGGATGACCTAAGGAAGTCAATAGAGGGACCCAAGAATAGGATGGATGGAACCTCCAATAGAATGAGGCTCCAGTGAGCTAGAAGAAGGGGTAGAAGAATGCACTCAAGCAAACCAGCAAAGAGATAAAAGAATGCAAACAAATGAAGACAGCATTCGAGCCCTATGGGATAACATCAAGAGAAACAACATTCGTATTACAGCGGCCCCAGAAGGAGAAGAGAGAGAAAAGCGGGCAGAAACTGTATTTGAAGACATAATAGCTGAAAATTTCCCCAACCAGATGAATGAAGCAAGCCTCCAGACCCAGGGAGCTTAGAGTTCCTAACAAAAGAAACCCAAGCAGACCTACACTAAACAACATATTGTCATCAAAATGTCAAAAATACAAGAGAAAGAAAGAATCTTAAAAGCAACTAGAGAAAAAGAAGTCACATAAAAAGGAATCCCCATAAGATTGTCAGTGGATTTCTCAACTGAAATTGATTCTCAACTGATTTATCTACAGGCCAGGAGTAAATGACATGATATATTCAAAAGACAGAAAGAAAATAATTTTCAGCCTAGGATACTATACCTTACGAGATTATCATTCAGAACTGAAGGAATGATAAAAAGTTTTTCCAATAGGTAAAAGTTAAAGGAATTTATCACCATAAAACCAGTTTTACAAAAAACACTTAAAAGATGTTATTTAAAGTGTAGTTCACCATAAAACCCAAGGACCAAGGGCAACAACCAACATGAACAACTAAATGCTTGGAAGAAATGCTTCTTCCTCCTCTCTCTTCCTGCCTGCCTGCCCTACTTGCCTTCATTCCTGCCTGCTTCCTTCAAATAACTAACTAGCTAAATAAATAAATCTTAACAAAAAAAAGGAAATAGTCAACCAAACCTTTTCAATCATTAAGTTCTGGTTCAAATGGCAACTCCTCTCGGCGTTTCCAGTGGAGCTAGCCCGTTTTGCCTGTGAGTTTCTTTCAAATTTTGCACATATTAAAATAGGCCACCCGCTGGAAAGAGGAAGGGAACTAATGTGTATTTGTGTTTGAGTGGTGCAGACACAATGTTACATATTTCACACATATTAAGCTACTCAATTCTCATTGCAGTCCTTCAAGAGAAACAGTGTTTTTATTATTTTATATTTCAAGAAATGGAAACAGAAATGATTTCTTGCCCAAGATCACACAGTTAATAAATGGTGAAATGAACACTTGAGCCTAAACCTGTATCACATTCTTTTTCTTACACTATATTATCTTCATTGTAGCCTTCTGCAATTAATTTTTTTAATACAGCCTATTCTGAACAAGAAATGACTTCTCAGTAGTTTTCAAACTGTGTTCTAGGTAACTCAGAGTTCCTTCAAGGATTTCTCATATGCGAAAATTGAAGATTTCAAATTTCCCAAGAAACTATTCTCATATCAGTTTTTCAGGTACAATTCCATTAAAGTAAATCATACTGGGGCAATAAATGTCACAAGAAAAAGATTCAAAATAGTATTTCTAATTGGATAAATGTTCATTGATGGATCAATGTGGAGGAGAAGCAAGAGTTAAACTGATTACAATGATAGGTAACATTCAGAGCTGGGGGAGTTGGGTGGGAGAGGCACCGTGCTGCAGGAGGAGAAAGACTTCTGGACGACAAGGGGCTGGGGGGCTCAGCCTGGGTGCTGGCGCACATGCATCTTGATTGGGGGCAGGTCAGATGTCTCAGCCACAAAGTGAGTAGGATCCTGACTTAGCAATGACACTGTAAACTAAAGGTTTGTACCGTGGCCCCCACCCCTTCTCCTCTGACCTTCGACAGGTTGTGCAGACTCTGTTGAGGGTGAGCTAGGACAGAACTCTCAGGCTAGCCAGCTAGAGTAACAAACATGTAACACTGGGGTTCTCAGGGGAAAAAAATGTGACCCCAACAATGTTTGAGGCTTTATCCTTAGAAAAACAATGCCTTAAATGTACCTTTCCTTCCTTTCCCAAGGCTTTTTATCCTTCCCAACCTAAACACATTCTTATTCATTCATTTATTCCAATCATTTAATAAGATTTCATTGAACACTAACTAGTGTCAAGACTGAAAATAGAGATGCTGCTGAAAGATTTTGGTCCTCTTGTTTCTCCCCAGTTCTCAATGCTTCATATGCCATATTAACTCTTATAACTTCCATGTGATTATGAATATTCTACATTCATGCTGTCCTGTATTTGTATGGAATTCACATATGTATGTCTTGAATCCTGATAGTTTGTTTTAAACAAATTGCACTCCCTAAATTGATGAATTTCTAATGGACAAATTTAAGACACAACGGTTAGGATGAGAATGACTGAAAAAATAAGGACTTCCCAATGCCCTTAGGTTGTAACTTTTTTCTCTCCATTCCTAAGACTATGTGACATGCCTTATCTCTCCTGTTATGATTGACAAGTGTGATCCCTGTAAGTATGGGTTTTCTTTAACTTATCATTTCCTTACCCACAAATGTTGCCACCAGTTCAGCAGAAGATGTCAGCATCACTATCTGCTCACCTCTGAGTTCCGGTGTTGGCATTCCATATCTAGTAGACTTCATGCCTTGATCTCTCCCTCTTTCCTGACAATGAACATGGTTTCATCAAGGGCTCCGATCACTTCACTATAATTCCCTCTCAGTTCCTGCGTGTACTCAAATTCGTTACTTACAATGTACATTTTGTAATTCCCAGATCCTTCATTCAGAGCAGTCAGGTCTACCCCAGATCCATTAATCCAGGGCAATAAGAAAAGAACATTGTTACTGCTACTCCTTATTGCTCATAGTCTCTTTGTTCTTGTAAATGTAAATGTAAAGGCTGATACATTGCCCTCTCTCCATCAACCACTCCCCTGACAGCATTTATACTACTCTGACACAGACATCTGTCCCCTTGAAACATTATAGAGGTTTAAGAGTGGTCAAAGCGTGGTACAATTCAACCAATAAAGCATGCTATGCGAGGACAGGCCACACGAATGAGGAGGGACTGAGGGAGTCAGGTGAAATATCTGAGGTAGGCAATGAACTTTCTATTTTTCTCAAGAGCTATTCACAATCCTCCTCTTTATGATAGTGCAGTCCATGGCAATGACAGGGAAGGAGGGAAGAGAGTGAAGGCTTACTTAGAAGAAGCAATGACAGATAGACTTCTGAGGACCTTTCCTGTAGTCTTTAATGTCCCATGCTGGTGTCTTTATCTCTTGAAATTCACTGCTGATCCAGACCCTACTCATCATCACTCACAAATTTCAGTGCCTGAAATCATCTAAAATCTGGCTAGACAAACCTAGACAGAATCTAGTTTATCTATTACCCTTGTTTAAACACTATACATTTATTCTTTTCCATCATCTTTTATCTTCTACTACCTTCAGTTACATAAAATGCACAGAAATTGCCTCCGTAATATCCACCACTAAATAAACTTCCAATAAAGGAGTCTTTGTCACAAAATTTAGCTCATTATATCATTAATTTTGTGGGAAGATGTTCAGTGGAATGAGTATTACAAGATCATCTTTATATTCAAGAATTAATTCAATTTTACTTTTTCTCTGATGGCCTTCCATACAGTCAGAATCAGTATTTCCCTCTGGATTCTCCTAGAAGCTTATCTATACATTCCTAGCCTATAACCTTACTCTTACTCTTTAAAATTTTACCCTATAAATAATTAGCTATAAAATCTGAGGCTATTGCAATGAATATGGAATTCTCTGCCTTCAAGAATCTGACAGTTTCAGCAAACAAATGGAAATATAAAGTAATGATCTTATTTTAAGTGCCTCACTTGGAACAGAAGATCTAATTATTTTGGTGAGATACTCAAAGAAAATAAATAGACTGCAGGCTGAATTGCAGTAATAGCATATACTCTTCCCCTAGACAGCATTATAGTAAGAACACGTTTGTTATCTGTCCTTAACTTCCAACATTGTTAAATCCTTTCAGAAGGCCATAGGTAGAGACAGATTGCTGACTTTATACACTTGGGTAGATCAGGCTCTAGGCCAAAGTCTCTTAGTAGAAAATGCTAAGCACGGTCAGGGGAGAAGAGCTAGAGAGTTTCTAAAAAAATGAACTTTGGAGACAGAAAATGTGAATTTGAATTCAAACTTCACCTCTAACTATCTATGTGATTTTGGTTATATACTTAACTACGATAATCTATTGCCTCATGGTAGAATCGGGAGATACAATCTGTAGTATAATACTGGTATGAGCATTCGACTAATGTATAGACAGAGTCTCTAGTACAGCAAATAAAATATTAGTCGACTTTCTTAATTGCAAACAACAGAAAGCAACCTTGGATAACTTCAGGGAAAAGGAATTTATTGGAAGGGAACTGGATTGCTCAAGGAATTAAAAAGCTAAAGATAGACTCACCACCAATTCTAGAGTTGAAATACGGACCAATTAAAGTATCAGCAGACACAGTGCTGTGTGCGTGTGTCTGTTCAGGCAGAGGCAGAAAAGGGGGTAATTTGGCAGGGGTGGGGTTGGGGGATCAGTCAGGTTCAGGGAAGGGGTTGGGGAGGTGGTTCAGTCTCAGGACTAGGGGGAACTCCTGCTGGGAAGCCGGCATCCCTGTCTGGCAACTTGGATGTAGTTTGTTGGGTGCGTGTTTGCTCAAAATAACTTTTAGCAAACTGCGATTGAAACCAGACAGTATTTCAAACCAGCAGGTCACCAGGGTAAGGCGTTGCTAAACCAGAACAATCCCGGTCACAGGGGGCCATGTGGTAACGTAGCTAAAAGGCTAAAGACAAGACTTTGAACAGAATAGTGTCATTTGCCACAGAGCGTCTGGTGAGGATATGGCCTCCCTGCCACCGCCATCAATGTCAGCACCAAACAACGACCGCACTGCTGGCGCTGGTGGGTATTTCTGCTGCCATCTGCCCCTGCTGACAGGATGGATGGATTCTACTTTCCAGTTTTAAAGTCCTGTGCTAACAACTCTGCTGGTACTGATCCTGGCCTACTGAACTACCCCTTCCGGTTCTCTGCACTCACCGCATCATTGTAGCTCATCTTTAAAAAAACTAAACAATCCTCCTCAAATTATCCTAGCTTGACTATGTCTATTTCCACACAGCTTTGGTTCATTAGAGAAAGCACACAGTTTTAGTAATCTTATTTCCCTTTGTAGTGTTGGCCTAGGGCTAAGAGAGATGGGAAATCTATCAATTCCAAGCAGAGACATTAAGGAAAGCTTGCCATGGAATTCTAAGTGAGATTCTACTCCCTGGTTTGTTGGTTGGTTGGTGTTTAAAAGGAGTTGAGGTGTGCCCTGGTGACTCAGTGGATAAGACCTCTAGATGTAGTCCACATAAATCCCAAGAATACAAGTTGGAGACCCAGGGACGGGGCTAACAACCAAGAAGAACTGTTAATAAAATAAATACATGTTTCTTCCTTCTCTCTCTTCCTGTGTGCTTACTTACCTTCATGCCTGTCTTTACTTTATCTTTTTTTATTTAAAAAAGGTCATTCCATTATTCTATGAAGACAATGGCTTAATAATGGGACCCATGATAATATATTGTACCGTTATCTTTATATTTGCTGTAGATAATTTGACTGAGCTCCATGTTGCAAATGGAAGTATAAATGCACTTTTTTTGATCCACAAATGATGGTGTCAGCCAAAGCATAAGGCATATGAAAATGTAACCCTATACAGATGGAGAATATGGGTCATTGGAGAAAAATCGCTGCCTCCTTCCTATAGGATAATGTCCACTGTAGTCAATCTGCCATTAGTGGCTGGCTGGCACCCAAGGATATGGCACCAGAGTAGCAGTTGGTGCCCCATGCTGTTTGAGCGCTCAGGAGTGAGCTGATGCAGCTCACACGTGGTAAGGAAAGCCCACAGTATTGGGCCCATGCATGATACCATTTAACTATGATCACTGCAGTCGCAAACACTTTGCAAAATACTGTAGCCTCGCCTTCTAGTATTCACCTTCAGAATTCTGAATAACAGACTGCTATTTTAAATGTATTGACTTCCTACAAAGAAATATGAAGATTTATTTCTCTTATATGCCACCCCCATATTCTCTTTTCCCATGCCTCTCCTGTGCCATCATATAATTTCATCATCGCTGAGTTGTTTACATTATGATGATTACATAAATAGTCTTCAGAGTTAACCCTTATTGATTATAATGATTACATTACATTGCATTTCTTTTATATGTGTCAGGGAGGAAAAACTGTTTGTCAGGATAAGAGTCACTCTTCCTGGCAGAGGAGGTGGGAGGGCACCTTCACAAAGGGAAATGTGTGCCCTGCTTTCAGAAAGAGAAGGGAAATGCAGAGAACTCTTCCTGAATCAGCTGCTTCTCAACTACTCTCACCTCAAATAATCCTTATGCTAAAGTGGTGTATTTGGGGGTACCATATTTGAATCCGTTCCACAACAGTTTAAATAGGGCTCATAATTAATATTTTGCTTCCATAGTTTCTATCTTGACCTCTATACCTCATTCCTCAATCTCCCTCAGAAGAGTATAACTCCTTGGCTAGCGGTAAACCAGTGTTTCCATTTTCCTTTTTGAGACATTGATCACATGCCAGGTCTAACTGCTCCAGCCTCGGCCAGTTGCTCTCTAAACCCAGCACACAGTTGTTCTCTCCGCCATTGCTGCATAACAAACATCCCCAAATCTCAGGGATACAAACAATAAACGTTTATTTTTTTACATTTCTGTGAGTAGGCGATGGCCTATCTGGAGAGCTCAGAACTGCAGGTTGAATCTGGATCTAGTCCATGTGTCTCTCCGAGGACAAGCCAGAGCACATTCTTCTCACGGTGATGGCGGAGGTGCAGGCAGCCAGGAGAAACTCACTCTTCTTCTTAAGCCTAATCTGGGGCCAGACATGCAATCACGGCCACCTACATTCCAAGGACACAAGTAAGTCATGGCTCAGCCAAGTCCTAAGTCAAGAGGTGGGTAAGTAATTCCACCTCTCTGGGGAAAAACTAAAAGCTATATGGCAAAGGTTATGGGTATAGAAAGAGATGAATAATTGGGGCTAATATTCAAAGCTCTCAGCTTTCATTCTGAAGTGAAATCTGTTCCTGTGAATTTTCTTTCCCACTTTCCATCATCAAATTCTCTGTCCTCTTGATCCCAGGAACTTCTTTCTGAGATTACGTCCTAATTTTTTTTAAAAGGAAAGGTTCAGACAGGAGTGAAGGGAAGCAGAGGACAGGAAGAGGAGGAAGAAGCATTTTATTTATTCTATTTAGTTGTTAATCTTGGTTGTTCCCACCAGCCCCCAGACCCTGTAATATATGTGGACTGTGCCCACCAGGGTTAGCCATTTCCTAATTTTTGTAGAGCACATCTTCCATTTCTTTGGACACCTTTATGTCTTAAGTACACTGAAATTTCATGATGTTGTGTCTTTGTGGTCTTTTTTCTTCTATTGATGCCCCTCTCCAATCTGAAATCACATATCCTTCAGTTTGGGCAATGCTTTTGGATCATTTCTTTGACAATTACCTCCATCTCTTTTTTCTCTGATTTTTAATTCTTGGAAGAAATATTATTTGCAGACTGAGTCATTATCAATTGGTCCTCTGGTTTTCTTATCTTTTCTGTTGTATCTGTTGTCGCTCTAAATTAGGAGAGATTTCCTCAACTTCACCTCTCCTGCTTTTCATTTTTGTTTTTTCTATCTTATTTTTTAAAGAAAATTTCTACCTCTTATTTCCACTCTATAGCCCCATGTTCTTATGAGACTGTGTAGAACTGGTGGAGGAATGGATCGATGGTGAATGGTAATTAGGTATTTGGTGACAAGCGTGGTGTGATCTAATACCTTTAAAAAGGTATGAAGCTATACTCCTAAAATTTAGTGTCGTAAGCCTATGTACCTCAATGAACACTAAATTTAAAAAGTAAAAATAAAGTGGCTATCTTGTAGACAGTAGATAGTTGTTCTTTCTTCATTGTTTGAGAGACCCCATCAGTGAAGTCAACTGGACCTTGACTATTCTGTGAGAAAGACTTTATTTTTGTTTCTTTTAAATAAGCTCAAATGGATAGGTTCACCATTTCTTGTATATATGCTGTGAGAAGTTTTTTAAACCACAAACTTTAAGAAAAATTGATTCAATTTCCTTTTGAGTCAATTTTGGTCATTAGTGTTCTTCAAAGGATGTTTCTATTTCATATAAGTTTTCAAATTCTTAGGATAAAATTGATCATCATATTCTCTTACCACCTCTTTAATGTCCACACCATCTATTGTGACGTACCCACTTTCATTCTTGCTATTGGTCTCAGAATTTTATTTTCTCTTTTCCATCTAGCTAGAGGTTTATCAACGTTTTGAGCTTTTTAAAGAAGCAGTGTGCGAGTGATTTTCTCTCTTTATCCATTTTTTCATTGCATTGATTTCTACTCTTACTACTAATCTTAGGTTTAATTTGCTTTGCTTTTCTAGATTATTAGGTTGAGATTTGGAGAACTGATTTTAGTTGTCTTCTCTAATGTATTTAAAGCTACAAGTTATTACACAAATTTCAATGCACTGTGATTATATAGTCATTCAGTTCAAAGCATTTTCTAATTTTCCTTATGACTTTTTCTTAATCTAGGTGCTATTGAGAAGTGTGTTTCTTATTTCCAAACATTTAGAGGTTTTCAGATATTTTTCTGTTATTGGTTTCTAACTTAATTTTGTTTTGGTCAGAGACAGTACTCTGTATGAATTTGATTCTTCTAAGTTTATTGAAACATAGTTATGACTAGTGTATGGTCTCACCAGTGTAATGTGTTCTGTGTCACTTGAAAATTGAGTGTTCCACTGTTTTAGGTGGAGTAGTCTATAGATGTCAATTAGATCAGCTGGTTAACAGTATTATTCAAAATCATCCATATACTTACTGGTTATTTTACTAATTGTTTCATCAATTACTGAGAAGAGTGCTGAACTATTCTAATATAACTTGTATTTGTTTTTATTTTGATCATTTTATGACAATAGTTTTAGAGTTACTCAATATACACATTTAGGATTGTTATGTATTCTTTTTTTTCTTAAAGGAAAAGTACAGGCATGGATGAGGGAGAGCAGAGGTCGGTAGGAAGAGAGAAGAGGAAGAACACTTTATTTAGTTGTTCATTTTGGTTGTTTCCCTCAGCTACTGGTCTTAAACCAGGAACTTTGGAATTAGTGTAGACTCAGCCCAGTGGACTGAACTGATGGCCACCCGGGTGTGCCTAATTGTTAGGTATTCTTGATGATATAATCCCTTTATTACTATGAACTAACTCTTGGTGATACTCTTTGTTTCTGAAGTCCTATTGAATTTAATACCAGCTTTCTCTTGGTTAGAAGTATTTTTGCATTCATCTCTTTTGTTTTTTACCTTTCTTTGACTTTGTATTTAAAGTGGGACTCTTGGGTAAGGGGTGGATGAGTGGGTAGAGGAGGTTGATGATGATGGCGGATGGCAATTAGAAATTTGGGGATAGGCATGGTGTGTTCTCATACATTTAAAAAGGTATGAAGTTATACTCCTAAAACTTACAGTGTTGTAGCCAGTGAACCTCAGCGGACACTAAATTTAAAAAGTAAAAATGAAGTGGCTGTGTTGTAGACAGCATGTAGTTGGATTACACGTTTTTGTGTACTCTAGCAATCTTCGCCGTTTAATTGGAGTGTTCAGACCACGTACACTTAAATCAGTCATCGACAAGGTTATGCTAACGTCTACCATTCTATCATTTTTCTCTTTGTCCCATCAGGTTTCGTTCCTTTTTATTCATCTTTAATGCTTTAAATTAAATTACGTTTAGTGTTCTACTTTATACTATCCATTGACTTTATTACCTTTAGCAATCTAATTTATATTTTCCTTTGGCAAAATGCTAGAATTCAGATCTGCCTGAAATCTCAGATTTTTATGTAGTCGTTTTTTTTAGTGATTGCTGCAATATTGAAAATATTTATCTTTAATTTAATATTTTCTACCTTCAAGCAATATTATACTACTTTCCTTTCCCCTTTCAATTATTTGTGCTATTATCACTTACTTTACTTCTAGGTATGTTACAAATCCCAACATATATTGCAAATTTTGCTTTACACAATTATTTTTAAGTGTAAGAATTAAGAAAAATGGAGAAATACCCTTATGTTCATCTGCACATGCATCTTCTCACATTATTTTCACTTTATTATCTAGAGAACATTTATAAAGGACCAAAGTCCTTGCTCAAATAAGCTGCTTTTCTTCCTGGTGAACACTGTCTTCCTCAAGCCCCTGATTAGAGTCTCTGCTGATGATAATTTCAGCTTTATCATATGGAATCATTAGAGCAATATAAATTGGAATGAATAAAGACTGATTATCTTCCTTTGCTTATCACGAGAAAAACATACTCCCTGGAAAATCACTGAGGTTATAAGAATTGTAACGAACCTCAGGAAGAGATCGCAGGGGACATGGGTGTTCTAACAAGACTCTGGAATCCAGATCTGCCCCAGATTTTCACCCACACAGACTACATCTCTTCCCTCAGAGAGTCCAATCACTGTAGTCTTCATCTGTGGAAAATTTCTTTCTTTCACCCGACTCCACCTTACCCTACAGTTATGAAAGAACTCAAAGTGAGTTAGTACTCTTGGAGTCTTCCGTACTGGTGGTATCAGGACCTTTAGTGCCTTTACCCACACTCCCTCTTGAAAACCAGCCTTAATAAAACACTGGGCATATGAAACCTGGTCTTACACTTTCAGCAAGAACTGGAGTTTCCCCGTTTTGAAGAACTTATTGCTCAGGCAAAACTCAGGCAGTGGGGCAGTAGAGGACTCCTCAGAGAAGACGGGGGAATGAGGAGCACAATGGCGGGATCATCCCCACATCAATGCTATAAAAGAGTTGAAGTGTATGAATTACTTTCTACGTGTAGGGTGCTTTGCTAAGGACCAGGTGCTTTCAGGTGATGAAAGGACAGGACCTGAAGGATCCTGGAGAGGATGGAAAGTGAGGAGGGAAGCTGAGACTGGAATTTGTAGGGCAGATGGTGTTCAGATCTCTTCTAAGTCCACTTCTTTTACAGAATTGTATTATCCACAGCAAGATACACACAATTACTATCATCCCTGGGTTCTGGACTCCAAGTTCAGGCCCACCTTCCCCACTCCTCTATCCCTGCCCTCCCTATACAGGCCACAGAAAGGTTTCCTTCTCTGCAGGTGTCTTGGTCCTCTAGGTTAGCAATAGTGAGGAGTCAAGGGATATACTGAAGTGGTCAAATTTCGACCCCCAGCTGATTTTTAGGGTCAGCCCACATGCTTCCAGTCTTCAAAATATCCCGAGAAGTGACAAGTGTGTATCATTCAGGCCAGAGAGCAGCTCAACTCTGGGCTGACAGTAATACAAGAGGGATCATTGGTCAAACTGTGTACAACTACTCTTTGAAGGGATTCTAAAGTCAATATATATTCTCACATACAATCAGTTAACCTATGACAAAGGAGCCAAAAGCATACGATGGAGAAAGGAAAGTCTTTTCAATAAATGGTGTTGGTATAACTGGACGCCGCATGTGAAAGAATGATGCTAGATCAGTAACACCACTTATAAAAACTAACTCAAAATAGACTAGAGACTTGGACATGAGACCAGAAGCCATAAAATTCTTAGAAGAAAACATAGGAAGGACTTCATGACTGCAGCCTTAGGCCTTTGGGGACTCAACCCCAGCATCAAGGGAAACAAAAAGAAGACTAAACAAGTGGGACTACATCAGACTAAAAAGCTTCTTCACAGTGAAAGAAAACATCACCAAAATAAAAACACAGTCTACTAACTGGGAGAAGGTATTTGCATTTCATATTTCTGACAAGGGCTTAATACATAAAATACACAAAGAATTCATAAAATCAATAATAGAAAAATAAGCAATCTATTAAAAAAGTAGAAAGAGGAATTAGAGAGGCATTTTTTATGAAGAGGATATACAGATGGCCAATAGGAACATGAGAAGATGTTCCTACTCGCTGGCTATCAGGGAAATTCAAATCAAAACAACAATGAGATATCACCTTACACTTGAGAGACTGGCTGTTATCCAAGACTGAAAACAACAAATGCTGGTGAAGATGTGGAGAGAAAGGAACACTTTTACACTGTTGGTGGGAGGGCAAATTGGTGCAACCCCTAACAACAGTGTGGAGATTCCTCAAAAAGTTGAAGATGGAAACCCATATGATCCAATCATCCTACTTCTGAGTCTTTACCCAAAAGATATAAAAACACTCATTCACAGAGATGTATGCATCCCAATGTTTATTGCAGCCCTATTCACAGTAGCTAAGAACTGGAAACTTCCTAAGTGCCCAACATCAGATGAATGGATCAAGAAGATGTGGTGCATATACACAATGGAATACTACACAGTCCTTAGAAGAGATGAAATCCTGTCATTTGAATCAGCATGGATGGAACTAGAGGGGATGACACTAAGTGAAACAAGTCAAAAGAAGAAAGATAGACATTAGACGACCTCACTCATAGGCGGAATATGAACAGACAAAACAAAGGAACAGATGAAACAAAACCAACCCTTGGACATTTGTAATAGAACTGAGAGTGGGATGGGGGAGGGAGGAAAATTGTCGTGGAGCCCATTGGACAGTGGTGAGGAACACTTGGTGATCTGGTGGAGGGCAGGGTGTATTGACATATATCTGAGGAATGGGGAAACTGTACATATGGGAAACCTGTACATAAGGTTTATTTTAATGTGAAGAATAAAAGTTACTGCAACAAAAACATAAAACGAAATCAGTATATATCTTCTCAGCTGACCTTTGTTGAATACGTAACATTACTCTGTGCTTTCTCTTTCCTGACATTGTTTACTCTCCTGACATATACTGTTTTCTCCTAATTCTTCTGCTGTTCTACTTTCTGTTTTCCTTGAGAACTTCTTGCTGATATTTTGTTAGTCAAGGATTTTTGCAGCGCTTTTGATTTTTAAGATTTTTCATTATCTTGATGACTTACCTTGATGATTGTGTTTTTCGGCGTTACTTACATTTGCACTCAAGGTAAACAACTTATTCTCTTCATCCTGTGTCTATACTGTCCCTTAAAGATTGGCATTGTTCAGGCTTCTCCGCAGTTTATTCTCATTCTAAACATTCTCACACTCCCATACCTTCAATATTCACCTATGTATATCAAGACAACTACCAAAGGATAACAGTCCTAAATGTAAAATACAAAACCAAAAGGCTCCTACACGAATAATATGGCAGCTAAATGCTCTTACGTATGGCGATAACCTTAAGTACATCAAAAGCATGATACATCTCAACAAGAAAATAAGCAACACAACTTAAAAATGGGCGAATGACCCAAAAAGGCACTTCGCCAAAGATACACCAATGGCAAATAAGTATATGAAAAAATGTCCAATATAATATTCCATTAGGGAATGGCAAATTAAAATAACACTGAGATACTATTACATAGCTATTGAAATGGTCAAAATCCAAAACAATGACAACACCAAATGCAGTTGAGGATGTGGAGCAACAGAAACTCATTGCTAGAGGGAATGGAACACAGTACAGCCATTTTAGGAGAGAGTTTGACAGTTTCTTACAAAACTAAG
The DNA here is from genome assembly GCA_004363575.1 of Solenodon paradoxus. Taxonomy (NCBI): domain Eukaryota; kingdom Metazoa; phylum Chordata; class Mammalia; order Eulipotyphla; family Solenodontidae; genus Solenodon; species Solenodon paradoxus. The sequence goes on from RJWH01001702.1 coordinate 115,303, forward strand.
CATTCTCTTACCACATGATCCAGCAGTCATGCTCCTTGGTATTTACTCAAAGGACGCGAGAACCTATGCCCACACACACAAACCTGCACGTGGACGTTTATAGCAGCTTTATTCATATCTGCCAAAACTTGGAAGCAACCAAGATGTCCTTCAACAGGTGAATGGATAAATAAACTCTAGAACATCCAGACAGTGGAATACTATTCAGCACTAAAATGAAACGATTTATTAAGTCAAGAAAAGGCACACAGGAAATTTTGATGCATATTATTATGTAAAAGAAACCAATGTGAAAAAGCTAACGACTATATGATTCCAACTACATGACAGTGTGGTTGCCAGAGGGCAGACAGTAGGGCAGAGCACAGAGGATGCTTAAGGCAGTGAAATATGTACATCAATATCATATAATAATATAATGATAAATAGATGTGATTTTAATATTGTCCAAAATTAGAGAATGTACAACACCAAGAATAAACTGTAGACTTTGGATAGTAATGATGTCTCAATGTAGGTTCATCAATTGTAACAAATATACCAGTGGGGGGCAGTTGTAGGGGGTAGTTGATAACTATACTTCATACTCAATTTTTCTGTGAATCTAAAACTGCTCTAAAATAAAGTCCATTTTTAAAGTAAAAAATATACATATTAATAGACAATTAGTATTACCCACAAGTTAACTAAGAGCCCGAGGAAGAAAAGGGGAAATAAATCATGCCTACAGAAATGAAGATAATAAAGGGAAGCATAATGAAGGGAAGAAATTGATGAAACTATGGACAATAAAAGAATAGGTAGAAGGAGGAAAACAAAGCTTAAGTTATATTTGAAAATAGGATAAACAACTTTCTGATAAGACTTATGAAAAAACAATACACAAAACATAGAAATAAGAAAAACAATAAATACGACAGGGAGAATAATAAATAGGGAGAAATAATAAAATAACCGAAAGAATTTTTAAAGGATTATTATGTTCAAAGAAACTTGAAAATTATAAATGGATATAAATTCTAAATCATGTTAAAATTGTGACAAGAAGAAATAGAGAACTTTAACAAGCCAATAAGCATTCAGTCAATCAAAATAGTAATTGAAGTTTTCCAATTACAAAAACGCAACTCATTTTTACTTCTCCAGGTGGATTCTACTAACTATCCAAAAACAGATAATTATTATTTAAATCAAATTGTTCCAAAAGGCAGGAAAAAAAACAAACAAAACCTGGACAGTTTAACTTATGATGCATTCATACGCCCTTGATTCTACAACCAGACAAGAATAATGCAGACAAAATCAACTATTAGCTTAATTAAATTATGACCATAGAAGTAAAAATTATAAATGAAGCATTAGGTACCTAAAGCCAAGCCTATATATAAATAATGCATTATTTATCATCAGGGTGGATTTATGCTGGGAGCATACAAATGGTTCGTTATCTTCATTGATAGTTTATAATATAATCTACCTCAGATTGAAAAAAAATCATACAATTATTATAATAAATGTAGAAATAAGCACTGACAAAACTAAATACCTAGTTAGGATTTTATCAAAACTTAAGAAGTTAGAAATAAGGCTCACCCTTTTAGAATAGGGGCCTGAGAGGCTGCATAAGAAAGCCATAGGACTCAGGTTCACAGAAATAGAACCAGGGTGAAAAACAAAAATGAACAACTAAATAAAGATGCTCTTTCCTTCCTTTCTTCCTTTCTTCCTTTCTTCCTTCCTCTCTTTAAAAAAAAAAGAAGTCAGAAATAAGACTCTTATAATTTCTTAAAAGTTATAGACCAGAAACCTGAAACAAACATTATATTTAGCAAAGAAAATTTAGCCCCTTTTAAAAGCAGGCATCAGATAAGGATAATGACCATCAATGATACTCTTTAATGTGTTATTAAAAAGCCTATTTGATAAAAAGAGGCAGAAAAGGTAGAGGAAATGGAAGGGAAGAGAAAAAATGATCACAGAGAATCATACCTTAAAAGAAAATACAGAATTAACAGATAAATTATTAGCACTATTAAGACTTCAGCATGTTCATTTTGCAAGAACAACTTATAAAATAAAAAAATTTATTCCAGAAATAAATAAAATACATTTTTATTAATCTGACACTAATCATAGCAATAAATACTAGAAAGTGATCAGGAACTATCTGAATGTGTTAGTTAAATTATATGCAACACCTAGATGGAAGACATTTAAAAATATTAGAAGGCATAAGAAAGACCTGAATAAATTGAGAGATAACACATTTTAAGATGGAATAGTTTAATATTATAAAGATATCAATTTTCTTGAAATTATTCTTTAATTTCAATGCTAATTACTCTTTAATTTTAATAAAAATTCTGGTTGGAAGTTTTGAAAAACTTGTTAAGCTTAGTTTAAAAATTATAAGGAATAATAAATGTTTGTATAGCTAATCAACAACAAAAAAGAAAAAGAGAGATAGCTTGTCCTATTAGATATTAACATATACTGCAATGTCATAGTAATTAAAACACTAGGATCCTAACACAAGAAAGGACACATAGATAAATGGAACAAAAGTGAACTCAGATTCATCTACAATGGAAAGTTTATAATAAAGGGGCAGCTCAAGCCTGCAGAGAAAAGGTGAACCATTTAGTATTTCTTGGGAAAACGGGTCCAGGATATAAAGGAAAATAAAAGTTGATTCCCATCTAACATCAAACATGGTGATGGATCCTAGATGAACTAAAAACCTAACTCTGAAATTGTAAACTATAGAAGGTACTATGAGACTATCTTTGAGAACTTAGCATGGGGCAGAACTTCTTAAATCTCAAAAATAAAAGCAAGATATAAAAATATTGATGCATTGATTACAAAATATTCAAGTTTTTAGTTCAAAAAGAGAACAAGGAGGAAGTTATCAGAAATCTGATTAGAAGAAAATATTTGAAATACTTAAAACGGACACACAGCTACTAGAAAGGTGATAGAGAGAACACTAATTAATAAGAAAAAAACAGGATCCCAGAGCAGGAAAATAAAGAAGGATATGAATCAGCAATTGATAACAAGTGTTAACAAACATAGAAGATGGTCCAACTATAAGTAACTAAACTAATAGAAATTGAGACAGCAATATGATAGTCTGTGCACTTGAAACTGGCAAAGCTTAGAAAACTCAATATTTATGTCCAGTGTGGATGCAGATTTAGGAGCTGCAGAAAATTTCAGGTACTTCTGGAGGATCTGAAGATTAGTCCAACCATTCTGGTGAGCAGCTAGACAGTATTTAGTCAGGTTAAAGAGTGCATCCTCAATGACCCTTCAACCTCTTTCCAGGGTACATGCATTCCAGAGATGCAAGTCCATCTGAGAACATAAGAATTACTTGAACATGTGAACCAGAGGCAACTCGAATATCCCACGAGGTATGTGGATAAGGGAATGTACATAGTAGAATACTATGGAACAACCTGAGTCAAGAATTTAGGCATGTAGAATTAGATCTGCAATCTCCTTTTAATTAATGAAAAATATTGTACCCTGAACAACACAGTATGTTATACAAGATATATAAAAATAAAAGGAAACTAATTAAATCCATTCAAACGTTTACCTATGGGACTGAGGTTAGCGGATATGGGAATGGAGACGGGAACCAGAAGAAAACAAATGAACCAGGAGAACTGAGAAGTACCAAAGACAATAGCATGATTGTCAACCTTTTGCACCTGAGGTCCAGCATAAATTTCTCCTTCCCCTCATCTTACCCACCATCATCATGAATTAGATATGGTCGTCATCACAGAAAGATCACTATCTACTAGGAACAGAGTTACAAAAACAGACAACCACATAAAGTGTGTTACACGCCATTATAAATAGCAAACCATGGACCTCAGGAAAGGCCTTTCTATGTGAACTCTGCCATTCAGTGAGTCCGCCCCCACAGTGTGTTGTCATTAGATATAGAAACGTGCATCTGGTTCTGCTTTCAGACTATGGGCTCTTTCAGAGTTTGGGCTGGGTCTGTTTTTCCTTATAAAATGGAGAGTATAGAAGCGCGATGAAGCAGTCAGTCTTGGATCCAAATTTCCTGCGCTTGAAGTCCAGGCTCTACTGCTTCCTATGTGTGACCTTGGTCACGTCGTGTGATGTCTCTGTGCTGTATACGGTTCATGTATAAAATAGTTACAAAAACGTGCCTACCTAATAGAGTATTTGTAAGGATAAAACAAGTCAACAAATACAAAATTTTTAAATAGTGCCAAACATGTTACATACTCAGGAAAGCGTTAGTGCTGCTGCTGCTATTAGGTAACTCACTGCTTTTAACCCGTTAAAAATCAATATATACATATCAACTTGCATTCATCTTCCTTTCCTTATATACTGCACATCTCAAGTTCCTTTCTCTTTTCTCTGACTGCATCTCAATCCCCAGAATAACTCACAGGGACTGCCAGGCCGAGATATGATGGGAGTGCAGAGACTTCATGATGAGAACGGCGCTGATGACCAAACCCACTGGGCCCGCGCCCAGGCCCAGGATACAGACCACATTCTCTGTTGTCTCAGACAGTTTCACTGGCTTCAGGACCTCTGAGGGAGAATGAAGAAATGAGATCAGAAAATGCAAGGAACAGTGGGGATCCCTGCCATGAGGGTGTTGAAGATTATAGACCACTTGGCGGCATACGAGGAAAAGGAGAAGACTGAGACCTGGTGAGTGGGGAAGTCAACACAGAGAGCAACAAGTGCCGGGAGCAGAGGGGACCAGTTTGGTTAAGGAGAGGAAAAGAGTGTCCATCCTCCAGTGTTTGAGGAGGGGCTTGTCCAGGCCCAGTGTTCCACCTTGCAGGAGTCGATGTCTGTGGCTGAAGGCACGAAGGTCAGGTAGTAGAACTTCTGAAACATATAACCTTTTGTGGGTCACAAGTGGCTCTCAGCAAAATGTTCAGTGATAGCTCACCCATTGTGAAGCCATGGAACATTGACCACTGGTGGGAAGAACTTGTCGACATGGCAGGTGAGGGTGTTGGGCTGGCCCAGCTCCACAGGATTCTTGAGGATCACAGTAACCTTGGGAGGTTCTGGGAGGAGACAGTCCCTGGTGAGTCTGGAACAAGACCAAAATTAATCCTCCTTTGGGGTGCCATCTACCTCAGGCTTCGTGATACCTCTAGGTTACTGAATCAGACCAAACTTACTCAACTCAAATTCTCTTTTGAGTGAGAAGGGATGCTCCAAGCCCTCCATTATGCTGAACTAAATCCATGGCCACTCAGGGAAAGAGGATTACTCAGCTATGGGTGTCTGGGCATCCAATCTTGTGTGTAGCAGAGGAGTTGCCCATCTCTTCCCAGCTGGACTTCAGAAGCAAAGATGGACAGCACCATCAGTGGCCTTGGTATGGTTGGAATGTTTGATCATTTGGTCCAACTTGTTCATTATTTTAGCCATGTTGTCCACCCCGCCCTGAATCTCAAAAGAAAGGATGTCAGCAGACTCCTGCCGATTCCAGACAACATCCTTCCTGGCCATGTCTGTGTAGAGCAGCTCATCATCATCAAACTCAAACATAAACTCTCCTGAGAGCTTATGTGTCTGTACAAACATGGCATAAATTGACAGATGGTCTGCTACATAAAGTAGAGAAAGATAGGATAAAATATAAGTATGAATATGTAAGAAGTGGTGGCCAGCATAATGAATGATTACTATAAAAAAGGCTGAAGGAAAGAGGTCAATAAAGGACACAGAGAGGAAAGAGAAGTAACATCAAAAAGTAAATATGCAAAGAATAGAGCAGCTAAAAAAAGAAATGAGAAGATGGAATGTGAGTAGACAAAACAAAGGAACAGATGAGACAAAACCAATCCTTGGACATTTGCAGTTGAACTGACGTTATTGCTAAGGAATGGGAGAGGGTGAGGAGGGGCCAAGTGGCTGTGGAGCCCACTGGACAGTGGTGAAGAACGCTTGGTGATTTGGTGGAGGGCAGGGTATGCTGATACATATCTGAGGAATGGGGAACTGCACATATGGGGACTCTATACACATGAGTTTTTTTTAATGTGTAAAATAAAAGTTACTGAAAAAAAGAAATGAAAGAAAATGAAAAATAATGTTATTGAAAAATCAAGCTGTGCCCTGGTTTTTTAAAATCTGGGCATAATTCCATAATTAATAATAAAACAGCACTCTGTTCAGTGACTCAAAAGGCTCAGGCACAGGCCATGAAAGCCATGAAGCCAAGTTCAAGACCTGGACGCAGGAGGGGAAAATGATTTAAATAATATTAACACTAATAAGTAATATTGAACACTATGTACCAGGCACTGTTCTATATACTCTAAGTATGTTTACTCATTTAATTATCACAATAACCCTATGAAGCAAATACATAATATACAATTTTACAGAAGAAGAAATACAGAGAAGTAATTTGCTCATACACCTATGGTGGAATTTGTCTCTCCCCATAAGATCTTAGAATTCTTCTAGAACCACAGATACAAAGTTATTTTTAGAGTCATGAAGGGTGGGGAACTTATTTTTTTCCTATTTAATAAAAATGGAGAAAAATTAAAAATTGAGGACAGAAGAATACATTCTTCCAGTTTTAGTGTTCTTATAGTCTTTAAATTTCCATTTTAGTTTATGAATATATAACATTAAGATGTACTCTTAGCTCATATTATCTTTCATCTTAGGTACACTAAATTCAAAAGAGTAATGCAGTTACTAAGGCAATGACTCCAAATGTTCCTCTTTAATTTGTTTTTCAATTTTGTTTTAAATAAGTTGCTGATGAGTTAGAAATGCCTATAGGACTCAGTTTATCTAGTTTCTTAGTGTTTATAAGAATTAGTAGAAACAAAATAATAGAAATAAACAGATGAAAATATAAATTTTCCTGAACTTAGAATGATAGGTAAATAAGAATGAAAAAAGGACTTTGTAACTTATCTGGTCAAGCCTCCTAACTCATGGATTTCCCTTATAGTAGCCCAATATATGGATACTCATTCTGTGCTTGGGCGCTTATAGTCAGAAGAGAAATTTTTTTTTTTTTAAGGAAAGTTACAGGCAGGAATCAAGAAAGCAGGCAGGCAGGAAGAGAGAGGAAGAAGAAACATTTCATTTCACTTTTCTTGTTCACATTGGTTGTTTCCCCTGGACCTTGGTAAGTACATGGACTGCACTCCTTTAGAGGCCTAACCACTACTCCTCAGGACACTGCTTTTGCAGTCTCAGCTGTAGGGAAGTCAGTACAGAGATCCTTTTCTCCCTTAAAAATACAGAGAAAACCCCGTCAGAAAAGAGGATAATAAGAGACAAATCATCTAAGAGTTATTTGAGAACAAAATGGCCTATATGAATGTAGTTTGCACTTTGGGGATGGTTTATTTTTTAACACTCACAAATTCTTAGATATAAAGATTTGCCAAATGGAAACAAATTATTTGCCTCAAATATCATTTCATTAAGACAAAAATGTGTTATAATTCTTTATGGAAAGCAGTATGAAGATTCCTCAAAAAAACTGAGAACAGAAATCCCATGTAATACTGACATCCTACTTCTGAGATGAGATATACACATACATAAATATATATAAATATATGTATACATTATATTACACAGCCCTCAAAAAGATGAGATTCTGTAGTTTGCAACAACATGGGTAAAACTAGAGGGAATGATGCCAATTGAAATGAATCAGAAGGAGAAAGACAAATACTAGGTGCTCTCACTCATATGTGAAATATAAAGAAATGTAAACAAAGGAAAAAACAAAGCAAAAAGCAACTGTTGAACATGGACAACAGAACTGAGGTTACCAGAGGGGAAAATGGTGGAGGGCGGGAGCCAGTGGTGGTGGGGTCCAACGGGCAGTGGTGAAGGATTTTTGGCAATTCAGTGGTGGATGTGGTGTGTTGACATATATTTGATTTATGGTGAAACTACCCATATTGGTTTATATTATTTTATAAATCAAAGTTACCTCAATACGTGTTTTTTTAAACCAGTAAAATAAGTATTATAAGTTCATTCTACGTCAAGCACTATTAGACTCTAAATATTATAAAAGTATAAAAATTTATAAAAGATGACTTTTAATTTCAAATTAAGCTCATAAAATATAATTCTTAAAAATAGCACATAGTCCTATGCTCAAGACACAATCCACAGGAGGAGACAGAAAAATTAAAAGACAATAGTAGGTAGTTTGATAAGTGAAGAAATATTGGCATGCACAGCTTGCTAACAAAAAGTTATTAGGGAAAGCTTCTTAGAGAACATATTGCTTGTGTTAAGACAGTCAAAAATAGGAGTAAGTTATTTTTCATTCGGGAAGAAGTATGTTCAAAAGTGTAGGCTCAGAAGTGATATTAGCAAGATGGTATATTAGGAAACTAGGCAAAGCCCTTCCCTTGGGGTGGAAACAAAAGAGTTGGAACTAGGCAGCCAAAGTTCTGACTTGCTTAGAGAATGCTCAAGGGACTAGTTTCTGTCTTGTCTGATCTGAAAACTGAAGGACTAGAACAGGAAAATATGGCCAATCAAAAAAACAAATGAAAGTCCAGAAACTGATCCTAAAGAAATGCAGAGCTTCCTGACAAATAATTTAAATAATTATCAAAAGGATGCTCAGCACACTAAAAAAACAAGAAAACAAATCAGGAAAATGACGCACAAACAAAATGGGAATAGAAAAAAAGATGTAGGAACTATAAGAAGAAGAATCAAACCAATTCTGGACTTGAAAAATACAATAACTATACTGAAAAGCTCACTAAAGGGGTATAGCATATGTGATCAGAAATAAGAACCACTGAACTTGAAAATATGTCATTTAAAATCATAAAGTCAGAGTTGCAAAAATAAGGAGGGGAGAAAAGTAAAGAGAACCTAAGGGACCTATAGAACACAATAAAGTGAATCAGTGTACTTATTATGGGAGTCCAGAAATGTGTTGAGAGAAAGGGGCAAGGAGCTATTTGAAAAAATGATGACTGAAACATTCCCACATAGGCTAAAAGTGAGAGTACAGAAAAACGTAAACTATGTAAATGGTAATCAAGAAAGTAGAAATAGTTGTATCAATAAGACAAAACGGACTTCAAATTAAAAACTGATACAAAAGACAAGAAAATATTAGATGAAGATAAAATGGTAAATTCACCAAGAAAATGCTAATTATAAATATTTATGCACCAACTCTCAAAACTCCTAAATATATGAGGCAAATTTGTTATTAAAGGGAGAAGAAGCAATACAATAATAACACGAGACTACAATTTCCCACAGGCAATCATAGACAGAACAAGATAGAAATCAATAGAGAAATGAGAATTTAAACAACATTCTAAACTAATTATACCTAACATGTATATTCATTCTGCCCAACAAAAGTAAATATTCATTCTTCTCAAGTACACATGGAACTTTCTCCAGCATAAACCACATATTAGGCCTTACCAAATAAGTCTTACCAAATTTAAGAATACTGAAATTATACTAGGTATCTTTGCTGATCATAATGGAATGAAAATAGAAATCAATAACCGGAAACTATGCAAACATATGAAATATTACAGGCATACTCAAACAACCAGTGAGTCAAGGAAGAAGCCACAAGGTAATTATAAAATACTTTGAGAAAAAATGAATATGGAAATATAATACACTAAAACTTGCAGCATACAGGAAAAGTGGTACTAAGAGGGAGTTTTATAGCTGTATATACAAACATAATAAATAAGAATCTCAAATCAACAACCTAAATTAATACATTAAAAGAAGAGCAAACAAGAAAGGAAATCATGAAGATTGGCGCAGAGATGACAAGATAGAGAACAGAAAAAATTATCAAAAATATCAATAAAATTGAGGTTTTTTTTTTTTAAAAGTTGAACAAAATTGGGTTCTGGTTCCAAGATGGTGGTCTGTTAAGATCTCAAGCTTGCCTCCTCCCCACAGATACAAAAACCTGCACCCACCTAACAATGATGACCTTTGTAAAGGAACAGGGACCAGAAACTCCACAAAAAGAAAGGGGACACATCTTCATAAATGGTAAGGAGATGTCCTGGCATCATGCTGCCCTGTTTGGAAATCCCAGGGGCCTTAATTAGAGACTAGTGACACAGACACTGTTTTCAGAACTGAAGGGCATGCCCCCTCAGTGGGTGTTCCCACACCTGGGAACTGACCTTTATTCAAAAACCCCAGGGTGGAGTGGACTGAGACATTTCTTCTGCACAGTGTGGGCACTGGAGGCTGACATTGCAGGAAGGCCCCAGGAGGAAAGCACTGGCCTTTTACCAAAAGTTCATTTTTGCTCGACTGTTGGTTCTCACGGCTGACATTCTGAGGGTTGCCAGAGACAGCCAGCAGGTCTGTAGTGCCAGTGCAGATAGTGAGTGGCAGCATCCCATTCTTTGAATCTCTAATGGAAGATAATTAGAAAGGCTCCAGTGAAACAGAGTTTTTCCCCTTCCTGTGGCTACTGCTAAACAGCTTTGCTATCTGCTTGGTACTTCCTTGAACTTTCATCTTCCCATGCTTGTCTGTCATTCCCTGCTGGGACTGCTGGTCCTCTGAAGGACTGATGGATTGTCACAGGGGAGCGCATTTTACTACAATTAGCTTCCACCTCTCTCAGAGGCTTTTGACAGATGTGGTCTGCATGTGGACTCAGCCCACAACTCGGGTCTCTCTTCTTATGCCTTGTTCATATTTCATTCTGGGATAAAACTCTGCATTTCCTATGCTAACTCCAACCCTGTAGGCTGGTCTCTCAGGCCTCAATACAGCTTAGAGCTTGAACAAATCTGACGATTATTGAGATTACGCAACTGTAGAAAGTTCAGTGTTACAGACCAGCACCCAGGTCTATTCTGTGCCACTTGATACCTAATACAAGGTCTTTACATGAGGGAAGCCTAACCCATAGGAATAAACACAGAATGCCAAACAGATCGAAAAGATAGAGGAATATATTTGAAATGATGGACCTAAAAAAAAAACCCAGGGAAATATCTGAATACAACAGAATTAAGTAAACTACCTAATAACTCAAAGATACAAAGCATCATAAGAGACTACTATGAAAAGCTATATACCAATATATTGGACAACCTAGAGGGCATAGAAAGATTTTAGTTTAGAGGAAAGATCACTCGTGATTGAAGCAATCAGAAGAATGAAAATGAACACAGAATAATAGAAAGAAGAGGGAAGAGAAATGAATTGAATGACATTAAAGAGATTCGATTCTACAGAAATTGCTGAGTGCTATAAGGAGGAAGGGTGGAGAATTCTCAGATGACTTTCTCATTCCTAGATTGGCCAGTGAAATCAACTTGATTCCCTTAACTAAAGAAGTATCAAAGAAAGAAGGATGAGAGAAAAAATTGAATTAGTTTGGAGCATATTGAGCTTGATATTCCCTAATATGAGGTTAACAGGTAACAGAAACAGTATTCGGCATGATTTACAAACCCTGGCTGATTCCTTGTGGTTATCCAAAGTCTAGGCTTCCCAGTGTGACAACAGTCTCCAGATGATTCAACATCAAATCACAACGTTAATAAAAACATGAAACATTACCTTGAAAGGAGAAAGTATACAAACCACCCACAAAGACTCTGGGAAGGTGCTAGGATCCTGGGAGACAGGGAAGAACACATGATCACTCTCAGCACTCTCTCCTAGGTTCCAAAATACAGAACCCTTATCTTTGAGTCAAAAGCAGTCACACAGAACAGGCAAAGGACCCAGGAGAGGTGAGGAGGAACGCAGGCTTCTGTTAGAAAATCATTGTGTGCAAAAGTGATAGGAATGATCCTCAGAACTGGGTCTGGGTTTAAACTTTGACTCTTTGGTGTGCGTAATCTTAGAAAATATGAGGATTTTAATTAATTAGTTGTTTATTTTGGTCCTCCAACCCCTACCCCGGGTCATGAACCTGGGCCCCTGGGCTTTCACATGGTCCACACCTCAGCCATCTCAGTTGCCTGAGCCACAAGGACACACCTAAACATGTATTAATCTTTTTGAGCTTTAGTTTTCTCATCTCTAAAATGTGAGACAGGGTATCTTTGTTGGAGGAGTAAGTGAGAAGAGATCCTAAAAAGGTGTCTGGTGAATGAATTGTGATTATTATTTCTATTATTATTATTGGAGTGAGAAGGAACAAAGGAGTCTCTGACTTAATTCCTAAAGCAACAACTCACAGCAGTCTGCCCTCAGTTCTCACCTGCCCCCTGAGGAAGATTCTCTTGCATCTTCCCAAGCATTCACCTTTGACGACCCTGCCTCTTTGGAGATTTAGCAGGGAAGCAGAGAGAGGGATCTCAGAATCACAGCATTGGTCTGGAGCATTGAGCCTTCAGGGTACATGATGTGGCTTCTACAGTTGACAATGAAAGCTCAGAAACAGTGATGAGGAACTGGGGTAGGGTGGAGGCAGACAAGAGTTTTGAAACTGTGAGCTTCTCTCATCAGAAAATGGCAAAAAGAATATGGAGAGGAAATGATATACATAAGCTCAAACAAATAGAAAAATGATAGAGCTGACATTTCCTGTTGCTGAATAAAGAGAACCATGGACAGGGACTGGAAAGGAAATGGGAGAATTTCATGAATAGCACAATCTATGGAATTCCAATTTATCGTCCATTGTCATGGTTAGCAAAAAAAGACTTGAAATTGTAAGTCTTGGTAACATGGTTCTTCAGACAGCAAATGTTTGCTATTATATTCTATTATGTGATAGGATTAGTCTTCCTTGATTCATTCCTCATGCTCCATCACTGACATTCAAATTACCTTTGAGGGTTAGAGCAATATTTTTTCAAAAATTATTTTTTACTTTTGTTGTGGTAAAAAACAACAGTATGGCTTATATACCAAATTTTGTTTATTCATTTATCCATCAATAGACACTTGGGATGGGTGCTTCCACCTTTTTGGCTACTACGAATCTTGCTGCCATAAACATGGCACAAAATAGTTCCCAAGACCCTACCTTCAAGTTTTTGACTATATGCTTTGAAAGTGAATTGCTAGATCTTATGATAATTATCATTTTATCATTCCAAAGCAGCTACAAGGTTTTACACAATTGTTCTAATTTTCCCAATTCAGGCCAACAAATTATTTTCTGGGATTTTTATAGCAGCCATCATCATGGTTGTGAGATGGTTTTCAATCCTTACAGTGAATTTTCCATTTTAGTTTTTATACCTTTCAGCTACAGAATTCTTTTTTTTTTTTTTTTTTTTTTTAAAGGAAAGTGCAGTCTGGAACGAAGGTGAGCAGGCAAGCAGACAGCCAGGAAGAGAAGGAAGAATAATTGATTTATTTTATTGAATTGTTCATCCTAATAGCCCTTTCCTCCTACCATCCACCCGCCGACCCACATCATTAACCCAGAACTTTGGGATATATGTGAACTGTGCCGGCTGCTTGCCATAGCCTTAACCATTAAGCCACCAGGGAGCACATACACAATTCTTATTTGATGCATTTTTAAGTTTTATATTTCTTTATTGATGTTTCCATTTCATTTATAAATTATTTTCTTGACTTTGTTCACATCTTCCTTTAGCTCCTTTAGCATTTTTAAGATGCTTATATTATGGTCTTTCTCTAGTAAGTTCACCATCTGGAATTTCTCTGGGAGTTTCTGATGAGTTATTTTGTTCCTTGGAATGAGTTTTACTTTCCTGTTTCTTTAAAGACCTTGTGAATTTTTCTGCTGGAAACCATACCTTTGAATCTTACAATGTGGTGCACTCAAAGTCAGATTCTCCCACTTTCAAAGGTGTTGCTGCTATGTTTTTGCTGTGTTTTCATTATTTTGTTGTAGCCTGTCTCTGTGCCAGGAATCGGCCTGTAAACTTAGTCACTGAGTCTTATAAACCTGTCTTTCCCTGGGCATGAGTGGCTAGTTTCCAAATTACCCTATATATGCAGTTTTTGAATGTCTTAGTCCTTAAATGTCTGACTCTCTAATTCAGAAAGGGGGAAAAATAAAAGAGAAAAAAAGATGTTGACCCTTTAAGTGCCCTGGAAGCTGCTTTGGCAGGCGGTTACCACATGGTGGGTAGCTTCTGTGTCTGCACCAACAATATCAGACACGGGTCCCTGAACTGAACCATAGTGGACCTGATGGCGGTCCTATAAAAGGAGCCTGGGTTTCCTGTACCTCTTAGAACTAACAGACCTCGGAGAAAGCTTATACAGGTGAATGTAAATCATAAAGATGTCCCAAGGCAGAGGCAAGGAAGACAGACTCCAGGATTCCTTTTCAGTTCTGGAATGATATCTAGGGTTCCCTGACACAATTCCAATGAGGTGTCTGAATAACATCCCATACATGCAAGTAGTTCTGATACCACCAGGGTATCCAAAAATTCAACTCAATTCAACTCAATTCCACACTATCTACCAAGAGAACACATCCGATTCCACAGGTAAAGGCTCTACCTCCCATGACTGCTCTCCACTTCAATGACAACTGCAAGACAGACTGTTACCTGTGCTTCTCACCAAGTAGCTATAAATTAGATATTCCAAGAAAACTCTCCTCAAGTTTGATTAATTTGCTAGAGGAGCTCACAGAACTTAGGAAAACAATTTACTCACTAGATACTGGTTTATTACGAAAGATGTAACTCAGGAACAGCCAGGGGGAAGAGTGTGGGGAAAGGGCATGCAGCTTCTGTGCTCTCCCCAAATCTCCAATGTGTTCAATAATCTGGAAGCTCCACGAAGCCCCTTCCTTTTGGATTTTTTGGGGGGGCTTTACTTAGGCATGACTGTTTAACTCTTTGGAAATTTTTGGTAATTGAACTTAATTTCCGGCCCCTCTCTCTCCTCTCAGAGATCTGGGGGAGGGTTGGAACCCTCTAATCACTTGGTCCTCTCCCCTCCCCAGAGATCTGGAGGTTGGACTCTAACCCTTCGGTCACGAGGTTGGCTCTCTTGGCAACCTTAGGTGCTTCCCTAAAAGTCATCTCATAAATATAACAAGAGATCCTTTTACCAGTTTCAACACTTAAGGAAATTCCAAGGTTTTGGGGAGCTGTGAATCAGGAATGATGAATGAAGACTAAATATATGAGAAATATATTTTGGTCATCTGAATGATCAAATATATCTTTTATTATAAATCACAATATCAAAGATGAGTAATCCAATCTCTGTAACAGATCACTGAATGATCTGTTACAGAGGTAACATTTGCTCCACCCAAGACTATGTCCTGAGGGCATGTGAGTGGTGACAGGGGAAGAGAGAATGGATAATCCCCCTAGATGATTGACTTATTATATTGCTTAAAATGAGTATTGCTTTCCTCCCTCTATCATCTTCAGTTGTCAAATATTAAACTAAGCTTCTGCACAGTGAGTGATAACTAACAGTAACCCCACTGCCCATTGGTTCTTTCTCAGAGTCTGTCCAATCCCAGAGATCATAGAAGGTAACTTGGCTCCTGCTCTGATATTTCAAATGAGAGATACTTGCATTAAGGGGACTCATTGTTCTCATTCTCTGACTGCAACTCTCTCCATTTCATGAACACCTTCTAGCTCCATGATGGTCCTGCAGGTTCCTGAGACACCCTGGGCAGTGGCTTTGATGGCATCACTAAGGGCACTGAGTAATCCTGTGGTTCAAGGCAGGGCCACTCCAGGTAAGTGCAAAGTCGCTATTCCTAGGGTCCTTTCCCTGAGGAGGACTTTCACTGGAAGAGACCAGATTCAGAGACAGGCTGTGGGGGCTCCTGCCATAGCCCAGTGTCCTCAGCTGTGGGACCTGCGCCTTCAGAACTCTGGAGATTGGAGAGGGAACAGATTGAGAAAAGAGGAAGCTGGAGCCACATTTGGATGGTACTGAATGATGTGCATCAGGAGGCCAAGTGCCTCCCGGTGCCAGGATCCTGTAAGAAGACAATGTCCAGTAATGGCAGCCATGAAGGAAACCTCAGACATGGGGCAGTGTGTACATGTGGTAGTGGAAGAGTGATGGGGTGGAGGGGCAAAGGGTAATTGGCATCTGTAGGAAGAATGAGCTGAGGATGTGTAGCATGTGGAAGGGGTGAGGGCAGGTTACCAGAGCATCCTGCCCAGAACAAAGGTTCAGAGGCATCTGCTGGTGGAGCACCTGAGCCATGGGGGCATGTGGCAGGAGGGGGCGGGGCAGATTCTACAATTCCCCTCCTCCATCCTACAGTTCTTCCAACTCCACAAAGAGGCCCCAGCCTCCAACAGCAGAAGAGAAGGCCTGAAGGGGCAGGCTTCAGGATGAAGGGGACTAGGGTGGAAAACCTTGTTGAGAAAACCCCTAGTGAGCCCAAGGTTAGGTGCAGGTGGCCTGCAAGGCACTAGACTCAGGAGGAACATCATTGTAGCCCTGACACTTTAAAATGAGCTTTCCTGATGGGGCACACACTACACAGGACTTTACCGTCACACTTCCAACTCCTTCCTGTCCCGCTGCCTGGGCAGGAGCAGAAAAGGATTGAGTCTTCTACGTATTTTCTCTTTTGTCATTTTTATCCCCAAGTAAATAAAACCACCAGGCAAAATGAGAGCTGGGAGACATAGTAAAGAAATAGTCAGCAAAACCTTTTTAACCATTAAGGCCCCGCCCAAATGGCAAGTCCTCTTAGCGTTTCCAGTAGCCCATGGGCTCCACTGGCCCCTCTCCCCGGTGAGTTTCTTTAGAATGCTGCACATATTAAAACAGGTCACCCGCTGGAAAGGGGAAGGGAGCAAACCTGTATTTAGAGGTGCAGACATAACGTTAACATATTTATGTATTTACTAATTTCTTTCCCTCTGTGGCCTCGAGTTTTCTGTGAAAGGTCTTTCTATGAACTTCAGAAATAATTAAATCTTTTCACAGGAGAGAAAATGGAGAGCTAGAATATTTCTGTGACTTGTCTTAGGTCCCCCATATTCTTCTTAGAAACGATAGTAATTTAAAAATTCAGACCTGAGTGGGAAGATGTGGGGAAGATAGCTAGAACCTTGTACATTAAATATCTTTCAAACGGTAAATACCTTTCAAAATTTCGAGAGGGAGACAGAGCGCCAGTTGTACAAATTCCAAGCAGGGTAGCCGGTTCGTCTGAACTAGGTGAGTCCAATGTGACTCTGGGGCGCCGGGTCAAAGCTGTGGGCTCAAGAGGGAGTGGAGGCCGAAGTTGGGTTGGGCCTCTGGAGTGGCGTGGCCCCGATGTGGGGCGGGGCCCCGGCGTGTAGGCGGGGCCTCGGTGGGCGGGCCCCCGGGGCGGGGCCGGGGGCGGGGCGGGGCGGGGCTGCGATCTGAACGAAGGGGCTGCTGCGGCTGCTCCGCTCAGCGGGAGCCGGGAACTGCGGGGTTTTGCGGTTGTAGGCTCAGCGCCGTCCGGCTGCCCGCAAAGAATTACCTGTTGTGGCGGCGCTTTGAGCGCTGCGAGTCCAGCGGGTCGCAGCGCTTAGTGGACAGATACATCTACAACCGGGATGAGTTCTTGCGCTTGGACGGCGACGCGAGGCGGTCTGTGGCGGTGACCGAGTTGGGGCCGCAGGTCGCCGAGGACTGGAACCGGCAGGAGGAGCTGTGACGCGGGCGCGCGACGAGGTGCACCGGCTGTGCAAACACAACTACCAGCTGGACACAGTCTGTCCTGGGGCGCCGCGGAGAGGCTTGCGGGCTGGGCTCACCCGGCAGCTCTGTGCGGAGACGGGCAGCCCGGCCCACCTAACGGACCGCGGCTGTCGCGTGCGGCGCGGCGGGGACTTCGGGGCTGTGGGGCGCGGGGAGCCACTCCGGAGGCGTAGCCCCGAGGAGCGAGGGTGACTGTCCCAGCTGTGCTGAGCCTGAAATCGAGGGCATGGTCGGAGAGTTGATCAGATTTGGCCACTGGTTGCAAGTGGGGATGAGGCGAAACGGGATAATGAGGCGACGGATAACCTTCAGGTGAGTATTGCGGGAGGTGCAGGTGGTGACAGTACCTCCAAGCGCAGTAGGTGATGGAGAGAAGAAACACGTGGGTTTGAGATGCTCCGAGCGACACCAGTGGACAGTCTGATGGGCAGTTATGATAAAGCATCTAGAGCCGGGGAGGAGGTTCTTGGTTAGATGAGATCATCTAGGAAGAAGAGCTCCTGGGAGATGAGAACACAGTCCTTGGAACGTGGACAATTGTGACGTTGACTAAGAGGGAAAAGCCTGTGAGGAAGCCAGAAGGTAAAGAGAGGGTATTAGGAGAATCCGGTAGAGAAGTGTCATAGAAGTGAGGTTGTGTGACCTAAGGGCACAGTTGACTATGGTATTATATGACTTAGAAAGATGATGTAGACAGTTGCAATGTTGATTTGGAAATACCAGGGAGAGCAGGTTGGCTGCAGCCGGGGGAGCAGGCGCTGGCCCACGGTGAGTCTAGAAGGGGACAGCGATGGTGTGTCATTTGTCTGTGATTCCCCACCGCTCGTACCAAGTAGAATTGAGTAGAATTGCAGTGCTCTTTTAGGAAGTCTGGGTATAAAGGGAAGAAAGGGAGGGATGTTCAGAGTCAGTGGGCTTTTTAAAAAATCAGATAATAAGGTATGAAATGTTTTATTTCATATAAAATTCCTAGAGGAAATACTCCAGTAAGAAGAAAAATCAAAGCTAAGAATATGCAGTTAAAATTTTGGAAACAAGGATTGATTTTATTTATTATTGTTGTTTTCATTATATCTTAGAAAATACATGAAAGTGTAACACCCAAAATAATCTAGAAGTAAAGTTTCAAAAATGTCCCCTCCGACTAAGGGTTGTCCTCATGGACAAAACAAAGCTAGAGAAGGTAAAAGGAGATCAGAGTACTTGCTTGATTTGCAGAGATATTAATATTGACACATGTAAGAACCTGGGGAATAAATTAACATAATTAGTGATGTAACAAAAATTGTAATATTAAAAAGTTCCTAATTTCAAACAGAGATTTGATCTATAGTGGGAGATTTAAAAAGAGAGAGAAGAGAAGCTGTGGAAAATAAAATATGATGGCAGAAATAAATCATAATAGAGTAATAAATAAATCAAGGTACAGATTGTCAAGTAAGATTTTAAATGCCAACAAATAATCAAAGAAAATATTGGCAATAAAGTAATGGAGATAATATAGAAGATAAAGATGAATACAAAGAAGACCTCATTCAAAATTTTGATAAAATGCTGGATTCAAGGTGAGAATAATATAAAGGAGAAAAAGACCGTAGATTGTGGAAGGAACAGTAGATACAGGAGATGTGCACATTCATGACCAACATAGTCAAACTCAAATGTCCTTTTCCCACTAACGCTGTATAAAATGTGACCAACAAAATGGGGCTATGCATTGTTATTTTTTCTCTCAAGATATCTCTTTTTGAGATTTCATATTTATTGAGGTAACTTGGATTTACAAAATAAAACAACCCATATCTGCAGGTTCCCCGTTCCTCAAATCTGTGACAACACACCCTACCCCTCACAAAATTACCAAAATCCTTCACTATTGTCCAGTGGACCCCACCACCCCTTGCTCCCACCCACCTCCCCTTCCCCTCTGGTAACATCAGTTTTATTATCAATGTCCAAGGGTTGGTTTTGTTTTGTTTTGTCTGTTTGCTTTGCTTCTTTATATTCCCCAAGGTTGGAGAGAAGAGCATTGGCTTCTTCCTGTCAACTTGCAGAATGAGGAGAGACTGGGGAGACCAGAGGGAAGAGCCTCAAGGGGTGGAGGAGTAAGCTGTGAACGAAACAAGGACTCTGGACACAGAGACTCAGGAAAGGATGAAGGGTGGGAGAAGGGAAAGGCTCTGGAAGGTCACAGTTTTCCTCTTTCCTTGGTAAAATGGAAGGCAAGGTCATCTGTCAAGCATTAGATAGTAGGCAAATTGAGCAGCAAGTAGGAGAGTGATGGGTTTAGACAAGTGCTGAGATAATTAAGTGAGAGAAATGCCCCCAAGATAAGAGCAAAAATCATTGAGCACCTTATGGAGATTTTGTCAGGTCACTAATGTTTGCTACATGGTCTCATTTTCTGTTTTATGATTTTTCTGTGTACAAGTCTTTGACCTTTTTAGTTCAGTTTATTCCTAAGTAGTTTTGTGGCTATCGTGAATAAAATGGTTTTCTTAATTCCTTTGCAGATAGTTCATTGCTAGTGCATAGAAGCACCATTGATTTTTTTAATATCATTGAATGAACTTCACATTATAACATTATATAGATTTAAGGTGAGTCATCATTAATCAACACCTGTATACAACACATGAAATTTACCACCACCATTTCGGTTCTTTTTTAATCCATATAATTGATCCTAACTAGTTTGCCTCTCCCCCCGACCTTCTCTTGTTTTTTAATTGATTTTATTGAAGGAATATTGCATTTCAACATTTATTAGGTTTAAGGTATGCATGATAGCAAATTATATCTGTATATATAATACAGTAAATTTACCACTATTTCCTTCTTTCCTTCACTATACAATTCTCTCTCCCTTGTTAGACCCCACCCTTCTCCCATCTCTTCCTGTACCCACTAGTTTGCATTTTTAACTTGATTTTATTAGCTCAAAAGTTTATTTTTGTTTGATTTAGTTCATTTGTTTTTGGTTCTGTACATACCACATATGAGTGAAATCCCATGACGTCTTTCTCCTTTTGACTTATCTCACTAAGCATAATTCCCTCAGAGTTGCAAATGACAGGATTTCGTACTTTTTGAGAGCCGAGTAATATTCCATTGCGTATATGTATCTCAGCTTCTTTATACCTGTCTGCCAATGGGCACGTAGGTTGTTTCCAGACCTTGGCTGTTGTAGAGTGCTTCGATGGACTTGAGAGTACTCATATCACTGTGACATCATGTCATTGTGTTTTTAGGACAAATTCCCAGTAGAGGAATAACTGGATTGTATGGCATTTCTAGTCAAGACTATTAGTTAATGACTTACTACGGGGAACAACAAGGGAAAAGCTTAGTTTAGATAAATCAATGCCTTGGCCAAACCCTGGTACCTGGCACGCCCAGTGCCCACCAGCAAGGAAAACCTTGGCTGGAGGGGCTTCTGACATTCTGTTTAAATTTAATAAGAAGTTAAGTTAGCCAGTTCGCTAAGACATTATGTAACTGTACGCATAGTCTTCTGTGTGTGACTTCAGCTATGTGAACAATGGTTGTAAATATGGATGATTTATATGTTGTCCTTTTTCGAAAAACAGCTTCCTTGTGTAATGACAATAAACACACAAGGAGTCAGACGCTGGGTGTGACAGTCCTTAGAGAATGCTCAACCCCGACCCTGCTTTCACTCTATTTTAGTCTCTAGTTTTTCTCAATCTTTCCCGGCCCCCTTCCTTCTCCCTGTTCTCCCGGACAGAAATCCTGGCAACTTATCATTACAATTTCTGCTAAATGTGCCACAGAGTGCTACCCTTGTTTCTCTCCCGGGGATTACATGTAATTCACAGGCATGCATATTCCACTCGAAGATCTATTTCCAATCTTTTCAGTACCAACATTATCTACTAGTCTAATTATATCATTTATATTTCAAACATCTAGAAACTAATTCTATAATGAAATATTTAAAAAATAACTATCCCCAATGTCACCTTTTTTCCCTTTCCAGTTCCTAGCCAAACCTGACATGACATCTATCCCTCTAAGACTAACCCCCCACAGCACCCCAACCTGCTTGTTTGCCATGTGACAGATTTCTAGCCAGGCAACACTCAAGTCCAATGGTTCCAAAATGGACATGAGGAAGCAGCAAGGATTATGTCTACCTATCTGATCCAAAATGGAGACTGGACCTTCCAGAAAGTGGTGATACTGAAAATGAACCCCCATCGGGGAGACATCTACACCTGTACCTGCCAGTGGAGCACCCCAACCTGGACAGTCCTGTCACTGTGTGGAGTCATTGCTCTCTAGTGACCCTCTACATCCTACTTTCTGAAGAGCAGGGTCTCTCTGGCTCTGGCATCCATTCTTCTTGTCTACATGCCAGGGTCGTATTTACCCCCATCTTCTTATATAAGACCCCAAGAATATTTCAGAGCTGGATATGATGGACTTGTCTGTCCCTGGCCTAAGGGATACAAAATTCATGAGTTTCTGCCTTCGTTGGAAATCTAGGACACTCAGATACCTTCCTGAATTGCCCTGGCATATGGGGACAATTCTCTTCATTCAGCCTTTAGCCTTCTCTGAGTTACGTAGACAGGCAACTGTCAGAATCAGTGTGTGTACCCTTTTTTTTTTAAAAGGAAGGGTGCAGGCAGGAATGGAGGCAAGTAGGCAGGAAGAGAGAGGATGAAGAAGCATTTTATTTTATTTGGTTGTTCATCTTGGTGGTCCTCCAGCCTGGAACTTGAACCCAGGTCCTTGGGAAGTATGTGCAAACCAATTGTTTTCTAAATTTCTCTTTCTCCAAGGTAGATACAATACATCATACTGTCATGTTGGTATTCAGAATCACAGCAGGTGGAGGTGAGACTGATCCCAGGTCTGTTCTTTCCAGAGGCACAGTCTGATCCTTCCCCACCCCCAAAAGATGCTGGCTGGAATCTTAGGCTTTATAGCAGGGATTCTCTTCCTTATAGTTGGCATCATCCTATATATGATGAGCAAGAAAGGTTAAGACAGTCTGAGGAGTGGCTGAGATTTGCTTTTTCGCTGACTTATCATTTTATGTGATAAAGGAATAACATAGAAAAGCAATGACAGAATTTTGGAGGCCACTGGAATCAGATTGTTGGGAAGCAAAGATGGCCTGTTGGGAAAGAGGACTCCCCAGGCTGGCATCTTATCCCAACCAGATGGTCAGATCTCCTGCTCCCCAGGCTTCTGCAGGGGTTCGTCTAGTCATGGACTAGTCTTCAACAAGCCCTTGTCTTAACTCTCAATAAAAGGACATGGCAATGGAGGAGGGATGGAAAACTAATTATCTACAGTGGATATATTTCTTTCCCTCTTTTCATTTTAGGTCAACAAGGACATTGACAAACAGGTAATATTCCTGCTTTGTTCTTTTTTGCAGGAGTGGATAGCAAACAGATGTAAGTCCCTTCATTTCTTAGTGACTCTGAGGCACCTGTTGGGAGAAGAGTCTCGGGCTTGAACTTCTCTTTCAATCTCAGCCTTTTGGTGAGTGTGGGAAATGAGCTTTACTTGGCTCCATGGATAAAGGAACCCAGAATAAGTCTTGTTTTTCAAGCTATGACTCAGTCCTTCACCATAATTTTTCTTTCTGGGACTAAGAGGAAGAGGGGTCAGCAGCCTGGGGTAACTTTTCCTTTGTCTCCCCAGGGTTCCTGATCTAACCTGAGAGATTGTATGTGCTTTGGAACCAGTATTTTTCTATGTTTCTTCAGTCCCAGGGCTGGTTTCAGGACAGACCTCCCAAGAGGATGATACGGCCAAGTAATTGCAGTGCTAAAATTAGTTTTATAGTTCTCTTTGATTGCATGCAGTTTCTTTCATATCACCTCCAACTAAGTTCCCTTCTTAGCTGCATCAATAATAAAAGTTCAA
The DNA here is from genome assembly GCA_004363575.1 of Solenodon paradoxus. Classification (NCBI taxonomy): domain Eukaryota; kingdom Metazoa; phylum Chordata; class Mammalia; order Eulipotyphla; family Solenodontidae; genus Solenodon; species Solenodon paradoxus. The sequence goes on from RJWH01001702.1 coordinate 138,877, forward strand.
ATTGGTTTCTGTTTTCTGTTACAAATATGCACCAAGTCATCTCTAACACTGCTGCTGTATGAGAGTTTGGTAAACAGTGGGAGTTAATGACATTCAGTGTTGTTTATGCGCAGACAAGAAAGAAACATGAAAATGAGGCTCCCCTCATGGATACGGTGGCAAATCGGATGTGGGCCTCCTGAATTCACTGTATGTCTGTGCTGCTTTGCCCATGTATGTCTGGGGCCATTACTCTCACTCAAAGAGGAGAAGGCCATGAATTCTGTGTTTCATGGCCCTTATTCATGTAGCACTGATTCAACATATAACTTAACTGAGAGCATGTTTGATCATCACCATTAAGAAATCAAATTAAGATCAGAATTATCATTAGAAATATAAAGTAAAAAACTTAAACCCTTCTCTTTGTATTTCATGATAAATGGTCCTTGATCAAACATGGCTTCATCTTTTTTATGTATCAAGTTTAGAAGAGAAAAACTTAGGCTCTAAGTGTGTGTTCATGAGACCACACAGTGGGAAATGCACCCCATTGTGGAATATGAAAAAAATCAGTTGCGACCGGGTGAAGTAGCAGCCTGGTCCACCCCCTCAGGCCCAGGGCAGCTCACCTGCATCCCAAGGACCTGGGTTCAAATTCCAGGCAGGGTGGACGGTGGGGAGGCAACCAAAATGGAGCACTAAATAAAAAATAAATGAAAATGTTTCTTCATGCCTGCCTGTACTTTTCTTTTCTAAAAAATGTCTTCTTCAAACATAGGCCTGCTGCAATTCAAAGTAAGTGTGCGCTTTGTGTTTCATATTAAATTATCCTGGGGGCACGCCCTTGTGGCTCAGGCAGCAGAGACGTTGGTGTACAGACCATGTAAAACCTAAAGACCCAGTTTGTCATCCAAGGCAGGGGTGAAAAACCAAAAATAAAAAAATAAAGATGCTTCTTCCTACCCTCCCTCCCTTCCTTGAAAATACTTCTTCCTCTTCTCTGTTCCTTCCTCATGTAAATGAATAAACAAATTATCCTTAATGTCCAGACAGGACAAGTTGGTGTAAGCGTCCCTTTCTGCATAAAGTTTTCCTGCCTGCCAACTTGCCTTCATTCCTGCCTGCACCTTCCCTTTGGAAAAAAAAAAAAAGATACCACTTTTGGTGGAGGACATGGTGTGTTGAAATCTATCTAAGAAATGGGGAACCAATACATAGAAAATTATTTTAATGTGTAGAATAATTACTACAATAAAAATAAATTTAAAAAAGCATCACCTCCTACGGCATATGCGGCAGATTAGCAGATCGCTGACACACCCAGCTGGTAGAGCCTCCCTCCCTGGTTTCCTCCAAGCAGCTTATTGTCTTGTCTGCTAGGGCCCCTGCCCACTGGCCCCGGCCCGGCTCCTTCCCCTGCCCCTCATTGGTCCCCGCTGCCACACTCTCATGCAGTTCCCCTCCCAAATCATGCCCTGCATCTGGGAGAAGCTTCATCTTTTCCAAGCAGGTCAAGACTGCAAGTGCAGACATGGGTGTTACTGACCCACAAGTGGAAGCTGGGGTCATCGGAACGAGGGGGTCCTGGAAGAGATGTCTGGGATATGGTACATCCACCATGACTCACGTCAAGGCATATGTTGCTTTGTTTAGTCCTCACAGCTCAGGACATGGTTTTGTTTCCTTTTCCTTATCCATTCAAGGGGCATCCACGGTGGCTACTGTTGAGCCAGATAGGGAACAGAAAGGAGTCGGTGCAAGCCTAGAGGAGCGAGGTCTAGGACTTACTTCCCTAAAGGCCCCTTGACCCAACTCAGCCAACCAGAAAAAACGTCACAAGGGAGAGGAGGTGGGACAGCTGTCAGGAGGAACAGGACCCAGAAAGGCCCAGGGGGATTGAAAATAAGTAGAGGACACAAAAATGAGACATTAGAATTAAATTTTCCTCAATGGGGCTCTTTGGAAATATGTCTTTGAAGTTGATCCTTGAATATTTTTTATTTGTAGTGACTATGATGAATAATTTTCTTAAAAATTTCTTATTACCTCAGCATTATATAGGAATTTATTTGATATCAGATGACATTTACCCTTTTAAAAGGCTTTTGATAATTTGGGGGAAATTGATAATAATTTGATATTCCTAGGCATAATCAGGATGAAAATATGCTTCATTGTTTTATTTCTAATTATTTTATTCTTTATATTTGTATCTTCTTTATAGGCAATTTCACTAACATTTTTCCACTAAGCATAAAATTAACTCTTTGCCTTATAAAATCTTTATTTTATTATAAAGTGTAGATCTATACTAAAAGACCCAGGTGTTAACTAAAATGATTTTTTAAAAGCTTATTAAAATTATGTGTATTCAGTTGTTTCTCTATTTTGAATTAGCCTTGTATTAGAATAGCTAACATTTCATGATTATTTGCTGTGTGAAAGGCTTTATCTTAAGAGATTCATAAGTACTGGGTATTATTCCAATTAGATTTCCCAATAAACTATTGACATAAACTCCATAATAATCTCCATTCTACATGGGAGGAAAGTAAATCACAACAGCTTTAGTAACTTGTCCTCTGTCAGAAAGCCAGGAAATAGAAGACCATTTTGCTATCAACTTCTGTCTGGCCATTTTATTATAATGTATTCTCACACAACTAGAAAAATTTTTTTTAGTGCTTTCAGTCTATCCACATTTTACTTAAGCACTTAATGAATTTATTAGAAACGTAAATGCAATTTGTCATTTTGTCTCTCAGATTTTGTGCTTACACTAGAGTATCTTTACTACATTTTATGAATCACCTGTAAACTTGTTCATGTGGATCATTTCGTGTTTAAAAGTTACTAAAAAATGAATTAAGAAAGAAGGTGGTTGTCAGAGTTTTGAGATAGGGTGTCTAATCCTTGCTGGTTAGCACACTGCGTAGGACTTGCTGTCTCAGAATGTCCATGCAGAGGGCACCGTGATCATCAAGAAGGGGAATAACATTCCTTGGCATCTGTTCCTAAGGAAGGAAAATATATAAAGTAATCAAGACTTATGACTCACCCAGTTGCTCAAAATGAAGATCCCTTATCTTATTCTGCCTTCGGTGAATCTTATACCTAGAAGAATCATGTTTTACTTCTTCCTGGAGAATGACAATTTGAAATCTCTGCTCTGGGAGGTCAGGCAAAAGGGGGAAAGGAGAGGTAATGAGTAGCCTATATCTTCAGCTTCCCTGCCCCACCTCATCCCCCACCACCCCCCTCATGGCTGAGGAACTGTTTAAAAACTTCAACCTGTGGCTCTCAGATGAGCAGCATGAGACTGTCTTTGGCTGACTCCCTCACATGTGCTCCCAATGAAGCTTTTTATCTAAGGTTTTGTCTGACTGCTGACTAATTTCTATTACTAGGAGCCAAGCGACACACAGAATCCCTGGGATGTCCTCTTTCAGAGCTACCAGAAACCTCACTTCTGAGATCTATTAAAAGGAAATGAAATCTGGATCTTGAAGAGATAGTCCATGTTCATTTCAGTATTAGTTACATAACCAAGATACAGACACAAAAAAATGTCCATGGATGGATGAATGAATAAAGAAAATGTGGTGCATATACACAATGGAATACTATTCAGTCCTGAAATAAATAAGGATGCCTGCCATTTGTGACAGCGGGATGAACGTGGAAAACAGTGTGGTCAGTTAAATAATAGAGAGAAAAACTGCAGAATCCCGCTTAAATGTGGAATCTAGAATAGGTAAATTCATAGAAATGGCATAGAATGGTAGTTACCAGGGGCTGAGGGTAGGATGAAAATGGGGAGATAATAGTCAAGAGATACCAAGTTCAGTTATGCACGATCAGTAAGTTCTGGAGACCTACGTACAGCAATGTGACTACATTTGACAATATTGCTTTGTGTGTTGGAAACTTAAGAGGGTAGATCTTGGTGTTCTCATCACAAGAAAGAAATTAGTAAACGTATGAGGTCATGGATATGTGGCTTGGTTGGTTGTGGTAGATATTTCACATGTTCAGGTATATCAGATGGTTGTATTTGTGTAAAATGTTTTTAGGAAAAGGAGAGAAAGAAGAAGCATTTTTAAGGGTGGAAGGAAGAGGAGGAAGAAGCACTTTCATTTATTTGGTAATTAATTTTTGGTTATTACCCCGGCCCCTGGTCACAAAGCTGAGTCCTTGGGTTTTTTATATGGTCTGTACCCCAGCCAGTGACTTAGTGCCTGAGCCCGCAGGGCACACCTGTACAACTTTTGATTGTCAACTATACCTAAGTTAAGCTGGAAACGTCTTTAACACTTTTTTTACTGAAGTAACATTTGCTTATAATTTTACATAGGTTACAGGTGTATAGCATTATAATTCAACAACTATCCATACATTATGATCACCACCAAAACATTGGTTTCCATTTTCCACCATACAGCTTGCACAGTGAGCAGGGTGACTCAGGGTTTGACAGAAACGCCACACAACTGAACCCTTTTACTCAATTTACCTACCACCTTTATCCTCTCCCTTCTGATAACCATCATTTTGTTCCTGTAAGTGTTGGTGCTTTTGTTTGTTTGTTCTTTGTCTGCTGTATTTCTTCTTTTTTTCTGTCCTATGTAACACGTGTGTGACAACAATCTCTCTTGAGAAGGGAGATCTCAAAGTGCAAGGACACCTGATCCAACACCAGCTGTTTCCAGGCTTTTGAATATGAGCCATTCTCACTGAAGTGAGGTGGTATATCATTGCAGTTCTTATTTGCATTTCTCTGAAGATGAGTGATGTAGAAGGCTTTTTCGGGTGTCTGTCAGCCAACTGTGTGTCTTCTTCAGATAGTTCTCTCTTCAGTTCTTTGCCCATTTTTGAGTGGGTCATTTGCTTTTTTATTGTTGAGATGCATGAGCCCTTTGTGTATTTTAGAGATTAAACTTCTACCTGATTATGTTGTGTGAATAACTTCTCCAATTCCATGGGTGGTCTTTTTGTTTTAGTGGTGGTTCCTTCTGCTGTGCAGAAGCTTTTCAGTTTGATGTCATCCAGTTGTTTAGTTTTGCTTTGGTTTATTTTGCTGTTGCTGTCACTCTTCCTCTCCCAAAGACCTCTTTGAGGTTGAGATCATGGAGTGTTTTCCCCACATTTTCTTCTATGTATTTTATGGCTTCAGGTCTTTGATCCATTTTGAATTAACTTTTGTACTTCGTGATAATGAGTAGTCATTTCTTTCTTGTCTTTTTCTTTGTTTTTGACAGATGTCTTTCCAATTTTCCCAGCACCATTTATTGGTGTTTCCTTCCTCCAATGTTTGCTCCTGACACCTTTGTCATAGACTAGCTGTCCATATCGGTGTGGTTTTATTTCTGGCCTCTCTGTGGGATTCCACTGATGGCTCTGTGTGTTTTTGTTCCAGTACCATGCAGTTTTGATGACAATCACTCTGTAGTATAGTTCGAAGTCTGGAAGTATGATTCCTCACTGTTCTTTGTTTTCTCTCAAAATAGTTTTGGTTATGCGAGGCCTTTTGTGGTACCATACAAACCTCAGTATTATTTGCTCCATTTCCTTGAAAAAATGTCCCTGGGATTTCGGTGGGAATTGCATCAAATCTATGGATTGCTTTGGGTAGAATGGGCATTTTTACTATGTGGATTCTTCCAATCTATGAGCGTGGGATTTTTTCCTCATCTCTTTGTGTCTTCTATTTCTTTTGTTAAGGTCCTGTAGTTTTCATTGTAAAGGTCTTTCACCTCCTTTGTTAAATGCCAGGTATTTGAGCTTTCTTGGTGCTATTGTTAATGTGATTTCTTTCTTAATATCTTTCTCCTCTACTTTATTGTTTGCATATAGGAATGCTACTGCTTTCCGTGTGTTGATTTTATTGTATTTATCTTCCACATATGAGTGAAATTATATGGTACTGGAAACATCTTTTTAAAAATAAGTTCTTTGCTCATTCTTTGATTAATAAGTATTTACTAAATCTTAGGTTAGGTGCTGTGTACAAATATGAATAAAAGATTAACTTGCCTTAAAATGTTCAACTGTAGAAAATAAAACATAAAAACATGCTGCACTCCATCTACATTCCACCAGTATTTCAGTGTCCCCAATAACCATTGTGATAAGATTCAAAGACAGACACTGCACCCATCCATTTGAATGAATTTCCTATATAGTTTTTGTTTATATTCATTTTTTTTTCAAAATACATATTTTTCATGTACCTGTACTTTTAATGTTCCTACATGATATTAAAAAGTATATGGTATTCTTTTTATTTTGTCACTCAGTATAATCCTTTTAAAATCTGACCAAGTAGTGAAGAGTATAGTCATTTGTTTCCTTCTAAAGACTGCACAACATTTCATGGTGCACATTAACAGCAGTTTAGGTATTTACTGCCCCCATGATAATCAAACCACTTGATTACTACCAACTCCACAGTTTCATAAATAATGCCTCAGACAGCAGAATCCCCTGTCTATCCCTTTATGAACCTGTGTGAACATTTCTGATGTATAACAAATTGTGGAAGTGCTATGTCATACAGCATCTACCTACTCAATTTAACCAAGTATCCTTTGAAGGGTTTTCTGACCAGCTGAGTCCATCTACATTCCACGAGCAATATATGAATGTTTCTCTACACGCCCCCTCCACCAGTATTTAGGATTATTCACCTCTCTAATTTTTTAAGTCTAATGGAAATTGCCTCATTGCTTTTTAATTTGTAATTTTCTTTCCACCGATACATTGATGTTAACTTTACAGGTTTCCTCTGCTATGAATTCCCATTCCCACTCTTTACCCACTTTTTAAAATTACATTTATTTATCCTTACTGTTGTTTATATATTGTAGGTATAACCCTATGTCAATTTTAGACATTGTGAGTATACTTCTATCCCACATATATGGACTTATTAGTGGTACACTTTGCTTAACAGAAGTATTGAATCTTTATGTAATTCATTTTATTATATTTTTTACTTAGAATTTTTATTTCCTTAGGATATGCTTCCTCACCCCTGTGTTTATAATTATATTGTCCTATTGATTATATTAACCTTATGGTTTACTTTTCATATCTAGGTATTTTATATATTTTTATTGAAGTAACTTATTCTACATATTAAAAAACCTCCTATGTATAGGTTCTCCATTCCTTAGCTGTATGTCAAAACACCCTGCCCTCCACCAAATCACCAAGTGATTGTTCAGTGGATTCCGCCACTATTTACCCCTCCCCAATGCTGTCCCACTCCCTATTGGTAACCTCATTTCTATTACAAGTGTCCAAGGGCTCATCTCGTTTCACCTGTTCCTTTATTGTGTCTATTCATGTTCCACCTGTGAGTGAGGTTATCTGATATCTAACTTTCCTCTTTTGACTTATTTCACTTAACATAATCCCCTCTAGATCTTTCCGTGTTGATTCAAATGACAGGATTTCACCTCTTCTAATGACTGTGTAGTATTCCATTGTGTATATGTGTCACATCATCTTTATCCATTCATCTGACATTGGGCACTTATGTAGTTTCCAGTTCTTAGTTATTGTGAGTAGGGCTGCAATAAATATGGTGGTGCATTAATCTCTGCTAATGAGTGTTTTTGTATCTTTGGGGTAAATACCCGGAAGTGGCATGGTGGGATCAGATTTCCATATTCAATTTTTCCATATCCAATTTCTCCACATCTTTACCAACATTTGTTACTCCCAGAATTTTGGATAATAGCCAGTCTCTCAGGTGTAAGGTGATAGCTTGTTGTTGTTTTGACTTGCCTTTCCCTAAGAGCCAGCGAGTAGGAACATCTTTTCATGTTCCTATTGGCCATCAGTATATTCTCTTCAGGAAAATGTCTCTCCATTCCTCTTCCCATTTTTTAATTGGATTGTTTGTTTTCTGGTATTGAGTTTTATGAGTTCTTTGTATATTTTCAATACTAAACCCCTGTTAGAAACATGAAATGAAAATATCTTCTCCCAGTTAGTAAGTTGCCCTTTTATTTGGTAATGTCTTCTTTAACTGTGAAGAAGTTTTTAGTCTGATGTCGTTCCATTGTTTATTTTTCTTTTTGTCTCCCTCGATGCTAGAGGTGAGTCCCCAAAGACCTCTCTACTACTGATGTCATGGAAAAGTCTATGTCTTCCAAGAATTTTATGATTTCTGGTCTTATGTCCAAGTCTCAATTCCATTTTGAGTTAATTTTTTGTGAATATTGTAAAAAGTGACTGTCAGTTTTCCCAACAACATTTATGGAAGAGATTTTCCTCTCTCCATTGTATGCTTCTGGTTCCTTTGTCAGAGATTAACTGACTGTATATGAGTGGGATCAGTTTCTGGTGATTCAGTTCTATTCCACTGATCTGTAACTCTGTTTTATTCCAGTCCATACCTTTTTGATCACTATTGCTTTGTAATATATTTCAGTGTTTGGCAGTGTAATCCCTCCAGATTCATTCTTTTTTCTACTACTTGCTTTTGCTTTTTAGGGTCTTTTAATGTTCCATACAAATTTTAAGATTTTTTTTGTTCTATTTCCTGGAAATAAGCCTGTGGGATTTTAATGGGTCTAACATTAAATCTATATATTGCTTTCAGTAAGATCATTTTAATGATGTTGATTCTGCCCAGTCATGATCAGGGTTTGTCTTTCCATTTCTTTGTGTCCTTCTCTATTTCTTTTGAAAGCATATTAGTCTTCCACTCATTCTAACTATCCACAGTTTTATTCTTTTCTCTTCTTCCCCACTTTTAATATCTGCTGTCATACTTTTTTCTGTCTGCTTTCTTTCTGCTTTGTAGAGCATCCTTTAATATTTTTTTTTTGCAAAACTGGTTTCATGGTAATGGACTCCTTTAAGTTTTGCTTGTCAGAAAAGTTTTTATCATTCTTTCAGTCCTGAATGATAATCTTGCCAGATATAGTATCTTAGGCTGAAATTTCTTTTCTTTCAGCAAATACATTATGCCATTTCCTCCTGATCTGTAGAGTTTCATTTGAGAAGTCTGCTGACAATCTTATGGGGTCTCCTCTGTATGTGATACAATTTTTCTCTGGCTGCTTTTATCTTGTATTTTTGACATTTTTATGATGATGTATCTAGGTGTATTTCTGTTTGGGTTTCTTTTATTAGGAACTCTTTGAGCTTCCTGGGTCTGGAAGCTTGCTTCATTTTTCAGGTTTGGGAATTTCTCATCTATTATTTCTTCAAATATGGTTTCTGCCCCCTTTATTCTCTCTTACTCTGGGACCCCTATGATGTGAATATTGTTCCTTTTAATGCTATCCCAGAGGTCTCAAATGCTATCTTGAGTTCTTTGAATTTTTTACCTCTGCTGGTTTGCTTGATTGAGTTCATCTGTCCTATCTTCCTGATCACTGATTCTATTGAAAGCTTCTTCCATCCTATTGTTGAGCCCCTCTGTTTAGTTCTTTAATTAGCCATCGTGTCTCTTACCTGTTCAATATCTTGTTTTAATTCGTCTCTTTGCTTCCCGGCATGCTCATTTACTGCCTCTACTAATTTCTGAATTCCCATGAGTATGCTAATCACTGTTACCCTAAATTCCTCTTCAGGCAATTTACATACGTCTGCTATATTCAGATTTTCCCCTGGGTTTTTGATTGGGTCCATCATTTCACATGTATTTCTCTGTGCCTTTCCTCTATTCAGCATTCTGTTTATATTTCTGAGAGTTCTGTTTCCCTGGAGTTGTCTAGGTTTGACTTGCCCAAGATTGGCAATCAGGTTGCGGTTTCGGATCTACTCACAAGGTGGTGCTAGCGGGTAGCACTGAGATTTGACACAGCCTTCTCACTGTATTCCAGGGGGTCAGGCACCCGATGGGTGGGATTTCCGGTGGGCAGATATCTGATGGGTGGGATTTCCACTCAGTGGACCCCAAGCTCTGGCCTGAAATGGTTGTGGAAGGGGTTTGATTTGGCTGACTTCTGCTTATAGCCTGAGAACTATGCGGGATGCCCTACCCCCCACCCCTACCCCCATTAATCTTCAGCTGTGCTGTCTCCAGCTGAAGTGCTGGTTGTTTCTTAGTGTTTGTCTCAGGAAAATAGGTGATTTGGGGGTTGTCTTTTGGTGTCTGTGGTGAGCAACCCAAAAGTGCGACCTATCTAGTCATCACCCATAAGTCAATGCTGTAGTTGTTTTGATTGGTTTCCCTTTTGTTTTTCTTTGTGTTTTCCCTGGGGATGTATTTTGATGTTACCCTGAACTTAGCATTAACAATTCTATGCTTATTTCCTATTTTCATTTGAAAGTCTATTAATCTTCCACTCCTAACTATCCACATTTTTGTTCTTTTCTCTTCCTCCCCACTTTTTATATTTGCTGTCTTACTGCTTTTATGTGGGGTTTCTTTACACTTTATAGAGCATCCTTTAATTTTTTTGCACAGCTGGTTTTGTGGTAATGAATTTCTTTAACTTTTGCTTATTGGAAAAGTTTTTATCATTCCTTCGAGTCTAAATGATAATCTCATAGGGTACATTGTCCTAGGCTGAAAATTATTTTCTTTCAACGCTTTGAATATATCATGCCATTTCCTTCTGGCCTGTAGAATTTCAGTTGAGAAAACTGCTGACAATCTTACAGGGACTCCTTTGCATGTGACTTGTTTCTCTCTGGTTTCTTTTAACATTTTTTATCTTGTATTTTTTATGTTTTGTTTTGTTTTGTTTTTTGACAATGTGTCTAGGTGTAGTTTTATTAGGGTTTCTTTTATTAGGAACTTTCTGAGCTTCCTGGGTCTGGAGGCTTGCTTCATTCTTCAGGTTTGGGAAGTTCTCAGCTATTATTTCTTCAAATACACTATCTTCCCCCCATTCTCTCTCTTCTTCTGGGATCCCTATGATGTAAATGTTGCTCCTTTTGATGTTATCCCAAAGGTCTTGAATGCTGTCTTAGTTTCTTTGAATTTTTTAAATCTCTTTGCAGGTTTTCTTGTTCCTCTGTCCTATCTTCCAGATCACTGATTCTGTGGGAGGCTTCATCCATTCTATATTGAGTCCATCTATTGAGTTCTGTAGCTCAGCTGTTGTAGTCTTCATTTCTTTGATATTTTGCTTCATTTCTTCTCTTTATTTTTGATGTTCTCTCTTACTTCCTATATTATTTTCTGGGTTCCCATGAGTATGTTAATCATTGTTACTCTAAATTTATCTTCAGGTAATTTGCATACATCTGCTGTATTCAGATTTTCTCCTGTTTTTTTTTTTAATTGGATCCATCATTTCACGTATATTTCTCTGTGCCTTTGCTTTGTTTGACATTCTGTTTATATTTCTGTCACTTTGGTTTCCCTGCAGTGATGGCATTACATAGGGTGATCACCTTGCTGCTGGTCCACAACTGGCAATCAGGCTGCAGTTCTTCCTCTACCCTGAGGTGGCACTAGCAGGTAGCATTGAGTTTTAGTCCCTTCAGGGAGACTACCTTCTTCCTTTAATCTTGGAGTTGGAGTTTCTGGTGTGTGGGATATCTGGTCATATTTAGGTCTTTAATCCATTAGAGCCCAACCTTTTTTTTCCTTTCTTTCTTTTCTTCCTTCTTTCTTCTGTTTGTCTCCCTGGCCCCAGAACACAAACCCAGGTCCTTGGGCTTTACATGGTCCACACCCTGGCTTCCTTCTTAGCTTCCTGAGTCACCAAAATTGCCTGGAGCCCAACTTTTTTTTTTTTTTTTTTTAGAGAAAAGGTATAGGCAGGAATGAAGGTAAGTGGGCAAGCAGGCAGAAGAGAGAGGAGAAAGAACATTTTCATTTTTTTTTTTTTTTGTATTAGTTGTTCATATTGGTTAACTGCCCTCCACCCCCAGCCCCAGGAAACAAACACAGGTTCCTGGGATGTACACAGACTATACTGGGTCGGAAGTGGCTGACCCAAATGCTATTGCACCAAGCCATACCTGGCTTTTTATGTTAGGTACCTTTTTATGTTAAGTACCAATCTAGATAATTTGTCTCTTTGTAGAATAAGCCAGTTTTCCCAATCCTACCTAATAAATTTTTCTCTCCTTATATGCTGAGGGGCTCCTACTGTTGTGTGTTAGAGCCCATATGTTAATAACTCTTAGCTCTCCATTCTGTTCTACTTCACTGTTGATATGTTTTTGTGCCAAAACTTCACTGATTTCTTCATAGGCATACAGGCTTGCCCTGGTGGTCTAGTAGTTTAGTATACCGGGCATAGTCCCCATACATCCCGAAGCCCTGGGTTCAAGACCTAGGGCCAGGGAAACAGCCAAGATGAACAACTAAATAAGATAAATGCTTCTTCCTCCTCTCTTTTCCTTCCTGCCTGCCTACTCACCTTCATGCCTGTACCTTTCTTCTAGAAAGGAAGAAAGAAAGAAAACATTTTAATAAAAGGAATTAACTGGTAGAAGAGCAGACAACTTTGGGGAAATTTCAGAAAAGCTGACTCCCTGCTTGGTCTTGATGAATAAGATGGAATTCAGCATTTTTAGCTTGAACATTAGAACAAAAATATTATTTATTTTGCTGTTTATTTGTATAATATAAAAATATTATGAAATGTTCAACATAAATGGCAAAGAAATCATGATAAATGCATGAGAACAGAAGAATAGAAGGTCAGGGGGCAGGAGAAGAAACTGGTTAGGAGAACAGAGGTTAAATCATAAAGCCTGGCCCATCTTGTTAGGGAGATGGTCTTAGGATATCCTGAAGCATTGTGTGACTTTAAAAGTCTGAGGCTGGAGAGAGTCTAAGATGGAAACCTTCAGGAGCTGAGTTTCGCCTGCTCCCATAGAACATCTAGGAATCACCTATTTTTCAGACACGAACTGTGCAATAGCAGGACCAGAAGCTACAGACACAACAAAAGCATTTACCTCCATAAAGGGGAGGAAAAAACCTCAGGGTTCAGGCCTACATCATGAAGTAGGGATTCCCAGCCTCGGGGTGGGGGAAGGGCCTCAGCAGAGGGGTAGAGCCTTGGGAAGCTCCAACAGCAGAGTCTGTCCAGCAGGATTGGGACATGGGACACAGCGGAGAGGGTCTTGGTGCAGGGCAGAAAGAGAACCAGTGTCCTGCTGGACTGAGTAAGTGCCCCTGAGGGGGAAGAGCATAGGAGGCTAACTTAACTGCAGCTAGGGGGATCACCTATGCCCACCCCCTCCCACCACATCGTGCAGGGGGGCAGGGTGGGGAACACACACAGGATCCACCCACCAGAAATACCACCCCCAGGCTTAAAGGTGAGGAGTCTCCCAGAAGGGAGGAAACTTCAACAGTTACCCACTAGCCTGTGGGTGGAGGTGGAACTGCACGTGCCTGCTGATTGTGAGCCGATGGCAGGGAGGTCTTTACAGTTCAGACCTGGGATGCTGGGGGAGGCTCTGCACCCCCCACGAAACTCCAACCCAATAAGCTTAACTCTTGGTCCCCAACACAGGATAAATGCAAGAATTTCAACAAATCCAACTGGTGGTTAGAACCCACAGTATTAAAACCAAGATCCAGGCTTATTTGATGCAACTCAATACCCTACACAAGGCAACCTAATCCACAGAAATAAAAACAATGTCAAACAGAGCATATACACAGAGAAACATATGTGAGATAATGGATCCAATTAAAGCTGTAGGCAAAAATCCAAATGAAACAGACATATACAAACTACCTGAGGATGAAGTTAGGGTAACAGTGATAAAACTACCCATGGAAATCAAGAAAACAATAAAGGAAGAAGAGAACAACAAAAAAGAGCGAAGAAAGGAAGCAAGGTGTCAAAGAAATGAAGAGCATGACAGGTGAGCTAAAGAATTCAGTAGAGGGACACAGCAGTCGGATACATAAAGTCTCCAATAAGATCAGTGATCCAGAAGAGAGGGCAGAGAAATGCACTCAAGCAAACCAGCAAAGAGATAAAAGAATGAAAAGAAACGAGGACAGCATTGGAGACCTATGCAAGAACATCAAAGAGGACAACATTTGAATCACAGGAGTGCCAGAATGAGAAATGCAAAAAAGGGGAAAGAAAGTATACTTAAAGAAATAATAACTGAGTATTTCCCTGAATTGAAGAATGAAGCATGTCCGCAGACCCAGGAAGGTCAAATATTTCCAAACAAAAGAAACCCAAACAGACCAAATACTAAGGCACATTGAATCAGAATGTCAAAATTACAGGATAAAGAGAGAATCTTAAAAGCAGCTAGAAAAAATGAGCCACATACAAAGGAGTCCCCACTAGACTGTGAGTGAATTTCTCAGCTGAAAACCACAGACTAGAAGGGAATGGCATGATGTATTCAAAGTGCTGCAAGAAAAAGATTTCCAACCTAGGATACTAACTTTGTGAAAATATCATTTAGAACTGAAGGAATGATAAAAAGCTTTTCACATAAGAAAAATTAAAGGAACTATCACAAACTGAACTCTGCAAAAGATATTAAAGAAAACACCATAAAGTGTAAAGAAAACACCATAAAGTGTAAAGAAAACCCACTTTAAAACAATAAGACTAAAATATGAAAAGTGCGGAAGAGGAGAGGAGAATAAAACTTTGGATGGCTAGAATGAGTGCAAGACTAATCTGCTTTCAAATAAAAATAAAAAAGTAAGCAGAATTCCTAATGCTAATCTTGGGGTAAATGCAAAACACATGTCCAGGAAAAAGCAAAGAAGAAAACAAAAAGGAAAATAAATCAAAATATAACTTCACTCAACTAACCCAAGAAGAGAAAGAGAAGAAAAAGAAACTGTAACAACACCCAGAAGACAATTTACAAAATGACAACTGCTACATATCAATAATCACCCTGAATGTTAACAGATTGAACTCATCAATCAAATGGCCAAATGGATTAAAAAGCATAACCCAACCTTCTGCTGCATTCAAGAAACTCACCTTCTTTCAAATGATAAATATAGGCTGAAAGTCAGTGGTTGGAAGACAATCCTACAGTTAAGCACCCAACGTCAGATGAATGGATCAAGATGTGGTACATATACGCAATGGAATACTACACAGCCCTTAGAAGAGATAAATCCTATCATTTGAATCAACATGGTTGGAACTAGAGGGGATTATGCTAAGTGAAACAAATCAAAAGAAGAAAGATAGATACCAGGTAACCTCACTCATAGGTGGAATGGGAATAGACAAAACAAAGGAACAGACGAAACAAAATGGACCCTTGGACACTGACAATAAAACTGAGGTGACCAATAGGGAATGGGGGTGGGGGACAAGTTGTGGCGAAGCCCACTGGACAATGTTTAAAAACAGTTGGTGATTTGGCGAAGGTAGGTGTGTTGACATATATCGGAGGAATGAGGAAACTGCACATATGGGGAACTAAATATACAAGTTTATTTTAATTTGTAAAATAAAGTTACTATAATAAAATACTTTTAAAAATTAAAAATAAAAGCTCAGGCTTAGACAAAGGATGAGTTGCAAGAGACAAACCAAGGCAGGGAGAAGCATTAAGCCACTACATTCATGGAGGACTGTTGGGCTCGACTCCTAAGGTCAGGGCTGAAGGAAGGCTGCAAAGGATTGAGAAATGAAAGAAAGAGAGAGAGGAAAGAAAAAGAGAGAGAGAAACAAAGAAAGACAGGAAGAAAAAAGAAAGAAGAGGCCAAAATAGAAAGAAAGTGGGGGCAGGGGGTAAACTATTGGGAATCTCTTGCCCCAAATAACTACCATGAGTCACTGACTCCTCTCGTATTTATTGTCTTTACACAAAGAAGTCATTCACAGAAAAAATGCAAGAAGTAAATCAGCCATTCTAACAATGTTTACAAAGTGATTTTACATTTAAAAGGTTTAAGATAATGATGTAGCTTCCAGGCTTCCTCCTGAGCCTCAGCAAGAAACAAAAACCTCCTCGCCAAGGTTTTCCTTGCAGGGCGGGCCTCTGGTTTTCCAGTAGCCTGGGTAATTGCTTTACTCTGCTTTGGCTTCACATATCTAAACTAAGTTTCCTCTTTATTGATCCCAGCAGAGGACACGAAAGAGCAGCCTGGGTTTATAGCACAGAGCGCAGAAGGGACAAAGAGGAACAGGAGAGATTTAAGAGGCAAGACGGCAGTCGTGCTCAGCGATCAGAAGTGGTGAGGGAAAGAATGAGATCGGGTGACTACAACTCTGTGCTAGAGGATGGGGCGGAGAAGAATACTCTCACCAAGGACTGGGGAGAGGAGCAGCTGTGAGGGAGAAGCTGAGCTTCGTGTGGGCGGCCAAGGGCTGGCTCCTCTGGAATGTCCACCTGGAGATGTTCATAGGCCATGTGGGAGGACACGCACATGAGCCACTGACTGTGACTGATGTTTAAGAAAGGACGTGAGTGAAATGACCCCAGCTGAGGGTCCAGAGAGTGTGCGGATCACGGCCTGAGGACAGGCCGTGTTAGAAGGGAGTGTGCGCAGAGGGTGAGATGCAGCAGACCGTGGCCTTTGTCGGGCAGTCTGAGGAGAGGGGTGTCAAGCAGTCACATCTGACGTTGTGTGGATGTGAGGACGGAAAGGCCAGAAGGATGAGGAGACAGTAGATACTCAGTAGTCAAAGAGAACGGGCAGCAGTGAGGCAAGAACATGGTGGGGAAGAAGGCCGTCACCGTCGTCACTCCAGTTTGTTGGCCACAAGGCGGCGCATGATCAGAGCCTTTGTTATCGGGACCCTTACCTTGTTGTAGATTCAATGTTACATCTTACCTGCTGGATGTCACTTAACACACAGAACGTTGTCCCCATTTACGTGCTGAGGACACTGTCTCTCCCCCAGGTCACACAGGTAATAAGATGGGTGAAGAGTCCATGACCTGACACAGGACCCATCCTGCCTCCTGTGCTGTGTCAGGAGCATGGAACCAGGCAATCCCTCCTCCACTAAAATCCTACTGATGTCGCTACATAATCTCTCTCGTATTCTTAACCCTAGTCCACGCCCTCATCGCTTTTGCTTGTTTTTTGTGAAAACATCCAATCTGCTCTCCACACCCTCTGCTCCAGGATGGCCTTCCTGACTCAGAGAGCAGGTAAAATCTCTTCCCTAATTATAATGATCTGTTCCCTCTTGGAAAAATCCCCAAACTCCTGAACTCAACACAGCTAGCAGACACCACCGCCTGCCTGTCCTCACCTCCATACTCACTCCCCATTTCCCACTGCCCCCTCTGGTGAGATTCTGCTTCACCTGGGACCCAGGTGGAATGGTAACTCCCTCTGGAGCCCTCACCTCTCACTCTGCCCCCACCTCTGCAGCCCTGCTGCTCCACCTCTGCGACTGGCCTGTCACTGAGTCCATGTCATTCACCATTTAGTTTCCCTCCCAGGCCTTTGGGTTCTCTCAGGCTCTATGCTATGATGCAGGAAAGGACCTCAGGGCTTGTTGTATTAACCCCGCTACTTATTTGCACCAGGGAGGTGCTGTGATTTATGCCAGAGCACACGATCAGGTAAAAGAGAAATGTGTCTTTTGTAACTTCACGCTGGAAGGTGACAGGTTTAGGGTACGTAGCAAATTACCTTCACATCGACAGTAATAAAGACTCTTGTACTGATGTGTTGACTTACTGAGAGCGAACAAAGTCCGGGGATCAGGTGAAGTGACAGAGACAGAAAATACTGAGAAGGTGAAGATAAAGGGGGTTTTGACTCCACTCTAGGCCCTGGGTCAGCTGTCCCTACAGGGGGTAGGAGGACCCTCTGAGTTGGGAAACTGGACCTTTTGCTGCAAGAAAGATGGAGACTCAGAAGAAAAAAGGCAAAAGACCGGAAAGAGGTGACCCTGGCAGCAGCCCTGGACTTCACAGTGAAGGGGCCACACAGGAAAAAAAGGCCTCCCTGCTCACCCCACCCGTTCTGGTCTGGCTCCAAGCAGGACCCAGGCAGAGGAGCAACCACTGACTTCAGGAGACACCACTTCACTGAGTGATATGCTAATTCGACAGTGCCCTGGGGGCGCTCCTGGCCAGGACTGAGCTGGGAAACAAAACTACCAGGAATGGGACCCGCAGGAATCTCCTGTTGCTGAGACAGCGCCGGGCACAGGGAGTGCAGACGCGACCTGAAGCCGGACGAGGTTTTGGCCTGAAGCACAGGGGTGAGGGGCTGTGTGAGAGGGAGAAGACCTGGAAGAGGGCTGCCTGTCCCATCTCCAAGCCTCAGTGTGTCGCAGACTGAGTGGCCTGAACCCAAAAGGCTCACTGTGTGCAGGGGTCAGAGCCTCCTGGAAAAGGTCCGACCCCCTGCTCCTCAAACACCAAGGAGCTAAGAATATTAGGGCTGTAGATGTTGCCATGAACTTTTGTTTCTTGGTGGAGGAGGGAACAAATCAAGCTACTTTATTTCTTTTACTGTAATGAGGGCATCAAACTGATAGATCCAAGGAATGTTACCGGTTGAGCATATTCTGATTCCAAAATAATATTTGGAAGGATCATGCATCGTTTTGAATAAGATGGGGAAATATAATTTCAGGTAGCTTTTTAGCTGGATCAACATTTCTATGCAAAGAATATTAATTACCAGCCTGTACCTTTCTGGCAAAGGGCTAAAGTACCAACTTTGACCTTTTGTTCTTCTCTGCTCTTTATTCCTTGTATATGACAAGGTCACTCTTGGAATATCTGAACATTTTATTCTGGTTTTCCTACTCTCTTCCTCATCTTCTGCCCCCAAAGAGCTTAATAGATGACACCTTCATCTTTAACACCTAGAAGTAAATTTGGCAAGAAATTAGCTAAGTGCATGCTTTAGCTGTCTCAGTTTTCATAACAAGATTCTTTTCCACACTCCAATCCAGCCTAACACGAGTGTCTCCTCCTCCAAGAAGGGGCCCCTGCGGCACCCCAACCCTCTTGTCTGCCATGTGACAGGCTTGTCTCTAGGCAGCATCTGAGTCCGCTGGTTCCTGAATAGGCAAGAGGAAACAGCTGGGGTTATGTCCACCAACCTGATCCGTAACGACACTGGTCTTTCCAGATCCTGGCAATGCTAGAAATGAGCCCCCCACAGTGAGACATCTATACCTGCCAAGTGGAGCACCCCAGCCTGGACAGTCCTGTCACTGCAGAGGGGTGTGAGTTACTCCCTCACGACCCTTGAGGCTCCGCTCATTGTGTCTTGTGTACATTGAAGTCATAATATTCCATGTTTTTCCAAATTGATCATGCTGGGTTCTGGGAGGGGAGTAATGGAGGTCTGGTGGTTCTGACACCATTTACCACTGCCCTGGGGGACCCTAAAGAACCTCTCATTGTCAGAGAAACTCAGAAAGACAATGATATTTGGAAACTCAATCATGGGAACTGGCTTCTCCCTTCAGCTCAGGAGTTTGGGCTTACAGGCTGACCTAAAACCAGCATTTCCCTCTTAAGGAAGTCACCCCTCTGAGACCCAGAACATTGTGGGTACTTCCCACATCTAATCCTCCAAAGTGGCTCTCAAGTTACCCTTACCTTCTCCCATTTCCATCTACAGTATATTAGATCAGGCTCCAGGTATCAGGTGGCCTGGAGTGTGCAGAGGTGGGAGTGAGTCCCACCCTGGGCTCGGTTCCTCCCAGAGACACAGCTGACGCTGCCCGAAGCAAGACACTGGCTGGAGTTGGGGCTATGCGCCCCTGGGTCTCATCATGCTTCAGTTTCCACTTTAGAAACCAGCGAGGGTTGACTTCTGAAAAGTAGTTAATAGTGCCTGTCCACTGTCTTACTCTCCTATTCTTCACTGATGAAGTTGAGACAGAAAAGGAAAACACAAAGCCAAAAACAAGGTCACTGAAATCAGTCTAATAAGGCAGACAGCTATGTAGAGAAGAAGATGCCTAGACTGAGATCATGGCCCAAGAAGATACCTGAATTCCGAAGAGCTTTCTTTTAAGCTTGGGCTGGATGGACTCTGTCTACAAATTGGACCTTACAAATTAGTTCCCAGTAACATGGGGAATGGAATGCACGTTAGTATCATTTTCTAAAATGTTATTCCTCTTTGTGTGGGGATAAGCAAGTAAGCATTGTAAGCACCCACTGTCAAAGGAAACTCTAGAATCATCCATTTTTCATCAGGCCCACAGTCAGTCTCTCTCTAGAATGTTTTTTAAATCTCCTGGGATTCCAGAGGGAAAAGAAATGTAGCCTCTGAACTTGAGTCGTTTTTAATTTTTCACAGCATTCCTGTTCCGATCTCAAACATTACATGTTATCTTGGAACAAGCATTTATGATTTTTCTATTGTTCAGCCACCTCTCATCTGCTTAAAAGGACCTCATGACTGAATTGTGCCCCCGGAAACGAGTTTGAGTCTCTGCATTTTAATTCAATGCACTTCCTCTTCCTTAATTCTCCAGTCTATATAGCATGCCTTTTCTTGAGAAATACTAACCACCTAAATCCAATATCATTTACTCTTCTTAAGAGAAAGGAGGTGGTTATGTGGTCATGTTTGGGCTTGAGAGGTTTGGTGACCTTTGGTTTCGGTAAAAAGCCTGGGGATGTCATTGTTGTTTTACCCAGGCATGAAGAAATAAAGTTCTTAATGGTGATCAGTTCTCCTTTTTGAATAGCAGAGCCACTGATAGTGGTCCTCCTAAAATTCGCTTGAGTTTATTGGAGATTTGCAAATTCATGTTGTGCTCTTACCAGTGAAGAGTGGAGCCATTACTCCAGGGAATAATCCTGGATGGAACAGACACTGAGCCTAGACTTTGCCACTGAAATCCATATAGGAGTGATAAAGTACACCAACTATTAAGGAAATGATTTGCACATGTGATAATCAACGTAAGACGTGCCTTGGTAGAAGAGCATCAGGTCAATCACCTCCACAGGTAGGCAGGAGCGCACACTCCCCTGGCAGGTACAGGGGAAACAACCAGTATGAACAAGTAAGTAAAAATAAAATAAAATGCTTCCTCCTTCTCTCTCTTCCTGGCTGCCTGCCTGCTCACCTTCATTCCGGCCTGCATCTTTCCTTTACTTTAAAATGCTTTTCTTTATCTCTGGGCAGGCTTTTTGCCTTCAAGTCTTGCTTGGTCTGATCTCAGTACAACTAAGTCAGCTTTTGCACCCTTTTACACATCTGTCTGTTGTAAGCAACATGTAGTTAGGTCTTTCGTATTTCCAGTGTGACAATCTTTTAGTTTTAGTTGGATTAACAAGTCTACCTACATTTAATCAATTCCTGATTATTTTGGTGTTAATGCTGTCATCTTGTTATTTGTTTTATATTTATTTAATGTTGTCTTCTTCTTTTCACTTCTACTCTTCTTCCTCCTCTTTCTTCGTCTTCTTCACCTTTTCTGTGAAAAATGAAAAATAGACCAACCCCTCTCTTCTCTGATGGCAGAGGTGCAGACCATGAAAGCTGTGGACCCAGAATCGTGACTTGGAGTTGGTGATAAAAAAAATTCTGAGCTCCCAAGCTGTAACAACGAGGCTATGGGCTGGATTCGAGTGTGGGTGATAGTTCATCGAACTCAAGAGATTTCCCATATGCCTCTCACACAATCTAATCCGCAATTAAGTGACCACTTCCTGGACAATATGTGGACCTGACAACGCTTTAATTCCATTTACCCAACTCTCCTCTTCCTTTATTCTATCTTGTTCATATATTTGGCTTCTCTCGGGAAATCCCACAAGCATTAGTTTTCTTGTTTCAGTCAGTATTCATTTTGATTTACTCTTATGTTTACTGTTGCTGGTGCTCCCTGCTGCTTTCTGCATTATCGTTCTTCCCATTGGGATCATTTTGGCTGAATAACTTCCTTTAGCTTTTCTTTTAGTGTGTATCTATTGACTATACACTGTTTTTTAAGATTCAGCACCCATTCATGCTTAGCCAAAATAGGAGTAGAAGACTCATACATCAACCTAACAAAATTCATACATGACAAACTCACAGTCAACATCATAATCAGTGATGAAAAATTGGAAGAATTTTCTCCAAGGTCTGCACAAGACAAGGATGAACTCTCATTGCTACTATTCAACATAGTTTAGAAGTCCTGGTGGGAGAAACGAAGCAGGAAAAAAATATCAAAAGAATTCAAACTAGAGAAGAAATGAAGCTATCACTTTTTGCAGATGACCTGATATTATATGACCTAGATGACCCCAAAGACACCACCAATGAACTCGAGAAATAATAGATGAGCAGCGCAAAGTGGCAGATACAAAATCAACACACAAAAATCAGTAACATTCCTATAGGCAAAAAAAAAAAAAGAAGTAAATGAAAAAGGAATTAGGGAAGAAATCGCAACCACAATAGCACCAAAAAAGATAAAATGCCTGAGATTAAATAGCAATGAAAGACCTTTGTAATAAGAACTATAACATTTAGCGTTATTATTGATATGTAGCTGGTTGGTGTCATTTTGTAATTTGTCTTTTGTGTGTTGTTCCAGACAATGTGTTTGTTCTTCTCTTTCTCTGGTGGGTTGTATGTGGTTGTATTTTGATTGGTAGGTGGGTTGTGTGTGGTTGTGTTTTGATTGGTAGGTGGGTTGGGTGTGGTTGTATTTTGATTGGTAGGTGGGTTGGGTGTGGTTGTGTTTTGATTGGTAGGTGAGTTGGGTGTGGTTGTGTTTTGTTTGGTTTCCCTTTTTGGTTTTTTCATTGTTTTTTTCTCTGGAGATGTATTTTGAGGTTACTCTCAAGGTAGCATTAAGAATTCTATGTTTACTTCCTATTTTTATTCAAAAGCAGATTAGTCCTCCACTCATTCTAAACTTCCACATTTTTATTTTCTTCTCCTCTTCCCCACTTTTATATATTTGCTGTCTTACTGTTTTAAGTGGTTTTTTTTACTCTTTATATAACTTCTTTTAGTATTTTTTTTTGTAGACCTGGTTTCATGGCGATAAATTCCTTTAACTTTTGCTTATTGGGAAAGCTTTTGATCATTCCTTCAGTTCTGAGTGATAATCTCACAGGGTCTAGGTTGAAAATCCTTTTCTTTCAGCACTTTGAATGTATCATTTCATTCCCACCTGGCCTGCCCCTTTTCTTTAAAAACAACAAAAGATTAGAATTGTGAAAAATAGGTAAAATACAAAACATGATGTAATTCTTTCTTTATATACTATTTACATCAAGTTAGAGAGACAAACTCATCCCATAACTCTATGTTCATCATATCACCCTAAGCTTCCTTCTTTCTGATTTAGTAGGAAGCATAGCTCCAGTTTCAAAAAGGTAAAGATATGTGAATATCAATTTTTTTCAGACAGAGGTCTGATTTTAGCATCCAGTGAATTATGATTTTTTTGTAACTCATTTTAATTGATGTTTGAGACCAAGACAGAAGTCGTTTCATGGTTGGATATGTCACCTAAGCCCAAATTTTTATAATAATGATCAGGGAAACATTTAATTCCTAAAATATTTATAGATTAATATTAATTTTCAAAAACAGCAAAGCCTTAACCAAGCTAAAAGAGCTCTCCTTTCTTAACTCTCTTTGTATAAAACTGTAGAAAATCAATTTTATGTAATAGGCTCATAAATTATGTCAGTTTTTTTCATGATTTTAAATATTACAAGATTCCATTTGCAAATAAGAGGCTCTGTCAAGGGACTTCAAGACCACTCCAGGCTAGACAACTCAGTAGGAAGACCCAGAGGGCTCATCATATGATTGTTCTCGGGCTGTGATTGATGACAGCAACAGGAAACAAAGCAAAACTAGCTAAGGGGAAAAGACAGCCCAGAAAGAACATTTGCAGGAATCTCCCATTTTAATCAAAGGAAGTTCTCTGGTGATAC
Organism: Solenodon paradoxus; assembly: GCA_004363575.1. Taxonomy (NCBI): domain Eukaryota; kingdom Metazoa; phylum Chordata; class Mammalia; order Eulipotyphla; family Solenodontidae; genus Solenodon; species Solenodon paradoxus. The sequence continues at coordinate 162,631 of RJWH01001702.1, forward strand.
AGAAAACACTCTGAAATCCTAGTTTTCTGGATTTCACTGTGGAAGACATAGTGCTATTCATATAATAATCTTTCATTATTATTATTTAAAATGTTTTATGAATCCTGTTAGCATTTAGGTAGTTTTTGAAAATCTAAAATACAAACCAAAGATGCAGAGGAAAGTATTCTGTGGAATTCTTTTTGCTTCATGTCATAAGAAATTGCATGTGCTTTCTTTCTGTGGTATCCCAGTCATGAGTAGAGATAGCCCATCTTTCCATGCCCCAATAAGAAAGAGAAGTTGTAATTTAATATTGATACAGGAGACAAAAGGACTGAAAGTTGTCACTTTCCAGCCAAGCATGAGAAACGGAACATTTTGCAGTCTGAAGCAAGACCAGATGCTGTTCAACCCCCTCCTATTTACGGAACTCAAGGACTCCATCCTCACCCCTCCGCACTCGCCTAACATTCAGCCCATCGACTCCCTACCCCTAAATCAACAGCTCTGCCAGATGGCCTTATCGGAATTCCACCTCTAGCCCACTTGCTCAGTGCTAGTCAGTGACTGCCCCTTTAAAAGCCCATCTCACAGCTTCCCTCGAATTGCTCCTTCTGTCTCTTCTCAGAAAGGTGTTCTCCCTGCCTGCACAAGGGACAAAAATCTCGCTTAAGAGCCTATTGAGTTACCTTGTCTCTGCCTCTTATTAACCAATCGGCTTACAAATATATCTACTGTCAATCATCTCCAATAAAAAGATAGAGTAATTATTTGTGCCCAAATAATTTTCAGTCAATGAATCTATGAATGAGTTTTTCATTGCGTGCACTGACCCAAATGAGAAAGACTTCATTGTTTGAGATTTTAAGAAGAAACAAACAAAATTTGTCAGCAGAGGAGTAAGAAACTGGTGTCTAAAGTGCCTAACTGTTAATTTTATAGCCTCTGCTTCATAGTTAAAGGGACTCAGTTTAACAGCCATTTTGACTGTTACTTAGAATTCTGAACATTTCACCCTCTGCCTGGAAAGCAGAATCAATAGATTAATTTAGGGTTTAACAAGTAGCTCACCATGATTTTCTGTTTGGCCAAGAATTTCCCCTGACATGGCATCATCTGAGTACATCTGAGTTAACTGAGTTCCAACCACTGAATCAGGTTTGAAGTTTTCTTCTTGGGGCTCAAGGAGCATTCTAAGGAGATGGTAGGCAAATTATTTAGTACTTCTTTCCTTTCCCTTTCTATTGGACAAAAAAAGGAAGGTAAAACTATGTTGTGTTTTTAATTATCATGAGAAATAGTCTAAAGTTTTTTAGGAAAAAGCCAAGTTATCCATTGCAAATAAACCTGAACTTAAAATACTCTTTAAAGCTAGGCTATTAAATAGGACCCCATCTCTACTGAGTGGTCAACAATGGAATCTAGCCTTGGAACAAGAAAAAATGGAAATTTAACAATTTGGGAATAATCCAACATTCTTACTGAAAAAGTTGGAGAAAGAAGCATACAGCAGTCAGCATGAATATGGTCCAATGTAGACGCAATGGCTGCACCAGCACTTTTGTGATTTGGCTGCGCCATTGACGGCAACCATGATGATATACTAATTATTGCTCTGTCACCAAACAAGCTCTGATTATATTTTAAACAACTGAATACTAAGAAAACATAACAGAAAACAACCCTTCAACATCAACATGGGAAAGAAAAGTCTAGTAGCTATACAATTAGGGTGGTGATCAGATTGTATCTGGAGAAATGTTATTCAATAAAACTTTCTGCTATGGTAGGAATATTCTCTAGGTGAGCAGTCCATCAGAGGAATTAGCCACACATGCTCCTGAGCTCTGAAAATGCTAGTGGCTAGTGCATCTAGTGGGCCAAATTTTTCAATTAATCTAAAATTATTTAAATCTAAATTGTTGTAGCCACATGTGGCTACCATCTTGGACAGGCAGAGAAGAGTTCACAGTCTTTAAAAATGTGTAAAACCTCTCAGTAACTTTTAATGGAGGCAGCACCATCTGCAGGAGAAATAGCAGAGAATTAAAAAACTGAACATGAATTTAAAACATCAGGGAATCTGGAGAAAAACTGACTTGCCTGATCATGGCTTATTAGACGTGGGGATATCAAAATCCCCCAAAACGTAATAGGACCATTAGCTAGTTAATAAAATTACAAAAACAAAAGCTCAAGAAGCATCAAAAGCAGCCCAATTCTAGCAGATGGAGAAGACACAGCCATAGATAAAATCTTGGCAAACCCTCAACGCCTGCACTTTTAAAGTGCTGGGAGCCAAGCCAAAGGGAATCACCAAGACAAAGAGGTCATCCGCTTTTCTCTGGCACATTTCTCTCACTACAAACAGAAAGGCAGCGCTTCAACACACTTCCTGTGATTCACCCTGGGTGTGAGGAGCTTTGCCCTAAAGATCAAGTTGATCCTCTCACAGAGCTGCACAAATATCCCAAAATCCTCCTCTGTCGCTCTGTTACAATGTTGCATCTGTCTGGAGTCCTCCACAGTCCAGGGTTCTTTGTCCACTTTGAACAAAGGAAATACTGCAGAATTCTAGGAACCTTAGGATTTCAGATCAACAGAAACGTTTAATTAGGAAAATCTAATTAGGAAAATCTAATCAAGAGAGTTATTTTAAATATTGAGATGTATAGAAAATGTCTCTAAGATGATAGTTGGTGATAACATTAAAGGAGGTTACAGAAAACAAACAAAAAAGTTTTTTATGGTGATTTCACCCAACCCTGGACGTGAAATTTGAATTTACAACTGTCATTCTAGAAAATGGAAAAGCTCCCAATTAGACCTCTAAAATTTCACTTCCCCGCCCAAAGACGTAAATGTAAAATAGTGCCAGTCTCTAGGAGAGTATGTAAAGTAAGTTATGGCAAAATAGTTCAAGAAGCTAGAGCTAGTCCATCCCATCCATAGAACCCTGTAACAACTCATTCTTTGGTCAAAAGACAGGTGAATCTTAGAAGTTAATTGTGAATTACAGCAATAATATGAATAGCTATTCTTAAGCAGTACTTACTAGGTACCAGAGACTGTTCCTAGTGCTTTACATATATTTAATTCACCTAACTATAAGATAAATTTTTAAAATGTTGTTAGCCCTGAACCTGATTTTATTTTCGTACTAAAAGATCCTGCTTGCCGGCCCTTGACTGGAAGCGAGCAGTCTGTAGTCTCTTCGATGGCAATAAATTATGTTCACAGCCAGCAGTTTGCTTTCACTTGACAGCTCCAACAAGTCACATTACTATATTCCCACAGTAAATTCTTCACTGGGAGACATAACCCAATAAAGCAGAATTTAAAGAGATTAGCTAAATCCAATTCAAGTTTTGAAACTGTTTCATTACATTACCTTGCTTAACACATTAACCAAAGGTGACTTGAAAACAATTGAGCTCCTGAGGGACTTTTAGGGGATGGTGGAAATATCCTTTATCTTGATCATGGTGGTAATTGCACAATAAATGCATTTGTCAAAACTCAAAAAACAATACAGCTAAGAAGGATAAATTTTATCTCAGTAAACCCAATTTTTTAAGAAAGCAAATGCACCCAAAATTTATGTCTTCTTTTATTGATTTTAAAATTAAGAAGGAATTAACCATACAACCACAAAAATTTCAGTAAACTTTCAGGGAAAAAAATTTCTGTCACCATCAAGCAGAAAACCTTTACCCTGGAAACTCCCTACCCAAGAAAAGGGAAACAAATTGATTGGTGTGTTTGAATTCTGCATACTCCACATATGTATAAACTTGAATCTCTTCATCAAATTACCTAATGGATCAAAATTCCTATGGGTCTTTAAACAGAAAGATCCCTTAGAAGCTGACATAATACGGTAGCCACTGGCTAGATGTGGCTACTTAAATAAAATTAAAGATGAATTTCCTTCGATACACTAATCCCATTTCAAGTGATTGACAGACACATGTGGCCTGCAACCACTAGCTGAACTGCACAGACTTAGGGCATTTCCATCATCACAGAAAGTCCTACTGGACAGCACTGCTTCAGAGGCCAATTAAGTGTATAAGCCAGTGGAGAGTACTGATTTGAGTAGTGAATTCATAAATGATAGGGCATGTGTCTCTCAGAGTTCAACTGATACTTTTAACATATTGATATCATGTTGAAATATACATGTTGCAACTATCCTACGGGCACTCTAACAAAGCCAATAACCTCAGACATTCAGAAGCAGGTATATCAATGCAGGTGACTCACGGTGGCGACATGTTGGAAAGCCCACTGTCACAGGGACACAGGCTCTAAAAACCTCAAGAAATCCTTCATGAGAGGTTTGCCAGAAAAGTAAAATAAATTCCCTATTTGTCTTTATAGTCTTGTTTAATGCTTTAGCTAGAGATGCTGGTCTTCAGGACACCACAAGTAGGAAGATTATGTTGGAACCCACACCTATCAAGGCAAAAGATATTCATAAACAATGCAGAAAATTTTAAACTGGTGAAAGCAGACACTGTAGAATGTCCCGTTTCCAAATCTTACAGTTATTCCCCACCATCCATAATCTCATAATTGCTTAATAGAATTCTCTTTTGCTTGGCTGCATGAACTTCCAGAATAAAAAGCAGTTCCCCGTCCTCCTCTCCAGTGATGTGCGTTCTGTCCAAAGAACTCTGAGCAGAACTGCTGTGTGCTGTTTCTAGAAAGTGACCTTATAAAGAGCCAAGGCTCTTCTTTGCTCTTCCTCCTTCTTGATGATTAGAATGCACACAGGAAAGCAGAGTTCAAGCAGTCATACTGGACCTGAAAGAAGAGCCATGTTGAGGGTGGCGGAACAAAATAGAAGGAGTCTGAATTCTGGCATCATCAAACATCGTGCCAGTCCTGAGATTCTGCAAAAGAAGGAAATACATATCTGTCTTAAGGTAAACAAAAACAGCAGCTGCAGGGCTCTGAGATCCTGTGGAGGCTTCATACTAACAATATATACAGCAGAGATGCCCAAAGGAGCCCCATGCCCTGCCTATGAGCTGTTGAAGAATAGAAAACAAGATGAATATGTCTATACAACCCGACTGCACAGTTTGACCCTCAAGTCTGTAAGGAACGTTCTCTAGGAAGAAATTAATAACCTTCATCTTTTATAATTTGCATGCACAAATAGCTTATGTTTCTTTAACCAAGAGTGTTATTTAACCAAGTGTCTCTCTTGATGTGTCATCTGTGATACAGAATGACTCATGTGCTCTTTCACTGCACATAATCTGTCTAAACTAACCAGAAAATAATTGAAACCAAACTTCTGAAGTTAGGAGGTACGATAAGGCAGGCTTCCTCCCTGGGTTTAAATGTCTTAAACTGACTCTGAATAATCTCTTAATAAATATCTCTTTATAAAGCTTGGATTTGCTTCAATAGTGATTACTTCTTTCAGTCACAATTGGCTAAGCCACTACTATTCTCAGGTTTCCTGTGTAAACCTGAAACAAAACCAATGCATACAGCATTTCCAGTTCACAGCCAACATAGAATAGACTCGTGGAAACACAAAACTGAGCTCTCAATGTGCACATCACCCTCATGCACCGGATTCAGCACGATGATGGGAGGGTATCTCCCTCTCCCTGTGCAGGCGCTCACCAGCAGCTTCCTCACGAGCTGTGATCTGCCTGGCAGTCGTGCCTATGCTGTGCCTTGTCCAGCATCATTCACGTATGTGGTGCTTGCGAGTCAGAAGCAAATGCAGTTCTGTGAACCCCAGAAACTGTGACTGACGGCACAGAGGAGGAATGGCAGTGAGCATTTGTTGAGTTTGGGATAATCTCGAATGATTTTAGGAAAAACTGGTATAGATTTATTTGTGGTAATAAATTAATAACACAATTATGTAGCAATTATATGTTACGGTGTCCCATGTCGCCTCTCTGTCTGCTGGGTACCAGACTGGGCATCTTCAGCACATTTTACATTAGCCACAAAATTGCTCTGTAAAGACACAACAAAGTATTAGACATTTTTACAACTAAGTGATGTTCGGTATATCTAATACATCTTTTCTTTGTTGGCAAATGTCATGTCTGACAGTGACATAAAGAGAATGACATCTCTAACAGAAAATGTGCTTAGTGTAGGCAAAGAAAATCTGTAAGAATTCATCCCACCACTCTGCTGACTTGAGGGCCCAGTCAGTCTAAAATTTAACACAGTGTTCACTTGGACCGGTCCTGCCCAGAGAAGGAAGTTGAACACTGACTCCCACCTACTGATTCAATTGGTACGTGGCAGACACTGGTTTGACTGGCCTCACGGTCATCCTGACACCCCCGCTCCTTTTCCTTTCCCAACCTTCCTTAAATTAAAGGAAAACCAAAAGCAAAAGTTTGCTAAAGAAACAGATATGACTGTCACTCTTAACTCGCTTCTTACATCTTGAAGTGATGGCTAGAACTTCAGCAGCCACTTTGAGGACATGCGATGACAAGCATGAGGAGGGAAGGCTCGCATTGTGAGATGGTAGAGTATAAAGACATAGTCTGGGCTTGTGGTAGCATCACTGAGTGGTCAAAGCAACGCAAGCAGTTGTCTGTCTTAGATTTCAGTTATATTAGAAAAATTAATTCCTCTTTGTTTTAGTCAATGTTATTCCAGTTTCCTGTGTCTGTTCTGGCAGAGATTTCTGCTAGATATTGCAAGTTCCAAAAGGCCCTTTCAGACCAACAGTACTTGGTTGCCCTTCTCACTCTGTTCCTCGGCTTATTTCTCACAGGGCTCTGAGAAGAAATTCTCAACTCACACTGTACATTGAAATCACCTGGGGAGTTTTTGCAAAAGTACCTTTGCCCAGGCCCATGCCAGATAAATTGAATCCACATCTTTGAAGATGGAAACGGCATGAGTACTTTTCAGGAGTTCCTCTAGATTAGTGATTCCTAATTCCCAATGTAAGGATCCTTTATAGTCTTACAAATTATTAAGGATCCTGAAAGACTTTACTTGTGTCTTATGTTAATGATAATTGAAGCATTGAAAGTTACAGCTGAAAAAAAATTTGCTAATTATTGTGAAAATAAGACTAGTAAGATGCTTTTGTATATGTTTAAATTTTTCTATAATAAAAACTAAACAAAAATAATTTAGATAAATTGATTTTTAAAGGTTTAAAATTTATCAACTCTAGATCATGATTCAAACACACACACAAAAAGCAAAACACAATCTGGGAAATTAAACATTGAGTAAATATTTGATGATAGTAGGAATGATCATTAATTTTTCGATGTGATGATAGATTTAGTATATTTAATTTAATATTTATTGAGGTAACTTTGCTTTACAAAATGGTATAAATTTGCATGTGCAAGTTCCTGATTCCTCATATATATAGCAATATACCTGCCCAATGCCAAATTACCAAAAGCCCTTTACCTACCCTCTGGGCTCCACCACCACTGGCCCCACCCTTCATCCCTTCCCTACTTAACCTCAGTTCTATTGTTAATATCCAAGGTAGGTTTTTCAGCCTGTTCCTTTGTTTTGCTCTTTATATTCCATATATGAGTGAGATCATCTGGTATTTTTCTATTTCCTTCTGACTTATTTAATTTTTCCAGCCATATTATTGCAAATGACAGGATTTCATTTTTTTGGACGTCTTTTAAGGACTCTGTAGTATTTCATTGTTTAGGTACACCACATCTTCTCCATTCATTCATCTGACAATGGGCACTTAGTTTCCAATTCTTGGTTATTGCAATGAAGCTGGGGTGGGGTGTGGTTCATATATCTCTGCAAATTAGTGTTTTTGTGTCTTTTAGGGTAAACACCTAGAAGTTGGATGAAGCGATTATATGGAATTTCCATTCTCAATTTATTTTAGGATTCTTCATACTATTTCCGTAAGGGTTGAGCAATTTGCACTCACACCAACACTGTAAAAGTATTCCCTTTTCTCCACATCCTTGCCAACATTTGTTTCCAGACTTTCGAATAATAGACCATCTCATGGGTGTAAGGTGATAACTCATGATTATTTTAATTTTCATTTCCCTAACACAAATGAGGAAGAACATCTTTTCATATACCTATTGGCCATCTGTCTGTCTTCTTTAAGGAAATGTCTATCCAATTCTTCTGTCCATATTTTGATTCGGTTGTTTGTTTTTCTGTTGCTGAGTTTTATGAGTTCTTTGCCTATTCTGGATGTTAAGTTCTTATCAGCTAATGATATGCAAATATCTTCTCCCAGTTAGTACATTGTCTTTTTGTTTTGGTGGTTTCTTTCACTGTGCACAAGATTTTTTTATTTGAGATAGTCCATTTTCATTTATTTTTGTTTTTGTTTCCCTTGTCACTGGAGCTGAGTCTCCAAAGAGCTTCTAAGGCTGATGTCATGGAATGTCTTCCCTGTGTTATCTTCTAAGTGGTTTCTGGTTTCTGGTATTACATCCAAGTCTCTAATTCATTTTGAATTAATTTTTTGTACAGTGATAGAGAATGGTCTAGCTTTATTCTTCTTTATTCCAGTTTTCCCAACACTGTTTTTCGAGACTTTCATTTTTCCATCGTATGTTCTTGACTCCTTTGTCATAAATTACCTGATCATATATATTTGAGTCCTGGTGATTCAGTTCTATTCCACTCATCTGTGTATCTGTTATTACTGTACTATATAATTTTGATCACTATCACTTTGTTGTATAGCTCAATATCTGAGAGTATTATATCCCCAGTTTTATTCTTTTTTCTCAAAATTGCTTTGGTTATTTATCGTCTTTTGTTATTCCATATAAATTTTAAGTTTTCTATTTCCTTGAAAAATGCCAGTAGGATTTTCATGATGATTGCATTAAATCTGTATATTGCTTTAGGCAAGACAGTCATTTTAATAATGCTGTTTCTTCCCTGAATGAGCACGGATGTCTTTCCATCTCTTTGTATCTTCCTCTAATTCCTTTAAGAAAGTCTTATGGTTTTCATTATACAAGTCTTTCACCAACTTTGCTAAGTATATTCCAAGATATTTAATTCTTTTAGCTTCTATTGTAAACAGGGTATTTTTCTTGATTTCATTCTCTTGAATCATATTGTTTGCATATAAAATGTAGCAGATTTTGTATATTGATTTTGTAACCTGCCATTTTATTATACTTACTAATTCTAGTAGCTTTTTGATGGAGTTTTTAGGATTTTCTACATGTATTATCATGCCATCCACTAATAGTGATAGTTTTACTTCCTCCTTTCCAATTTGGATTCCTTTTATTTCTTCTTACCTAATTGCTCTGGCTAAGACCTCCAGTAGGATGCTAAAATAGTGGTGAGAGTGGACATCCTTGTCTTATTCTTGATCTTAGAGGAAACACTTTCTGTTTCTCACCATTGAATATGATGTTGGCTGTGGATTTATCACACATGACCTTTATTATATTGAAGTATATACCTTCTCTCCCAATTTTATAGAGAGTTTTTATCACCAATAGGTGTCATCATCAATACAGCTTACTCTGCATTATTGATATGATCACATGATTTTTTTCCTTGCTCTTGTCCACGTTGTGTACTACATTAATAGATTTGCACAATTTAAACCATCCTTACATCCCTAGGATAAATCCCACTTGACCCTAATGGATGATCCTTTTGATATATTTTTAGATTTGGTTTCCTAATATTTTATTGATAATTTTTGCATCTATGTTTATTTGAGATCTTGATCTTTAATTTTTTTCTTGGTGACATCTTTACTAACTTGTGGTATCAGTGTAATTTTGGCCTCATAGGAAAATGTTTGGGAGCATTCCCTGTTCTTTAATGCTTTTGGAAGAGTCTGAGAAGAGTAAGTTGTTCTCTGAAGGTTTGCTGAAACTCTCTAGTGAAACCATCTGGCTGTGGGCTTTTATTTTGGGGGAGACTTTTATTACCTCTTCAATGACCTTGTTTGTGATAGTCCTATTTAGGTTTTCTGTTTCTTCCTGATTTAGTCTTGATAAACTGTATGTTTCTAAAAACCTGTCAGTGTCCTCAAGGTTTCCAATTTATTGGCATATATCTGTTCATAGTAGTCCCTTATAATGTTCTATATTTCTGAGATACCTGTTGTAACTTCTCCCCTTTCATTTCTGATTCTAGTTATGAGAGTTTTCAATCTTTGTTCTTAGTGAAATCTAGGCAAATATTTGTCAATTTTGTTTATTTTTTTCAAAGAAACAACTTTTGGTTTCATTGATCTTTTGAATTGTCCTCTTTTTCTATTTCATTTATTTCTGCTGAAAATTTTAGTCTGTCCTTCAGCCTACTGATTTTTGTCTTCGATTATTCTTCTTTTCTCATTGCTTTAAATGTAGGTTTAGATTTTTTATTTGCAACTTTTCTTATTTCTTGAGGTAGGTCTGGATTTCAATGAACTTTCCTCTTAGTACTGTTTTTATTGCCTCCTACAAATTCTAGCAGTTTGTGTCTTTAATTTTGTTTGTCTCTAAATACTTTCCATATTCTACTTTCATTTCTTTTCTTACCCGAGAGTCATTCAGAAGTGTATTGTTTAGCCTATGTATATTTTTTAATCTTCCAGTTTTCTTTTTGTGGTTGATTTCTAGTTTAAGCCACTGTGATCAGAGAAGATGCCTGACATGATTTCAGTCTTTATAAAATTTATTGAGACATGTTTTGTTTCCCAACATATGGCATATCTTGAGAGTGTTCCATGAGCACTTGAGAAAATTCTGCACTTGCATCCAATTTTGCAATCATGGGATAAAGTGTTCCATATGTGTCTATTAAACCCATCTGTTCAAATTTGTCATTTAAACTTGTTTCCTTGTTAGTTTTCTGGTTGATCTGCCTATTGTTGTAAGTGGGGTATTGATATCTCCTATTATCATCGTATTGCTGTTTATGTCTCTTTGTTCTCTTATTAACTGCTTTATGTATTTTGATGCTCTTTCATTTGGTGCATATATATTGATAAACATTATGTCTTCTTGATGAATTAACTCCTTGATCATTACACAATGTCCATCTCTATCTTTTGTTATCTGCTTTAATTGGAAGTCTATTTTATCTGATATGACTGTCCGCCTTTGTTTTTGTGATTACCATTTACTGTAGGATTGTCTTCCAATCATTGACTTTAAGCCTATGTTTATTTTTTTAATGTAGATGTTTCCAGAATGCAGCAGTAAGTAGGATTATATTTTTTAATTCATTCACCCACCCTGTGCCTTTTTGATTGGTGAGTTCAAACTATTAACATTTAAGGTTATTATTGATATGTAACTACTTATTACCATTTTGTTCATTGTTTTCTAGGTGTTGTTCTCTTTCTCTTCTTAGGTGACTTGAAAGCAATTATGTGTGTTTCGCTTCCCTTTTTATTTACTTCTCCGCACCCCCACCCCCGGATTTGTGTTTTGAAGTTACCTTGGGTTTTACATAAAAGTTCCTATATTTCTCTCCTATTTTTACTTGAAAGCAAGTTAGTCTTGAGCTCATTCTAATCACCCATATTCTTACTCTCCTCCTCCCCATTTTATATTTCGGTATCTTACTGTTTTTAAGGGTAGTTGCTTTTTATTTTATAGAACTTATTTTAGTATTTCTTGTAAAGTTGCTTTTGTAGTGGTGAATTCCTTCAATTCTTGCTTGTCTGAAAAGCTCTTTATGACTCCTGCCATTCTAATAATATACTAAGGTAGAGTATCTTTGGTTGGAAGTCCTTTCCTTCAGCACTTTGAATATATCATGCCAATTACTTCTGATGATTAAAGTTTCAGTTAAGAAATCCACTGACATTTTTGTGGGATTTCTTTTGTATGTAACGCATTTTTCTCTAGCTGCTTTTAAGAATTTTTTTCTTATTTTTGACACTTGGATGACAACGTGTCTTAGTATAGATTTGTTTGGGTTTCTTTTGTTTGAAACTCTTGAAGTTTCCTGGGTGTGGCAACCTGCTTCCTTCTTCAGGTTAGGAAAATTCCAAGCTATTATTTCTTCAAATGGAATTTCTGCCCCTTCTCTCTTCTCCTTCTGGGGCTCCTCTCATGTGACTTTTGTTCCTCTTGGTGTTATCCCTTCTGTCTCATATGCTGTCTTCAGTTTGTAATTTCTTTACCGGTCTGCTTGAGAGCAATCCATTGCCCTATCTTCAAACTCAATGATCCTCTCAAAGACTTTTTTTCCAGCCTACTGTTGAGCCCCTCTACCATATTATTTAGTTCAACTCTTGTGTTCTTTAGCTCCAGGAATTCTGTTTGAAACTACCTCACATTTTCTCCATCTGTGTTGTACTTGTATTTTTGTTCCTCCATTGTTTTCCTGATTTCAGTGAGCATCATTAAAACTCTTACTTTAAAGTCTTCATTAGGTAGTTTACTGAAGTCTATTGCATTCAGATTTTTCCCCTAGGATTTTGTTTAGGTCCATCAATTCTGTGTCTTTGCTATATTGGGTATCCTGGGTTTATTTCAATGGGTTAGGCTTTCCTAATGTAAAGGCCTTGTGTTAACATGTTGAGTTACACAAAACAGACCTGGGATTTGGTCAGGAATACTGGACTTCTTTTAAATGTGTTATCTCAGCAATCATCTGATTTATTCAAGCTCTAAGGTAATCCCTGTGTTGAGGCCTGAGAGTCCAGCCTACAGGGTTGGAGTTGGCATAGGAAATGCAGAGGTTTGCCCCAGAGTCACAGGCATAAACAGCAGAGTCCACAGAGAGAGACCCAGAACTTGTGGGCCCAGTCACAAGCAGGCCATAGTCCCAAAAGAACCCATGGTAAAGAGAGAGCTGGGAGTTGTTGTTACTGGAATACCCTCTCTTGTGAAATTCCCTCAGTTCTCCAGAAGTGTGGCATTCCCAGAAGGGAGTGGTAAACATGCCCTGAGGCCTGGGGGTAGAATTTCAGGAGGTACCAGATAGGAAGCTATTTTGCTGTAGCTGCAGGCTGGCAGGAACTACTGTTTTGGTAGAGCCTTTCCAATTATTTTCCCTGTGAGAGGACTAGAAAGAAATGCTCCTTGCCAGGAAATATTCAAGTATCCACTCAGGTACTACTTGACCTGGCTGACTGTATCTGGCTGCCCACAGACATGCAGTGGTAAGTGCCCAGAGTTCTGCGTCACGTATATACAGTAGTAAGCGCTGACAGTTCTACACCAGTGTGCTAGTGGCAGAGAGAGCAACTGCTTCTCCTCAGGGAGCTTTCCCAAAATGGCAGCCTTCCTTGTTGATACCTTGAGAAAGTAGGATTCAGCTCACTGGAGCACTAGCCGTTTTCCACCCTTAGTCAAGGCCCCTGATTCATGACTGAAAGCCAGCTCCCAGATATGGTAGAGCTTACTGTGGGAGAAAGCCCTTTAGCTCTGGGAGAGGTTGTTTTCACCAGTCTCTCCCCACAGGCCAGGCATCTTGAAACAGCGTGGTATAGCACCAAGAAAGGTCAGTATCTCTTACTTTTTATTGAAGCATATGTTCCCTTTTCCTGGGGAGATGCTGTCCCATTTCTTTTCAAAGATTGTGGTAGCCAAATAGATGTTTTCTTAGTAGTATTGTGATGAGGAGACAAACCTGAGATCTTTATAGTCTGCCATTTGAACCCAGATCTCAGAATTGTGACTATTTTTAAAAATTTCTTTTATTTCAGTAACTTTGATTTTACACATTAAAATAAACTCATGTGTGTAGGTTACCCAGATGTGCAGTTTCCCTACTCTTAAGATATATGTTGACACACCATGGCCTCCACCAAATCACCTAGTGTTCTTAAACATTGTCCAGTGAACTCCACCACCACTCGTCCCCATCCCATACCCTGTTGGTAACCCAGTTTTATTGCAAGTGTTCAAAGTTTGGTTTTGTTTCCTCTGTTACTTTGTTTTTTATGTTCACATTCTGCCTATGAGTGAGACTATCTGGTATCTATCTTTCTTCTTTTGGTTTATTTCACTTACCACAAATCCATGTAGTTCCATCCATGTTGATTCAAATGACATCTCTTCTAAGGGCTGTGTAGTATTCCATTGTGTATATATGCCACCTCTTCCTTATCCATTCATCTGGGCACTTAGGTAGTTTCCAGTTCTTAGCTATGTGAATAGGTCTACAATAAACATGGGGTGCATAAATGTCTGTAAATTAGTGTACTTGCATCTTTTGGGTAAATACCCAAAAGTGGAGTGGCAGGCGTTAGGATAATCAGACAGATGCTATTTTTGTATTAAAAATGCCATCTTGCACTAAGGTAAAATATGTGCCTTTGTCTTAAAAATCTGGTCCTGGTGGCTAAGAGGTCACCACACCTTGATCCCAGCATTCCAACTGATAATGGTACCTTTAAGTCTAGTTAGACATCCTGACCTCTACACACCACTAACCCTTTACAACTGGTCATGCAGAACTATACATATACCCCAGAAGACAAAGAAACTGCCATGCGGGACCACACATCTGCACCTAGAGTAGACCTCCTATAAAACTTTATCAGTCTCAGGTTTCAGAGCTGGTGAATTTCTTCAGTGCATCAGCCTACTGTGAGCTTCCAGTAAATCTTCTGGGTACTCATTGCTTCTGAGACACTCTTCCCACTCTATCCAGGTCAAACCCTTCCCCCCCTAAATTCTTCTGGAGGACCAAACATCAGGATCATATGGAATTTCCATATTCCACCTCAGAAGTAATCTCCATACTGTTTTCCAAAACAGTTGCAACAATTTGCACTCTCACCAACAGTGTAAAAGTGTTACCTTTTACACTGTAGTTCTCCACATCCTCTCCAACTTGTTGTTTCCACACTTTTGGATAATAGCCAGTCTCTCAGGTGTAAGGTTTCATTGTTGTTTTGAATTGCATTTCCCTGATATTCACCAAGTAGGAACATCTTTTCAAGTGCTGTTGACCATCTGTATGTCCTCTAAGAAAATATCTCTGTAATTCCCCTTTCTGTTGTTTGATTGGATAGTCAGTTTTTCTGTTATTGAGTTTTATGAGTTCTTTGTAATTTTGGATATTAAGTCCTCGTCATAAATATGGAACACAAATATCTTCTCCCAGTTAGTAGGTTTCCTTTTTGTTTTGGTGATGTTTTCTTTCGCTGTAAAGTTTTTTAGTTTGATGTGGTCCCAGTTGTTCTGGGGTCTGTTTTTGTTGTTGTTTGCTTGTTTGTTTCCCTCGATGGTACAGTCGAGTCCCCAAAAATGTCTCTAAGGCTGACGCCATGGAAAGTGTTTTCTATTTTGTCTTCCAAGAGTTTTATTGTTTCCAATTTTATGTCCAAGTCTCTAGTCCATTTTGAGTTAATTTTTGTGAATGGGGTTAGCAAGTGTTCTAGCTTCATTATTTTGCATGTGGCCATCCAGTTATCCCAACACCATTTACTGAAGAGAGTTTCCTTTCATATTGTATGCTTTGGGCTCTTTTGTCTTAGATTAACTGACTGTATATGAATCGTTCAGTTTCTGGTGATTCAGTTCTATTCCACTGATATGTACCTCTGTTACTATTCCAATGCCATAGCATTTTGATCACTGTCACTTTTGAGTGATAGCTCAGTATCTGGTTGTGTAATCCCTCTGGGTTTCTTTTTTTTCTCATAATTATATGACTACTTGGGGTCTTCTGTTGTTCCATACAAATTTTAAGATTTTTTTGTTCTATTTCTTGGAAATAAGTCCATGAGATTTTAATGGGGATTGCACCGAGTCTGTATATTGCTTTAAGTAAGATGGCCATTTTAGCAATGTTGATTCTTCCCAGTCATGAGCAGGGGATGTCTTTCCATCTTTTTGTAGATTCCTCTATTTCTTTTAAGAAGGACTTGTAGTTTTCATTGTATAGCTCTTTCACCTCCTTTGTTAAGTATATTCCAAGATATTTATTCTTTTTACTTCTACTTAAGTGGTCTGATTTTCTTGATTTCATTTTTTTCTAGCATGTTGTTTATATATAAAATGCAATGGATTTTGATGCATTGATTTTGTAGCTTGCCACTATACTGAATTTGTTGATGAGCTCTCGTAGTTTTTTTGACAGAATTTTTAGGGTTTTCAATATATATAATTATTTCATCTGCAAATAATGAGTGTTTAACTTCCTCTTTTCCGATTTGGATTCCTTTTATTTCCTTTTCTTACCTAATTGCTCTGGCTAAGTATAATCTCCAGTATAATCTGAAGTAGCAGTGGTGAGAGTGGACAGTCTTACCTTGATCCTGACCTAGAGAAAATGCATTCAGTTTTTCGCCATTGACTATGATGTTGACTGTGGGGTTATCATATATGGCCTTTATTAGGTTGAGCTATGTACCTTCTATCCCTATTCTATGCAGGTATTTTTTATCGTGAATGGGTGTTGGATCTTGTCAAAAGCTTTCTCTGCAGCTATTCATATTATCATGTGGTTTTTCTCCTTGCTTTTGTTGAGATGGTATATTTCATTAACAGATTTATGTATGTTGAACCATCCTGTATCCCTGGGATAAATCCCACTTGGTCGTGATGGATGATCTTTTTGATGCATTATTGGATTTGTTTTGCTAATATTTTGTTGATAATGTGTGCATCTATGATCATTAGAAATATTAGTCTGTAATTTTTTTTCATGGTGATGCTTCCATCAGCTTTTGTATCAGTATGATATTTTCCTCACATAAGGTATTTAGAAGTGTTCTCTGTTCTTCAATATTTTAGAAGAGTTTGAGAAGAATAGGTACTAATTCTTCTCTGAAGGTTTAGTGAAACTTGTTAGAAAAGCCATCTGGTCCTGGGCTTCTATTTTAGGGAGACTTTTGATTATGTCTTCAATTGTTTTGCTTGTGATTGTTCTATTAAGATGTTCCAATTCTTCAACATTCAGTCTAGATAGAGTGTATTTTTCTAAAACTCTGTCCATGTCCTTAAACTTGTCCATTTTGTTGGCATAGAGCTGGTCATAGTAGTCTCTTATGATGTTTTGTTTTTCTATGGTATGTGTTGTAAATTCTCCCCCTTTCATTTTTGATTCTAGTTATGAGAGTTTTTTCTCTGTGAGTTTAGCCAATGGTTTGTCAATTTTATTTTTTCAAAGAAGCAACTTTTAGTTTCATTGATCTTCTAGAATCTTTTTTATTTCATTTATTTTTGCTCAAATTTTGATTATGTCTTTCATCTGCTGATTTTAACTATAATAGTTTTCTTTCTCTAGTTGTTTTAAATGTATGGTTAAATATTTATTTGCAGTTTCTCTTGTTTCTTGAGGGAGCCTAGACTGCAATAAACTTACTTCTTAGTACTCCTTTTACTGTACCCCATACATTCTGGTAGCTCATGTCTTCATTCTCATTTGTCTCTAAGTATTATTTAAGTTACTCTTTGATTTCCTCATATACCCAAGAGTCATTCAGAAGCATATTTTTTAGTTTCCAATTAATTTGGGGTCATCCAGCTTTCTTTTTATGTGGGTTTTTGTTTGTTTGTTTGTTTTAAGCCATTATGGTCAGAGAAGATATTTGGTATTATTACAATCTTTGTAAATTCTTTGAGACATGTCTTATGTCCCACTATATGACCTATCCTTGATAATGTTCCATGCATACTTGAGAAGTGAAATCTGTAGTCATTGAATGAATTGTTTGGTATATGTCTATGAGACCTAACTGTTCCATATGGTCATTTAAAGCTGCTTGTTAATTTCTGGGTAGTTTATCTGTCCATATTCTTAACTGAGGTGTTGAAGTTTCCCATTATTATTGTGTTGCTGTCAATGTCTCTTGACAGTTCTAATAATTATTCCTTAATATATATTGAATGTACCTTAATTTGTGCATATAGATTAACAAATATGTCTTCTTATTGAATTGACCATTACGTAATGTCCATCTATTTATTTTGAAGCTTTTTTAATTTATTTTTTCAGTACAAGAAAAGAACTTAATTTAACACATTATTTATTTCAAAAGAAACTCAGGAAAGTACAATATACTAGCTATTTCCAAGATAGTTAAACTTTAAAATTAATTTAGTAGAATGTATATAAATTCATAATGTAAGCTTGAGTTACAATTTCTTAGTTTAGAAAACTTAAAGATTGGGATTATCACGAGAAATAAGGGAACTAAAATGAATAACTCAGAGAGATGAAAGTAAACTTTAAAACGTTTGGATAGCATTATCTTTCCAAACAAAACAATATCAATAACAATAAAACTAAACAGGATAAGGTATCAAGCACACAGGATTTGGGCATAAAAGAAAAATTTGTTACTTGGCTCTGACACTTGTGCTCTATATAAATAGGCAGATTCTTTTTTAGCTTCAGCTTTCTCATCTCTAAAATGAGGATAATAAAATCTGCATAATAGGTTTATCTTAAATAAGATAATATATGCCCAGCTCTTAAACAGGTCCCACAGAACAAAAACAAGCAAAGAAATTGAATAGATAATCAAAAGTCTCCTAAAAATAAAAGCCCAGGACAGAGGACTTTTCTAGCAAGTTTCACTAAACCTTCAGAGAAGAATCAATATCTATTCTTCTCAAACTTTTCCTAAATATTGAAGAACAGGGAACATTCCCAAACACTCTCCATGAGGCCAACATCACACTGATACCAAAAATGACAAAGACGTCACCAAGAATGAAAATTACAGACCAATATACCTAATGAACAAAGATGAATAGGTCTAACAGACCTGTTTTAAGTGGGGTTTCTTTACACTTTATAGAGCATTCTTTAGTGTTTCCTATGGAGCTGGTTTTGTGGTGATGAATTCCTTTAACCTTTGCTTATCAGAGAGGTTTTTATCATTCCATAAGTTCTAGATTATAATCTCACAGAGTATAGTATCCTAGGTTGAAAATTCTTTCCTTTCAGCACTTTGAAAATATTATGTCACTTTCTCCTGGCCTGTAGTTTCAGTTGAGAAATCCACTGACAATCTTATGGGGATTCCTTTATATGTGGCTTGTTTTTCTCTGGATGTTTTTAAGATTCTTTCTTTATCTTCTATTTTTGATATTTTGATGACAATGTGTCTTGGTTTGGGTTTGTTTGAGTTTCTTTTGTCTGGAATTTTCTGAGCTTCCTGGGTCTTGAGGCTTTCTTCATTCCTCAGGTTAGAGAAATTCTCAGCTATTATTTCTTCAAATATAGTTTTGACCTCCCTTTTTCTCTCTTCTCCTTCTGGGACCCCTATGAAGCAAATGTTGTTCCTTTTGCTGCTATCCTATAGATCTTGAATGCCATCTGTTTTTCTTTGCATTCTTTTATCTCTTTGCTGGTTTGCTGGGGTGAGTTCCTCTGCCCTATCTTCCAGCTCACTGATTCTGTTGGAGGCTTCATCCATCCTATTCTGGAGTCTCTCTATTGAGTGCCTTAGTTCAGCTATTGTAGTCTTCATTTATTTGATATCTTGCTTCATTTCATCTCTCTTTTTCTTCTTCTATTGTTTTCTTGATTTCCCTTAGTATGTTTATCACTGTTACCCTAAATTCATCCTCCAGCAGTTTGAATACATCTGTTGTATTCAGAATTTCTCCTGGGTATTTTATTGGATACATCATTTCACATATATTTCTCTGTCTTCGCTCTGTTTGACATTCTGTTTATATTACTGTGGATTCAGTTTCCCTGCAGTGATGGCGTTGTGTAGGGTATCGACTTACACAAGAGAACCCTGGTTCTTGGTTTGAGTGCTAGGAATTATTGAGTTTTGTGATATCACCACTGGTTGTATTTGTTAAACTTCTTAGATGAACCCTGTGTTGGGTCCTGAGAGATCAGTCTGTAGGGCTGGAGTTTGTGTGGGGGCTGAAGAGACTTCCACCAGCATCCCAGGTCCAAACAGTAACAATCAGCTTGCTGTTGGTGAACAATTGACAATGTGGTTGAAGTTCTGCCACAACCTGGTGGCGCTAGTGGGTAGCATTGAGGGTTCATTCCTTCTGGGAAACTACTTCCTTTAATCCTGGGGGAGGAATATCCAGTGGGCAGGATATCCAGTGGGTGGTTCCTGAGACTTTGGTACAATATTGCGGTGGGAGGGATTGGGGTGGGGAATTCCCTTACTGCCTTCTGGTTATTTCACTGTATGGGCTCAAGGTCAGACCAGCAGGGCAATGATTCTCCTTCTGCCCTTTGCCAAGACTGTCTCCCCCTAGCTCCGTGTCCTGGTCCTGCTGGATGGGTTCTCTGATGCTTTGGGAGTGACTCACAGGGTGTCCCATTTCTCCCCATGGTTCCATTCACTCCTTCAGGGCCAAAAACCTGAATCCTATATTTGTGGCATAACTCTGAACCTTGACGTTTTTTGCCTGTCTTTGTCATGATGGCTGTTTCATCTCTATAGCCTCTGTGCTTACTTTTCCTCAGTATTTATTTCTGGAAAATAGGTGAATTATTTGTTGCTCTGTGGGAAGGAACTGGATCTTGCCCCCACCAGGTCGTCATCTTCACTCTGTCCAGAGACTTTATCTTTAAGATTTCTTACCTTTCATACTTTACAGAATCCTTATCTACATACTTTACAGATGCTTACTGGAGAGTGCTTCAGAACAGTCCAAATGATGAGAAAGGAGTAGGTGATACAGAAATGAAACACGACTGACCATGAGTTAAAATTGTTCATCAATTCAGGGCTGATAATATTGAAGATTTATTTTACTATTCCCTATCCTGTTGGTGTTTTTGAAAGTTCCCATAACAAAAGATCTAAAAATAGGCTTCTATAAAACAAATAAGAAAAATAATTTTTAACAGACAATATATTAATCAAGATAAAACTCAGGATAGTGAAAAAGGGCCCTTTTTCATTAATAAAAAATAAAGCTTTCAATTAATACACTTAACCACTAGGCACAGTAGAGTCAGTTCATGTGACCCATAGTATTTTGGGGACCCATAAAAATGTTTATATTTCTTTGGAAATACAAAATGAACTTTTAGTTTGAAGAAACTATCATAATATATAAATATGTAATATTATATATTTATAAGTCAACATAATCATAAAACATAGTTTTGATTTGGGGGGGTATACCTAGGGGCCAAAGAAGTCCTACTGCAGCCCTGGATACAATGACCATAAATATTTATATGCTCAAGAACAAAGTGGCAAAAGATGAACTAGCAGAAATGCTAGACTCTGAGGACAGAGCACTGGCTGACATCGTGGCTGGACAGGTTTTGGGGTTGCCCACAAGGAAGAGGGTGTGCAAGGGCCTGCAAATGTGATCATTAATGGACGGGTTAGATCATTCTGGACAAATGTATAGAAAGAGAAAGACAGCAGACACCTCTTGAGTATCTCAGCAATCTCACCTTATGTGGAAAGTGTATCCCCAATACCGCTTCACCCCACCCCCACTATTTCATTTATATCATCTGTTTATTGTTACATTGGGCACCTGACCATTGAAAGGTGGTTCTCAGGAGAAAGCTGACCCCAAAACTATGTCAACCACACTTTAAAAAAAATCTAACCTGCAGTGCCCAAAGGAATGGAATTTGAAAGCAGATGAGCCAAGTGGTATTTGTGGTCAAGCTCCAGAGACAAATTTATAAACAAATGACATCCCAGAACTTCCCTTGCTTTTCTCTGCTAAGTTAACTCATCCTTCAAATTCTGAGTATCGCAATGTTATACAGTAAACTTCCTATGATGCTTAAGTTGTTCTGAATCAGATTTTGCAGTTTGTAACAAAACTGACTTAATAAGTACGAAGTCTTGAGGAAAAGAGAACAAAAGTGGAGGTATTGCACTACCAGATTTCTAGCTGGTTACAAAGTGATAATAACAAAGCAGTATGGTTTCAGGAATGAAAAAAGAAACACAAATAAGAAGAATAGACTTAAGTCTCCAGAAATAAATTAAGACATATGTAATAATTAATTTAAGGCAAAGGATCCGACAGGATACAATGGAGAAAGGAAAGTCTTTTCAACAATAGTGAAGCAGTGAGCTAGAAGACAGGACACAAAAATGCACTCAAGCAAACAAGCAAAAGAGAAAAAAAGAATGAAAAGAAATAAAAACAATTTTTGAGACCTATGGGATAACATCAAAAGGAATAACATCTGTATCATAGCAGTCCCAAAAGGAGACGAGAGATAACAGGGGGCAGAAATTGTATTTGAAGAAATAATAGCTGAGAATTTCCCTAGCCTGAGGAATGAATAAGCTGCTCAAGACTCAGGAAGATAAAATAGGTTCAAACAAAAGAAATCAAAACTGACCTACACCAAGAAAGACTGTCATCAAAATGTCAAAAATACAAGATGAAGAAAGAATCTTAAAAGAAGCTAGAGAAAAATGAGTCACATACAATGGAGTCCCCATAAGATTGTCAGCAGATTTCTCAACTGAAACTCTGCAGGCCAGGAAGCAATGACATGATGTATTCAAAGTGCTGAAAGAAAAGGATTTTCAAGCTAGGATACTATACCCTGAAAAATTATCATCTAGAACTGAAGGAATGGTCAAAAGTTTTTCAGATAAGCAAAAGTTAAAGGAATTCATTACCAGAAACCAGTTTAATAGAAAATACTAAAGGAAGATAATTAAGTGTAATGAAACCCACCAAAATATAGTAAGACAGCAAAATACAAAAAGTGGGGAGGAGAGAATAAAAATGTGAATGGCAAGAATGATCAAAACTAATCTGCCTTCAAATAAAAATAGAAAATAAACGGAATTCTTAGTGCTAACCTCAGGGTAATATCAAAACACATCTCCAGGGTAAAAGCAAAGAAAAAACAAAAGGGTAAATTAATCAAAATACAACTATGTCCAACCCACCTTAAAAGAGGAAGAGAAGAACAAAGGCATTGTTCATAGCAACACAGAGAAGACAAATTACAAAATGGCTATAAACTGTACCATATCAATAATAACCCTAAAGTTAAAGGATTGAACTCATCAATCAAATGACAGAGTGGCCAAATGAATTAAAAAGCATAACCCAGCCTTCTGCTGCATTCAGGAAACTCACCATCTTTAAAACAATTAACATAGGCTCAAAGACAACACTATAGTTGAATGGCAACTAAAAAAAAAGCAGGAGCAGCTGTACTTATATCAGATAAAACAAACTTCCAACTAAAAAGCATAACAAAAGACAGAGATGGATATTCTATAATGACTAAGGGATCAATGCAGCAAGAAGACATAATGCTTCTTAACACATATGCACCAAATGAAGGAGCATCAAAACTCGAACTGATGAGAGACATTGACAGCAACCAGGCAGAAATTAACAGGGAAACAGAAGCTTTAAAATAACCATTTGGAATAGCTCGGTCTCAAACACTTCATCCAATGACTACAGATTTCACTTTCTTCTCAAGTGTGGAACATTCTCAAGGACAGATCATATGTTGGGACAGAAAGCTTGTCTCAAAAATTTACAAAGATTGAAATCATGCCAAGCATCTTTTCTGGCCACAAAGACTTAAAACTAGAAATCAATCACAAAAAGAAAGCAGGATGACCCCAAATGAATTGTAAAGTAAACAATATGCTTCAGGACGACCCTTAGGTAAAATGTAAAAAAGAACTTACAATACTTAGAGAGATTGGTGCACCCTGGGGTTGTACTGCTTGGTTGAATTGCCTCTGAAGGAATTCAGACCACGTGGTCCTGGGTTCGAATCATGGAACAGGAGTAAAAAAACAATGTGAACAACTAAATGAAGATAGAATTAAGTGCTTCTTCCTACTGAAAAATAAAGTACCTGAAGACAAATGAGAATGAAGATACAAGCTACCAGAATCTAAGGATGCAGCAAAAGCAGTACTAAGCAGGAAGTTCGCTGAAATCTAGACCTACTTCAAGAAACAAGAAAAAGTACAAGTAATTAATTAACCCTACATTTAAAGCAAGTAGAAAAAGAAAAAACAATTAAAGATAAAAATTAGTAGAAGAAAGAAAATAATAAAATTTCAAGCCAAAAAAATGAAACAAAAACCTAAATAAAACCCAAAAGATCAAAAGTTGGTTCATTGAAAAAATAAACAAAACTGACAACCATTTTCTAGATGCAAAAAAAAATAGAGAGAAAACGCTTATAACTAGAATCAGAAATGAAAGGGGAGAATTTAAAACTCATACCACAGAAATACAGGACATCATAAGAGACTACTATGAACAGATATATACCAAAAAAGTGACAACCCTGATATGAACAGATTTTTAGAAAAATACAGTCTACCAAAACTGAATGTGGAAGAACTGGAAAACCCGAACAAAAAATCACAAGCAAGGAAATTGAAGAGGTAATCTAAAACCTCCCTAAAAAGCAAAGCTCAGGATGAGATGGCTTTTCTAATGAGTTTACCAAACTTTCAGAGAAGAATTAATACCTATTCTCAAACTCTTCTAAAATACTGAAGAACCGGGAACACTTACAAATACCGTATATGAGGAAAACATCCACTGATACCAAAAGCTGACAGAGACATCACCATGAAAGAAAATTACAGACTAATATTTCTAATGATCATAGATGCACAAATTCCCAACAAAATATTAGCATACCAAATCCAATAATGCATCAAAAAGATCATCCATCACGACCAAGGGGGATTTATCCCAGGGATGCAGGATGATTCAACATACATAAATCTATTAATGAAATACACCATCTCAACAAAAGCAAGGAGAAATTATATGATAATATGAATAGATGCAGAGAAAGTTTTTGACAAGATCCAACACCAATTTATGATTTTAAAAAAAGCCCTGCATAAAATAGGGATAGAAGGTACATAGCTCAACATGATAAAGGCCATATATGATAAACCCACAGCCAATGTCATGGTCAATGGCAAAAAATTTTAAAGCATTTTCTCTAAGGTCAGGAACAAGGCAAGGTTGTCCACTTTCACTACTGCTATAGAACATTGTACTGAAGGTCTTAGCCAGAGCAATTATGCAAGAAAAAGCCATAAAGGGAGTCCACATTGGAAAGGAGAAAGGAAAATTATAATTATTGACAGATGAAATTATATATATATTGAAAACCCTAAAACTCTGTAAAATACCTACTACAACTAATTAATGAATAGAGTACAATGGCAGGCTACAAAATCAATGCACAAAAATCCATTGCATTTTTATCTATAAACAACACGCTAGAAGAAAACAAAATCAAGAAAACCATACCAGTGAGACTACACATTTCTTTAACCACACATTGTTAAAATGGCCATCTTACTTAAAGCAATATACAGATTTAATGCAATCGCCATTAAAATCTCATAGGCTTATTTACTATAAGGAAGCAAAAGAAAAAATAATCTTAAAATTCATATGGAAAAACATAACACCCTGAATAACCAAAACAATTATGAGAAAAAAGAACAAATCCAAAGGGGTTACACTCCCAGACATTGAGCTACACTACAAAGCAATAATGATCAAAATGGTATGGTACTGGAATAGTAATAGAGTCACATCAGTAGAATATACCTGAATCACTAGAAACTGACTCACTCACATAAGGTCAGTTAATCTACAGCAAAGGGCCAAAAGCATGCAATGTGAAAGGAAACACTCTTCAATAAATGGTGTTTGGATAAATGGACATTTACATGCAAAAAAATGATGCTAGACCACTCTCTAACATCATCTGCAATATTAACTCAAATGGACTAGAGTATTGGTCATAAGGCCAGAAACCATAAAATTCTTGGAAGACAACATGGCATCAGTCTTACAGAGGCCTCTGGGGACTCAACTCCAGCATCAAGGGAAAGAAAAAGAAAAATAAACAACTGGGACTACATCAAACTAAAAATCTTCTCAACGGTAAAAGAAAACAGCACCAAAACAAAAAGATAGCCTACTAACTGGGAGAAGATATTTGTATTCCATATTTATGACAAAGACTTAATATTCAAAATATACAAGGAACTCATAAAACTCAACAACAGAAAAAAACTGGCTATGCAATTTAAAAAACAGGAAGAGGGATTGGAGAAACATTTTTCTGAAGAGGATATGCAGATGAACAACAGGCACATACATGAAAAGATGTTCTTACTTGCTAGCTATCAGGGAAATGCAAATCAAAACAATGAAATATCCCCTTGCCCATGTGAGATTGGATATTATCCAGAAGTCTGGAAACAACACATGTTGGGGAGGATGTGGAGAAAAGGGAATTTTTTACACTGTTGGTGGGAGTGCAAATTGTTGCAACTCCTTTGGAAAACTGGCAATTCCTCAAAAAATTGAGTGTGGAAATCCCATATGATCCCGCCATCCCACTTCTGGGTGTTTACCCAAAGATACAAAAATACCAATTTGCAGAAATTTGCAGAGATTATGCACCCGCATGTTTATTGCAGCCCTATTCACAATAGCTAAGAACTGGAAACTAAGTGCCCAACATCAGATGAATGGATAAAGAAGATGTGGTACATATACAATGGAATACTACACCGCCCTTAGAAGAGATGAAACCCTGTCATTTGAATCAACATGGATGGATCTAGAGAGGAATAT
Source organism: Solenodon paradoxus (assembly GCA_004363575.1). Classification (NCBI taxonomy): domain Eukaryota; kingdom Metazoa; phylum Chordata; class Mammalia; order Eulipotyphla; family Solenodontidae; genus Solenodon; species Solenodon paradoxus. The sequence continues at coordinate 189,090 of RJWH01001702.1, forward strand.
GTTAAGTGAAATAAGTCAAAAGGAGAAAGATAGATACCAGGTGGATTGTGAATAGAGGAAACAAAATGAGAACTGAGGTGACCAATAGGATGGGGGAATAGGTATAGGATGAGGGGAGGGGCAAATGATGGCAGGGCCCACTGGGCAACGGCAAAGAACACTTGGTGGCTTGGTAGAGGGTAGAGTGTGTTGACATGTATCTGAGGAATGGGGGAACTGCACTTATGCAGAACCTACAAAATGGGTTTCATTTATAAAACAAAGTTACTGCAATAAAATACTAAAAAAGTCTTTTAAAAAAGAAAGTGCTCTCAGCACTAGTAATAGAGGTATGTGTCATTCAGTAAGAACTAACCCACTGCCTGATCCAGCAACATAGCCCAGACTTTGGGAAGCCCATAGACACAACATAGTTTAATCTGACCATGACTTTGCTCCAAGTCATGGAGCGAAGGCTTTTTATAGAGACCTGGAGCATGACTTTCACACCAGCTAACATAGTGTCTCGTGTGGCTTTTATCTATTATACTTTGGAAACCCATCAATCTATTTCTTAGGAAGCCAGAGACCTTTGGTCTGGAAGTAAGGTATTACTGATAGAAAGAGAGGTCAGAGCAAAGTAAAAATGAATTGTCCTGCTCCGGGAACTGAAGGAAGGTGGTGTGGTGTGCTGACTCTCCCTAGGGCTGATTCTACCATTTTAGTCGTTGGGATGGTTCTAAGTAAGGTGTCCCTATAGATGTTTCTGGTCTTTCTTCAAGGACTAGTGGAACAGGTCTTCCCTACTGAGCTGACAGTGCCAGTTCCCATGAAATGACACTGAAGAGAAAAAAGATAACAGAAAGTCCACCGCCGGCACCAGGGGAACTCTGCTCATTTCAACAGGTTGAGTTAGGACCATGACCATGACCTGCGCATGCTCTGTGACAGGTAGCTGGCCAGGAAGTTAGGATGTGGCCCTAACCCACCATGCTGACTACACCAAACTTGCAGGAAAGGGTCACCACCCCCTACCACACCTGATCTTCTTTCTGAGGCGCCTAGAGCCCGCCTCCTTCCCTATTTCCACCTCTGCCTGTCCTGACCCATTCAGAAACTACAAATTCCCTCATATAACAGAATCGAGAAAGAGTTTGTGTTCTGACTCGAGCAAATCTAGTCACTCCCCCAAATCTCTGCCTGCCTTTCCCCTTTATCTCTGCCCTACCCCCATCAAGAAGCCTCTCTGAACACGAGCCAGATGGAGTCGCTGCCGCACCCAGATGTCCAGATGCTGAGGCACCTGCCCTCCCCACATCCAGCCTCAGCCCCAAAGTTTAAACTCCTTACACCCCTCATCATTCCTTAGAGCCAGCCCTTGGCTTGCTGGAGGGAAGAAGTCCCGCCGCTGGGAGAGGACTCAGGTCCTGGCATCCTCCGCTACAACTTGGCACTGGCACAGCTCATAAAACTTATGTGAGGTTGGTTGGCATAGTAGCTAAATAGTCTTTTGTGGATTGGCCTGGGGACCTAACCACCATGGGTAAATATTATTTGAATGAATGGGTGGTATTGTTTCCATGGAGAAAAAGCCCTCTGAGCTTAGAGCATCTGACCAAAAATGACCTTTGGGGACACTCCCTCTTTGCGCTCCGGGGGCGACCTCTGTGGGTTTGCCTCCAGTTGCAGAAACCCCAGCTCTGACGAGGCGTGGCTGGGAGTAGGTGTGGAGAGGAGCTATTTAGGTCTGCTCTTTAGCAGGGCCTGGGAGAAGGGTGGTGTCTGAAGCCTTTGGAACTCGTGAGATTTAGACAGAGGGCACAGGGGATCTAGAAAGCCTGTCCCTCGCAGGACCCCAAATAAAATAGATCAGGGGACTTCCTCTCCATTCGGCCTCCTTCTGGGTTGCGCAGAGTGAGTTCACCGGCGATGAGAAAGGGCCGCGATTTAGGGGCGTCTTGCTTCGCCTGCCCTTTAGCCGCCGCGGCCTCCGGGCTGGCACCAGGGGGCAGCAGAGAGCAGAGGCGCGCGGAGCCCGAGGCGCCCGCGGAGGAGGGACTTGACCGCTTTCCTGCCCACCCGCCGGTGAGCCGCTGGGCTTCCAGAGCCCCCAGCACCGCTTCCTGCAGGTCCAGCTCCAACACGCCAGCCTTTCAGAGATTGAGCTTTTATCCTTGGGGACAAAGACGATCTAGGAAATGCCGTCGGGGATCAGCTGGAGGAAGACGTACCGAGAGGAGGGGCGGGCGAGCTGCCAACTTGGATTCAGGACGGGGCGGCGGCGGTGGGGGGCGGCGGAGTGAGGGAGGGGGGGACAAGGCAGTCCCCCCACGCCTGCCCCCGGGTTGCGTGACACACGCACACGCACACCACACACACGTATGCGCTCAAACACCGCTCCCCCTCTTGCTCCTGCATCCAGGCGACAAACCAGAAGGGGCGTCCGGATTGGGATGAGGCCCTGGAATAAATTTATTTTACCGCCAGGATGGGTGGGACCAGGAAATGCTGTGGGAGGACAGGAAGCCCCAGGAGGGGCAGGGAGGCCGGCTGGGGATGCCAGGCTGAACGGGCGCCCTGGACTGAAGACACGGTCCCAGACACTTGACCCAACGGGCACAGAGCACTGAACCAGCCCTGGGAGCGGCCGTTGGGGGCGGAGGAAGTGAGGAGGGAGGAGACTGGGCCAAGACTGTACATCTTCACGCAAATAACTTGATGTGGACCCTGACAGGCGCATGTGGAGGACCTGGCTTTGGGGGACCGGACTTCACAAGCTGGGACACGGATGAGATGACCTAGGACGGTGCAGTAACTTGTCTGTGAAGCGAGCCTGGTGACTTCATTTGCGGTTTAGACTAGGCCACCTAAGGCTCCTTCCCACCCTGACAGCTGTGTTTGGTGTGGAATCAGGGAGGGCAGACGCACCGTCACCCATAACCAGCCCATCTTCAGTGTCTGACACATCCCCGGGCCCACAGCTGACGTCACTGGGGACCGCTTTGAGCCTGCACTTGTCCGCCAGTCCTTAGGAACTCTCAGCCTCGATAAGCCAACGCCACAGGCCCTCTAGGGAACAGAGTAAGCTATACATTTCTGGTAAGGGGTGTCAGAAGGGGGGCCGGGCGAGGATTGAAATAACACCAGCACCACACACCCCAGAAGGAGACAGTCACATTTTTTAACCATCAGTCAGAATAGTGCTCAGAGGACTAAACAAGATCCTGGGAGTCCCTTCCACCCATAGGCCACACATTGGCTCTTCACCTCAGGATGAGGGAAGGCGAAAGTGACCAGGGGGTGGCCAGGATGGCAAAGCGGGGCTCAGGGATATGGTAACTTCCCAGCTAATATGAAAGAATTTCGATATTTCAATAGTCTGCCGAATACAGGCCCCACACACCCCTCACTGCTCCATTTCTCCCCTTGGAACTTGGTCTGGTCCCCAAGTAGCAGGCAGTTCCTGCGAGTCCCAGACCAAATGAATGACAGCAGGCATGTGGGTCAGGGAGCCAAGAAAATGCCCACCCCGGGCAGCGGCAGAGCCCCGAGGCCAAGGAGACCATATGGTCCTACATTCACAGTGGGTGCCACAGGTGGTATTTGAGGGAGCTGGGGTGCGGCCAGAATACCCCCCACAGTACTGAGGAAAGCCATGAGGCCAGGATGAGGGTGCAGAAGGCTCACCCCTCAAGAGCTCTGTCTCCAAAGTCCATGATTTTGGTTGGCATTTCTCTCTTTATCTTTTTTGTCACTTGGTTTTCCACTCTTTAAATAATTAATATAATTACTTTTAAATACAAAATACACAGTGTCCTTTCTCTTCTCTTCCTCTTGTTTGGGGGTGACTGGGAGATGAGTTTTAAATAAGGGTGTCAACTGTCCAACAGGTCACAGGCTCCAGGTGGGAGAGCCACGAGCCCCAAGGCCACCTCCCCTGGGGTGTCGCAGTACCCACTTCACCCCTCCCCTGGACTGCTCCTGATGGGGCCTTCGGTGCCCTGGCCGACGGCCACCTAGACGGTGCGGAGCCCTCTTGGGAGGCAGCACGATGCTGACGCTGTGGGATTCCAGGTGGGCCTGGTTTCGATGGCCAGGGTCAGACAGAGAAGGTCCTAGCCCATGAAGCAGACGGGCCCCAGCAGCACCCCTCCCCTTCTCGGGTGTGCCCCCAGGTCCGAGAAGGAGGCGTCCAGCACTGGCAGCTGCTCCAGCACCGGCGTTCGCACCTCCAGCACCGTCCGGCCCTGCTGTGTCTTTGTGGGGAGACGGGAGAGAGAGAAAGCGTGGTGCAGATGTACACACCCTAAGTCCCCCAGCTCAGACTCAGGCTCCTCTCTCATCCAAGCACCCTGAGATGCAAATCCCCAATCCATGTCACATGCTAAATATTCTGCCTAAAATTTCTTCCAGAATCAGGATTGGGAAAGCTAAGAAGGGTGTGCGTGTGTGTGTGTGTGTGTGTGTACCATTTGCCCATGGGCCAGTCTGTGCAGCTTTGGGTGTGTTTTGAGATTAGAGAGAGAGAGAGAGAGAGATCTGTGTCTCTGTAGATCTCTATACACACAGTCACATGGTGGTTATGAGTCTGTGTTCCCACAGGGATGTGTGTACATGTGTTTGTGGATTTCACTGTAGCCAACCTGCTTCCACAGGTTCGTACCTGTGTGATTCTGTCCAGGGCACTCTGCGGATATATGTATAGATTGGGGGGTGTCTGTGTGCCTGTGTCTCCATTTAGGAGGGTGTCACACACCCATGTGTCTCTGTGGGCGCCCTGTGTAAATGTATGCCCAAGCCCCCATAACTCACTTTGAGTGACATGGCTAGTGCACACAGGTAAACCCCACCTTCCATCCTATCCTCCTCACCCCTGTGGGAGCCCCCTCTGGCATATCTGAGACCAGAAAGCCGGACTCCTGCTCTGACTGGGTGCCCTGTCCAAAAGGTCTTCCTCCAGCCTGAGTCTGGGCTCAGTCCCCACCCAACTCTCGCTGGTCCCCACCTGACAGCCATCTCTGAATTCCTTGACATAGGGGCTGCTGTCTGGTGTCAGCTCATCCTCATTGGCCCCCCGGAGCTTCAGGGGGCCCTCCCGGGCCACCCCAGAGCAGGGGTAGGAGATGTTCTGGTGGGCGGAGACACTGAGCAGCCGCAGGAAGGTGAGCTGGACCACGCCCACCAGAGAGCCTTCCGAGTCTACATAGGAGAACTGGCAGGAGAGAGTCAAGGTCAGGGACAGCCAGGGCGAGAGCTGCATAGCAGCGACAGAAGCGGGCCACTGACCAGGGTCATGAGAGAGAAGGGGAGGGAAGAAAGAGCTGGGGGCGGGGCAGGGACAGGACAGGGCAGAGGCAGGCCAGGGGTTTGGGCGGTAGCTAATGAAGGCCAACTTCTATCTTGGGTTGTCCAGGGAAGGAGAGAAAATGCGCTGCAGCCACTGGGGACGAGGAAAAGGGACAAGGAGCAGAAGAGGGTCAGCAAGCTCTCTGTAGGGACAAGGGCCAGGGAGTTGTCACAGACACAGAAAGCCAAGGCTCTGATGGGGGTACACGTGGGAAGGGGTGAGGGCAGTCTGGGGCCAGCTCGCACCTGTGTGACATCGTCCCTGGGCATCACACAGGTTTCCCCTCCTGCTGTGAAGTTGCAGAAAACTCGGAAGGCGTCCCGGGCACAGCCCTGGTTGGGGTCCACCCAGTACTCTCCTAGTGGGGAAAGGAGAGGGAGGGTCACGGCTTGGTTGTGTCCACACTGTTCACATTTTGTGTCCCTGAGGCAGGTACTGACCATCGGGCAGCTCCGGGTGGCACAGCTTCAGGTCCTGGCAGGTGCGAGCAGGGCTGTCCTGGGTCCCTATCGGCCGCCTCATCTGCTCAATCTCCTCCCGAAGGGAGTCAAGAGAGCCGAAGATCTCCTCCAACCCCCGAGGACTGCCCGGGGCCCCTCCAGTCGGCGTGGCCTCATCTTCCTGCATCAAGCGGCTTCCGTCCACTGAGCGCCGAGTCTTCTTGGGCATCTGGATGGGCAGGGGCTGGATCACCTCGCCTGGGGGACCCTGGTGGAAGGACAGATGGGAAGGGTGAGGGTCCAGGTCGATGTGAGGGTGAGGGGAGTGGGGCCATCGGAGAACAGGCCCTGATGGCAACTCACCGGGTGTCCTGGGGGGCCCTGGACGCCCTTCTCTCCCTTGGGTCCAGCTGGTCCCTGCCGAAGGAGTAAGTGAGGTCAAGCAACAGTCAAGGTCACGGGAGGGTCAGGTGAACGTCCAGGCTGGGATGAGCGGCTCCAATGGGGGAGCATGTCTGCTCTGGAGAGAGTGTCAAGTCTAGCTGCGGGGAGGGGACAATGGTCAGAACTAGTTGAGGTCACTCACTGAGGCTCCTTTGGCTCCTTTGGGGCCAGCAGGTCCCTGTTAAAAGAGGAACAAGGAAGAGACGGTCAGCACAGAGGAAGGCTGGGACACAGGAATAGAGAGGCGAGGACTTGGTCCCCAGGCCAGGGGGTTGCTACAGCAGGGCAGGCACAAGGGAACATTCAGGAGGCCCTGGAGGCTGGAGGTTGCCACGGAAGCCAACAGGAGACATGGAGGGGTAAGAGAGGGTTCAGTAAAGGAACAGACAGGGAACTTACAGGGAGGCCAGGGGGCCCTCCAGGACCGATGGGGCCAGAGGCGCCTGGGATTCCCTAAGAAAGAAGGGACCTAGTTCAACTGGGCTCTCCTCCTCAGCCAACTCAGTCCCCACTCCCTCCCACCTCGACAGCGGACCCTCCCTCACCCCGAGAAGGCCCAGACCACACCCTTACTCACCGTCTCTCCCTTCTGTCCAGTAGAGCCTTGAGGGCCAGGGAGCCCCCGATCGCCCTTCTCTCCCTGCTCCCCAGGGGGCCCGATCAGCCCTATGAGACCTGGGTGGCCCTGGAAAAGGCACATATGGTCGGCGGAAAGCAAACAGGAGACGTGGGTATGGAGAAGTGGTCGGAGGCTGAGGGCAGGCCAGAGCCCCGAGGACAAGAGAGACTCAGCCACCGCGTGTGAGGACACAGCAGGGCTGCGAACCCGCTCACTCAGAAACAACCCTGAGTAAGGACTGGGGCTGGAGGCCTGAGGCTGGGTCCCTGGTTCCCGGTGAGGGCGAGGGGAAAACCTGGCCACTAGTCTGTCACTCACCTTCTCTCCCTTGGCTCCAGCGTCACCCCGGAGGCCAGGAAGCCCTGGGGGGCCCTGTCGGGAGACAGGATGGGATGAGACCAGACTCTTCCCCCAACACTTACGCTTCCTTCAGGGCTTCAGTTCAGAGCCCGCCAGCCCCGAGGACCCCAACTCACCCTCACCCCCACCCGATCACACTCACTCACCACAGGTCCTGGAGGCCCAGCCTGGCCTGTGGCTCCGGGACGGCCTTGCTGACCCTGCAGATTCAAGGGGGCCACAGAGATCAGGAGGAGAGTCCTCCTACCACACCCTCGCAGGGCCCTCGCCCCTCCCGCCCCGGCCCTGCCCTTCTAGAACACAACTCACCACTGAGCCTGGCAGCCCCCTCAGACCATCGGGACCAGGTTTTCCTGCTGGGCCTGCAGGACCCACTGGGCCGGTCTTCCCCGGGGCGCCCACAGCTCCAGGGTCCCCCTGAAACGCACACACAGGGAGATGTCCTAAAGGGCAGAGGGGGACCTCCAAATGGCCAGGGTGATGCAGGGAGGAGGTGCTAAACCCCAGGAGCCTCTGGGACAGGAACAAGCATAGGGGACCCCATCCCCACAAGGGGTTCAATGAGGGGGCGGTGGACAGAGGACCAGCATCTGGAGGCAGAGGAATCCAAGGAGCAAGACATTTGGGGAGATGGAAAAAGTGTTCTGACACCCAGAGCGCCCTCTCTCTTACCTTGGCTCCCTTCTCTCCTTGTCGCCCCTCAGGACCTGGGGTGCCAGCAGGACCCTGCAGAGGAGGCAGGAAAGGCGAAGGGGCAGAGATTAGTCAGGCGCTCCTTCCCCTTCCAGTCCTGGGGTGAGCGAGCATGTCACACCCCTACACACACACCCCTGCACACGCATCCCTGCACACGCACCCCTGCACACGCACAAGCAAACTGCAGAGGCCAAGTCACAGATGGTGAGACCCGGTACAACTGTCCCAGTGGTCAAGATACTGAGTTCTGCGCATTTGGTAGAGAACCACTCAGCCACATACAGACAGCACCCCTGCAACTAAAGAGTTGATCGCTTGCTGGCAAGGCCTTCCCAGAAAGCCAGCCTCTTCCCACTGTGTCCATTCAGCAAGAACCAAACGAACCAACCCCAGGAACAAACATACCAAACACACACAGAGTGCTGCTAATCACGCGCACCTGCACATACAAACCTTCTCAGGTGTCTCCCAGCCCCTCCCTCCTGCTGGGCCACGCCCCTGCCCACAGACTGCCCCGCAGGGCCCCAAGTGCCTTTGCTTACGCGCTTTCCAAGCGGCCCAGGGGGTCCATTCTCCCCAGTGGGACCAGGGGATCCCTACAGAGGGAGGAAGAGGAATGGGTGAGCATTTAGCTTTCAGCCAGGGGACCCCTCAGCAGTGGGGAACAGAAGAGGGTTAGCAGATCTGAAAGTTTGGGCTCAGTGCAGCTGGGGGCGTGGTCACTGGTCACTCACAGGCTGTCCTGGCTCGCCATCCTCTCCACGGTCACCCTTAGCACCATCCTGGCCCTGCAGGGATAGAGCAAGGTCAGGTGCCCCCAAGATGGCTGGAATCACCCCAGAATGCTGATCCTCCTATCCCTCTGCCTGCCCTTCCATGACTTCAGCTTCCCACACCCAAGTCCACTAGTCAAACAGCACATCTGTAGAGACCCCTGTCTGCTCCCGCCTCCCCTCCAGGTAAGACTCACCCGAGGGCCACCTTCTCCAGGGGGGCCAGGGTCACCAGGAAAACCAACAGGACCCTAATCCAGAAAGAGAACGAGGGTCAGGGTCACAACCCCCTAAGCCCACCAGAGCCAACACATCCCCCCTGAGCAACATCACACTCTCTCTAGAGGCAGTACCCACCCCATGCACTGCATGTCTAGCAATGTTGTCATGAACTAGAGAGAAAATCTACTTTCTGTCTGGATCCTAAGCCCCATCCATCCTTCCCAGGAGACCCCACTGCGAGCACCTTCCTCCCAGATACCTCCTCACTCTGGGGTTCCTCACACTCACACACACCCTGCCGTATTCCCCTAATCCAGTCACAGGCCCTCCTCTCAGTGCCTCCTCCCCATACTCACAGGGTTCCCCTTGGGGCCATCGTCGCCAGTGGGGCCTTTAGGTCCTGGTGGTCCCGCCTCTCCTGGCTGCCCCGACTCTCCTTTCTCCCCACGCTCCCCACGTGGACCCTGGAGGACAGGACGAGTGGAGGGTACATGGTCCCAAAGGGGTCTTCAAGACCAAGGATGCAGCCTCTACTTCCAAAACACTTTCGGCCTCCCAGCCCACCTCGTGACAATGTCAAAGTTATAGGAGAGCCCCCAGCCCCTCCTCCCTTCAACAGTGGCAGGGCCCACTCTGACCCAGGCACTCAGCCTCACAGAGAGCTACGTAGAGCAGAGACTCCTGAGCCGTGGGGAGTCCCAGTGCCAGGTCATGGCAAAGCAGGGGTGAGGGGGAAGGGGTGAAAGGAGTTGGAGGTGGGGCCTCAGAGCATCACTCACCTTAACACCTGGCTCTCCCTGAACCCCTGGAGATCCGGACTCTCCTGGTTCTCCCTGCAAGGAGATTGGGGTCATATACTCCCTCCCCGACCCCCGCCACACACAAAAAAAGTCCTAATATTCCCCACACCTCTTTCTCGCTTCCTTTCCCCCCACGACAATCGGCAGAAGTTCAATCCTCATCCCCTGCAAGTCCTGTCCATTCACCCCTCCCCAGTTACCTTCTCGCCAGGGGGACCCAGGTTCCCAACACCTCCTGGGGGACCTTGTGGACCCTGCAAGAGAAACAGAAATAGGGATTGATGCTTAGGGGAGGGAATGCCCTGCCAGGGCAGAGGCCAGATGAGGGCCTGAGGTCACAGCAGTGGGACAGGGGAGGCCTTCCCAGGGGCCAGTGTGTTCTCATGGCACCTGAGATGAGACTAGAATCTACAGTCCGGGGAAGGGGAAGCAGAGGGCTGGCCATACTGATCTGAGGCAACGAGAAGCCACAAGGACTCACATCAGCTCCATTGGGTCCAGCTGGACCTCGAGGTCCGGGGGGGCCAGGTGGTCCCTGGGGAGAAAAAGACACACCAGAGACAAGAGATGGATGGATGGAGGCACAGGAATGGCGATGGGCTGGACCGGGCAGGGGTCCGGGGCAAAGAGGAGCCGGGGCAGCCAGGCCAGAGAGCAGCATGTGGGGAGCGGCATGGCCAGCAGCATGGGGTGTTGGTGTGGAGGCTGGGTGGTAAAAGGGTGATTAGTAGGTGGGGTTGGGGTCCGTATGGGTCATGCATCATCAGTGGGGTCACACTCACCATAGGGCCCACATCTCCTGTCTCTCCCTTCTCCCCCGAGGGACCCGGCAAACCCTGTGCAGGTACACACAACACAGACCCCGGTGACCAACCCACTCACCATACAGCCCCAGGCAGATGGCACCCCAGTTCCCTTCCCCTTAGGCCCCACACATGCCCAGTGTCTGCCCTCACCTCTCTAGTCCTCATCAGCAGGCAGCTAGTGGGGCCTCAGCCCCACTGAGCCACCTGTCAGCCCCTGCCTCCACGGCCAGCTCACCTGTAGACCGATGGGACCCGGGGGCCCATTGAATCCTCTCGTTCCTTCATCGCCTTTGGCCCCAAAGTGTCCCTGGGGTCCCCGAGCGCCAGGCTCCCCATCGGATCCCTGAGGTGGGGAGAGGGCAGGGACGAGGACACAGAGATGGTCAAGGCTAGGCCTTCTCTATCCACAAACCCCAAATTGCTGGGAATCGGGCCCAGAGTCCCCTGCTCCGACCCGACCCCAGGGCAGCGGGGACAGAGGCAGAAAGGGCATCGCTCACCGCTGCTCCAGGCTGCCCCACAGGACCAATGGGCCCTGGGGGTCCAGGGGGCCCCTGAGGAAGAAAAGAGAGTCAGAGACATCAAGACAGGGAGACCAGGTAAGGGTGAGGTTAAAGGCCAGAGGTCAGAAGGCAAAGGGCATGGACACTTACATGTTCTCCCTTGTTCCCTTTAGTGCCCTTCTGTCCGGGGTCTCCCACCTCACCCTGGAGGAAAAGACAGATGAGATCTTAGAGAAAGGAGCTGGAGAAAGTAGGGAGAATAAGAAGACGGGGCAGATCAGCCCAGATCAGCGCACTCATCTGGGAAGATGTGTGTGGGTTCCCTCACCTTGTCTCCATCTTCTCCTGCCACGCCTGGGGGTCCAGCAGGACCAGGAAGCCCCACAGGACCCTGCACCCCATCACGGCCAGTGGGACCAATGGGGCCCTTCTCACCCTGTGAGAAATGAAGAAGGAGTCACAACCTGGAGACGACGCTCACCCTCAAACACCCCAGCAGGAATCCTCTGTAAGCCTACAGCTCACAGACCCCTCCCAGCACCTCTCCCCATGGACCACCCGCACTTACCGGGACTCCTTTCTCTCCCGCTGCTCCAGGGGGACCCTGTGGTCCTGGGCGCCCTGGGGGGCCAATGGGCCCCCCGGATCCAGCTGACCCTCGCTCCCCAGGGGAGCCCTGAGACAGGAGATCGAGTCAGACTCCCAAGGCAGAGAGCACGGCCCACCCTCCCCAGAAGATCCCTGACCCTGGGCCCCAGGAGAACAGCCACTAGGGCTGCGCTGTGGCTGACCCCAGACCCCTCTGCCCAGTCCCGCAGCCCTGACAGGTCCAGATGCTGCTCTGCCACCTCCACCACCTGCCCCTCCCCTGGCTCCTTCCCACCACCCCTGGGACCCCGGACTCACCGCAGCGCCAGGAGGACCAGCTGGGCCTTCATTTCCCTTCAAACCAGATCCACCCTACAAACCAGAGATGTGGGGCGACAGACACGAATGGAAAGGCGGAACATCACAGGAATGGGGGTCCAGGAGACATGCAGGGAAGGATAAGGGTCAAGAAGGGGAGACAGGCTCAGAGAGAAAGGAGTGGAGGTGGCGCCAAGGGGTGACGCCCAGGCGGGCAGGATCTCCGTGAATTGCTAAGTGTCAGGCTGGGGTCACACTCACACCAGTGCCCGGGAGGCCTCTTTCTCCTGGAAAGCCCCTCAGACCAGCGGGACCATCCTTCCCTGGGGCCCCTGGGGGGCCAGGGTCACCCTGAAAGGAAACAAAGGCCATGAGGCAAGCCATTCTCCTAAACTGGGCAGAGAGATCTCTGGGCTCTACAGGCCCTCATATCGGCTCCTCAACAGCCCCACCCCAACTTTCCCTCTGCCTGTCCCCTTACCGACCTTCGTTCCTTCTTTTCCAGCAGTTCCGGTCAGTCCCTGCTCTCCAGGGGGCCCTGGGGGGCCTGGGTGACCTCTCTCGCCCATGGGCCCGGTTTCTCCTGCAGCTCCCTGGGGAGGAGGCAGGGACTTCAGACCCAGACCGCCACCGCCACCCTGATGCCCGATGAGACAGCCCTGACCGCCCTAAAGCAGCCCTCAGGAACCCCTCTCTGGCACCCCGAAGCTGCTGGGAGCCCTTCTGGAGGGTTTCACTCCCCGGTGACTCTACCAGCTGGTGGAGAACTGCGCCCCCTTGTGTCCCTCTTGGGGAACTGCCTCTCCTCAGAGCAGATGAGAGGTGCCTGGGAGCACTAAGCAGATTCCCACTGTCTCCCGTCCAGCACGCTGGCCCAGGGGGCCAGGGCAGGAGGCTGTGCCTGGGAAAAGGGAGGCAGGGCCACAGACTAACTCGCGGGTCTGGGGTCCGTCCTCTGCAGAGGGCACACATACCTGAGGCCCCACCACGCCTGGGGGGCCAGGGGGACCAGTCTTCCCTTGGAAACCCTGAGAGACGAGAAGAGAGCCGTCAGACGCGGACACTGTGGGTTGGACGCCAGCTCCCAGAGGAAGGGCAGGGTTACAGCCGAAGCCTGGACGGCAGGGTCACAGCCGAAGCCTGGACGGCAGGGTCACAGCCGAAGCCTGGACGGCAGGTTGGACTCTGCCAGCATGACCTGCAGGCCGTCCTGACAGCGCTGCAGCGCAGGGGTATGAGGGGCCAAGGGTGTCACTTACCACTTCTCCTCTTTGACCGGGGTGTCCGGGCAGCCCGTCCTTCCCAGGGGGACCCTAGAAGAGGTTCAGATGTCAGGTGGACTCTAGGCTGGAAGGGGGGTGGGGAAGAGGGACTCACTGAACTAAAGCAGGTCAGAGGTCAGAGGTCAACTTACCGGGGGTCCTTTGGGGCCTGGAAACCCACTGGGGCCCTGAGGTCCAGGGAGACCCTAGAGACAGAGCGGGGTTGAGTCGGGAGAGTGGCAGGAGCAGCGGGCGGGGTGTCCCCTCTGAGACAGAGGAGTGGGCTCCACTCAGGCCCCTTGGGGAGCCCTGGGGAGCCGGCGACTGGAGCCACACTCACCCTCTCTCCAGGGGGCCCGTGGGGACCGTCGCCTCCGGATGTTCCCTGTGGACAGAGCCAGACAAGAGTGAGAAGCTGCTTTCTAGCTCTGCTGGAGGTCAGAGGAGTCGGGGGGAGCTGGGTAAAGGGGTAAATGGCCGACAGCCCTGACAAGACCACCAACCTTAGCTCCAGATTTCCCAGTGGCGCCTCGGGGTCCCCGCTGACCCCGCGGACCCTAGAGAGAGGGCAGAGGAGTTGTCAGAAAAACCCCGAAGCACCTCTGGATCTTGAGCCATAAGGGCCTCGCCCCGGCACTCACCGTGGGGCCCCGCTCTCCCCGAGGCCCTGATTTCCCCGACAGGCCCTGGAAGGAAAGACAGACATCACGTCACCTAGGCTGACCCCCAGAGCTGCCTGCCCTCCGTGCCCTCCATCCTCAACTTACCCGGGCTCCCTTCTCTCCGCTGGTTCCAGGAAAACCAGGAAAGCCCAGGGACCCCTAGTGAGGAGGGAGAAGTGGAAATTTGGAGAAGTCATGAAAGGGGCGGCTGAGGAAGGGCCGATGGGGGTCAGGAGGCTCGGCCGGCAACTGGGTGGCCTAGGACAGACCCCACTGCTCTCTGGGGCTCTGCTCCCTCGTCTGTAGAATGGGGTGGGCTAAATTCTTTGGGCCCCCCCAATACCCTGTCAGTCTGTGCTTCCTGGAACCAGGAATCAAGGAAGCGGAAACAACGAAGGGGCACAAATAAGAGATCACCTCACCTTGGGACCCTGACGTCCGGGGTAGCCAGGCAAACCAGGAACGCCCAGCTTTCCCTGTGAAGGGACAGGGAACAGTTAGGGGTGAGAGGAGCCCCAGATATCACTCGGTGCTAGAAGACCCCAGCCCCCACCCAAAGGCTTCCCAACACCCCCAGGTCCTGGTCCCTCATCTCCAGCCCCACAGCTGCCTGACTGTTGTAACATCTCCTTCCTGAGAGTGGATTTTCCCAGCTGACCACTCCCATGTCTGGAGAGGAAAGTCTGCAGCTGTATTAGGAATTCTGACACTGTGATCTAGCCCTGCCTACCTGTCAGACTGGGCTCCCTGTCCCCAGTGCCAACTCCTGCTCTAACAGACCAGGCCCCTGCAGCCTCCACCCACCACTCGGGACCTGCTCCAAGTGTTCACTCATGCTCTGCACCCCCTAACTCCCAGCAGGACCCCAGCCCGCCTCCCCCACCGCCACCATGCTTCAGGGCCCCTCGGAGGCAGCTGTGGTGTGACGGTCAGGGTCTGCAGCCTCGCTGCCTGGGCCCTCACTGTGTGAGTAAAAGCATCCTAACCCCCCGGCCCCTCTGCGAAACAGAATGAACTGGCGTCTAACCCACAAGATCCATGTGACAAGTTAGCACAGCGCAGGCACAGAGCAGGTGCTTGGTGAGAGTCAGCTCTGGCGATCTCAGCGTTAGCCTCCTCTCTGTTTCCTGTCTTAAGACTCCTGCTCTGAGTCTGCACACATTGTCACCCTATGACAGTCACTGTGCCTGTCCCCACCCATCTGTTGTGAACGCTTCTGACAGCGTCTTTTCCTTGCACACAATCCCCCCCTAAGAACCCATGATCGGAAGGCACCCTGTACACAGAGGAGCATAATTACGGCTCACCGACACAGCTGTGGGCACCACCATGCCAACCCTGATCCCCGCCCCCATCCCTGCCACAACCCTAGGGCGCATGGGCGCATCCCCCATCACCTTCTCGCCCATGAGCCCAGTGGGCCCAGGGTCTCCAGTAGGTCCAGTGCGTCCCTTTGGCCCCTCAGGACCATCTTCACCCCTGGAACCAGGGACTCCAACCTCGCCCTGGGTGGGAGGGTTGGAGAGGTGTCAGGGATGGGGGGTTAAGAGGTGAAATGGGCCTCAGTGAGGCTGAGCGGGGTAGACAGAAGCTACTAAGGACAGGGAGTCCTGTGGGGCAGGGAGAGTGCTGTGGCTGGAGAGTCAGATAGACTGTGGGGTGTAGTCCCACTAGGACCTGCTCTAAAGGGAGCAGACTGAGATGGGGAAGCCAGGCACCGAGGGGGTGGGATGGTCATCAAGAGCTCCAATGTAGAGGATCCTTGTACTTAAGAGTCAGGGGGCGGTATGGGAGTGTCTACTCACCCTGTCACCTTTCACACCCATGTCACCTTTGAAGCCAGGAAAGCCATCTTCACCCTGTGAGAGATGGGGGCGAGATGAACCACAGATGATGGAAGATGGGGGTTAGCTGGAAGGTTTCAGGGAGCATGCGTGAAAGGGTGGATTTCAGGAGCTGGAGGCCAGCAAGGCGCAGGACGTGAGGAAAGGAGACGGAAGAAAGGGCGCTGGGACAATGCGGCACAGCGCTCACCTTTTCCCCTTTATGACCCTTCAGGCCTCGAATTCCATCCACACCCTAGATTGGAGGGCGAGAGACAGAGATCAGGGAATGGAGTCCGGTGAGACGGACCAAGCCCCCAAGACCCCAGCTGGCTTCCTGACCACAGACCTCTGTCTCCCAGCCTGGTCGTCAGTTACCTTGATGCCTCGAGGTCCTGGGTATCCTAGAGGACCCTGAGGCCCAGATGGACCCTGGAAGAAGAAGAGGCATCTATAAAGGGATCTCAGCACGTAGCCGTGGGGCCTCAGAGGTGGGAGAAATGGAAGTGACGACACTGGAGTCTGGAGAAGCTTACAGGGTTGCCAGAGCCACATCCATGATGGAACAAGGACTTTGGGGCTCGGGCTCGGGTACAGACTCCTTTAGGGGGTGAAAGGAGGTATGGAGATCTTACCTGGTTTCCTTTAGTTCCAGGGGGACCTTCCTTCCCCGGATGACCCTGGGGGTAATTACGAGAAGAATGTGACCCCTGGGCCTTGTCACTTTTCCTGTAACCTTCCCTACACTTCTTCAACTCAACTCAAATTCCGGGACCTGATAAAGCCAATTGACCATTGGCAGGCACCGCCAGTGGCCGCCCAGGGGACACCTGGTATGGACAGGTGCTGAAGGTGCTGGAGCACAGTCCCGGGGGTGGAGGGTTATGGAGTTTGGACTAAAAGGTGGGGCCCACTTACTGGAGGTCCATCAGAGCCAGGCATGCCAGGGAGCCCTGGTTTCCCTCGAGGACCCTGTCGGAAGATGACGAGGCTCAGGGTCACAGAAGAGTCTGATGTGAATATGGCTCAAATCCAAGTCAGATATCAGGGCCTCCTTACGTCCCCCTTTGGCACATTCCTTGTCCCCCAGATCACTTAGTCACTTACCTTCTCTCCGTGGGGACCAATGGCACCTTGCGGCCCGGGGAGACCCTACACACAGGGAAAGAAAAGTCACGGGGTAGCCACTGTCTTCTCTAGCCCGCAACCCTACAGAGAGCCTGAGCAGTGAAGGCTTAAGACCCTCGGCCTCCCGGCCCCGTCTGGGAAGGGGATTGACAGGACCACTCACCTGGGTCCCAGGGGTACCCTGCTGCCCGGGAGGTCCTGGCTCTCCCTGAGGTCCCTAGAAGCAGGCAACCAAGCAGGGGTCAAAAGGAGGCAGTGACAATAAACAGGGCAGAGAGGGAAATCCCAGTAGGAACAGCCAAAAGGGCAGGAACAGGCAGGGGTCAAAATAGTGACAGAGAGAACAGCACCGGAGGGACCTCAGGGGCGTCACTCACCAAGCTCCCTTTGGGTCCATGAGGACCATCCATGCCTCGTACTCCCTGAAATATGAGAGTGGAGTGAGCCAGCTGGACGGCGGGAGAGGGCCCGGGGGCCTGTGGTTTCTGAGAGGCCTGGGCATTCCCGAGGGCGGGACAGGTCAGACCTCTAATTCAGCCCAAACCTCAGCAAGCAGCTGGCCCAGATCCGCAGGGCATGAGTCTGTGGGTGTGTGGGTGTGTGGGTCTGTGGGTTTGTGGCCTTTTTGTTTTGCTTTTCTTGACCATTTTCATTATCTTTCTTTCTTTTTTTTTTTCCTTGCCCTGCTCAGAGCTGCTGGTGCCCAGCCTGGGATGGCCCTGCAAGGGCCCCAAGGGGTGGGGGCTGAAGCGGGGCGCGGGGCCAAGAAGGGGAACTGGAGGTCAGGAGGCGGCTAGGAAGGGCGAAGGACTGGAGAGGTCAGGAGGTAAAGTCAGAGCCGCAAGTCAGGGACAGGCACGTACCGGGGGTCCAGAAGGACCAGGAGGACCTCTGGGGCCAAGGAGACCGCGTGGTCCCTGCATTCGGATGAAGGGCGATACAGCACACGCGGTGAGACAGTGCATCCCTCGCACGCCCGCGTCCCCCTGTGGCATCCCCAGAGCGCCCCTCTAGCCCGACCCCAGGATGCTCACCGACTCTCCGGGCAGCCCCCGAGGCCCGATCTCCCCGTCATCTCCCTGGGGGAGAAGGAGGTGAAACAACCGTGCCCCCAGGCCTCCCCCAGAGCCGCCCCCAGCCACGGCCGTAACACTCACCCGCTCTCCATCCTCACCAGGGGACCCAGAAAGGCCCTGGGCACCAGTATCACCCTGGAAAATGGGCCGAGAGGTCACAGGGCTCCCGCCACAGGCAGAACTGACCCTCTCCAATTAACCAGCCAGCTCCCTCCCTGAGCTCCTGCGGGCACCCGTGGCCTCTTCCCTTGCACCGATCCGTCTCCTTCCCCTCCTGATCGCAACCCCCGACCCTCTATCACACTCACCCTCTGTCCCTTTTCCCCAGGAAGTCCCGGGAGTCCATCAAAACCGCGGTCACCCTGGGGAGAAAGGGGCGGTCCACAAGAGGCCCGAGCTGGGCCCTGTGTGGGAGGGGCTGCTTTGGGTGGGGGGTCCTGGAGCCCAGAGAAACAAGTGAGCAGGTAGAGTGGGAAGCTCTGGGCATCGCGACGCGAGGGGCCCGGGCCCACTACCTTCACTCCGGGTTCTCCAGGCATCCCTCGGGCTCCATCAGCACCAGCTCGGCCCTAGGGGTTCAGGGAGGTATGAGAACAAGCAGGGACACTGGCCTCCATGCTGTGTCCTGCCTCCCACTCCCACCAGTCCCACCCCCAGGTTACTCACCCTTCGCCCAGCCTTGCCAGGAGGGCCTGCGAGGCCCTGAGGTCCTCTGGGGCCCTGGTGAGGAGAGTCAGGGGCAGGGTTCGTGGGCATAACCAGAGGGGGAACCACTGGGTAGCAGATCAGAGGGATAAGGGGTCACCTGAGGTCCTAGGTCTCCAGAGTCTCCCTTCAGGCCGGGGCTCCCAGGCTGTCCCTGTGGGAAAGGAGAGAAGACAGCCACGCTGAAGTTACTGTCAGTGACTTCAAAACCCTCCCCAAGAGACGGAAATAACTGTCTACTTGGTCTCTTTCCAGAACTATCCATATGCCCTAAGAGGATCCTTTACCCCAACACCCCCTCACTCACCAAGGGTCCAGGGCGTCCTGTGTATCCCATGGGGCCCGGGGGTCCACGGAGTGCCAGCTACAAGACCAAGGGCGACAGCAGAGCTAAGGCGAAACTGGAGGACTCTCATGCAGCACACCTTCCAGATTAACCCCTGCACCCCTAGTCCCCCTTCCACTGCCTTCGATTTCCCAGCCTCCCTTCCAGCCCAAACCAACCAGACATTTTCCTGCCCTACGTTCACTCCGCCTGCACGTCCGGCCCCTCTAGCCTTCCCTTTGCCATCGCACACCTCCCTCTGCCAGCCCCACCCCAGTCCTACTCACCCGCGCCTGCTGCAGAATTGCCTGGGCCTGAGCCTCCTGAGCCGCCACCACAGGGCCCTTGTCACCCCCACTGCTGCCGAACCGGAACTGGGGCAAAGAGAGAGGGTCCAGTTTCTCTTCCAGGAAATTCACGAGTCCCTCCCAGCCAAAGACGCCATCAAGCACTTCTGCCCTATCTCCCAGTCCTGGGACATGCCCTACGCCCTCCTTCCAGTGTCTCCCATGGAAAGGTTTCAGACCTCCATCCTGTCCTCCCCCGCTCTCTAGCCTGCCCCCGAAAGGCTCTTCTGGTTCTCGATCACCTGAAACATGCAAGCCTCTGCCCCATTCCAGATGATTCAAGTTCGTTTCTAGAAGAGCCATGTTTGGCCCTCATCTAATGAGGCTCTAGTCCCACTGCCCCCCAAGATCAGTCTCTCTGAGACCCCTGCTTAGCTTTTCTGAGCGCCTGGTTCTTGGTGACACAACACAATGCCCCTGCGTCCCCACCCATCCACTCCAAAGCCCAGAAGACAACTTACCGGGAGCATGAGGGACGTGCCAGGAGGACCAGGGGCCCCATCCGATCCGGGGAGCCCTGCTCGGCCAGGGAGGCCCTGGAGAGGGGAGAGAAGGAGAAAACTATCAGTGACAGACAGGGGATATTGGCGCCTTGGCATCGTTTTGACACCCTCCTCAACAGAACAAAGAAGAGGCCCCTAGATCTTGAAACCTGACCCACGTACTCCCATGGAGTAAAATGAGGATGAGACACTAGACTCCTCCCCTCCCTAACCCAGGTCTTTCTGCCATTCTGGATAAAGGGGAATATACCAGCCCCTCATTTATTAATCAGCTAGCATGGTATCCATGTTGGGGATCCATGTTTTCTGCAGGCCTCCCCAGACAGAGAGGATACCCCCTTACCCTCTCCCCAGGGTCTCCAACTGGGCCTTGGTTGCCCTGGATGCCAGGAGGACCAGTCAGTCCCTGGGGAACAAACGAGGAGGGTCAGGTGTGGGTGTTGAGATAGAAGACAGATATGTGGCTGCAGGGTGGTCTCTGCTGAAGAGACGTGAGGGTCTGGAAGGTTTTATTGGAATGATGCTCCAGAGTCCTGGAAAGGTGACAGGGGCTTGTGGGGGAAGGTACAGCATAGAAGGGGCCTCTGAGAAAATAACAGAGACTGTCAGTTCACAGCTAGACTCACCGCAGGGCCTTCTGGGCCAGGGGGCCCCTCCACTAGCATTCCCTGTGGAGTCAAAGATTAAAAGTCAGGTTTAGGGCAATCACCCCACCTCCCTACCTCCTTCCCTTCTTCCCATTGCCCTCTGCTCAGTGACCAGAGTGACTTACGGGTTCCAGTACTGCAGGCTCCCCCTTCTCTCCCTTCACCCCCCGGGGTCCACGGACAGCCTGAAGGAAACACACATGTAACCCCCAGTGGGGCCTGTGAGCAGCCAAGGCAGGACAGTCCCCATCCCAACTCCCACCTTCCTTCTCAGGTCCTCTGAAGTCCTCCCTCACCCTACTTCTGAAATGCCCAGCACTTCTCCAAGACTCTTCACAGATCTTCCAGGCCCACCAATAGACCTCAGGGCTCCCCACCGCCAATTCCCAGCCCCATCTCAGCAAATGCAATCTCATCTCTCTGGAAACCACCTTCAGAAATATCCCCCAAGTCTTTTTGGAATTCTGAAACCTCCAACCTTGCCAAACTCTCTTCTGGAAGATCCCAACCTCTCCCCTAAACTCCCTCTGACCCTAGAAGTCCTTAGACCCTTAAGAAATCATAAACTTCCTTGCCCTTACCCCAACTCACCAAATAAGAATCTCTCTAAGATGATGGATAGGTTTTATTTGGGTTTGGGTAGGGCATGGATCCATATGAGAATCTGATATAGTCTCTGGAGTTCTCTAGTAAAAAGAGTGTGTGCCTTTCTGCATGTAATTTTACTTAGAATTTCAAGGATTCACAAGTTAACACCTTCTCAGAGATTAAACACCCATACTCTAAGTAGATTGGAAAGGGAGTCCCCACTGATATCCTATACTCAGACCTCATTACTGGTTTTTGGAAAAATATAATAATACAATTCTTATCCCATTAAAGAACTTCATCCTGATCAAACAGTAGTGATCCATTTCTAAACACACCCATATCCCAGACAAAATTCAAATTTCCAGAAAGCACCAGAGAGGAAAGGCAGTAGCAGGTCAAGTTAGCAATATTAGAGAAGGCAGGTGTGGAATGAGACAGCATGAGAGAGGAGGCAGCTGTAAATGCAAGGCAGGCAAAAGATGAAATGGAATAGATAGGAAATACCCCAACTAACAGAGAGTAGTTGAAGACATGGGATACAATTAAGGAAGACAGAACAAAGGGACAAACACTTGGAAGCAGAAATATCCCAACTAACAGGGAGCAGCTGAAGACATAGGACACAATTAAGGAAGACAGAACAAAGGGACAAACACTTGGAAGCAAAAATGATGCCAGGGCCAAGAAAAACTACACATGCCCAAGATGTCTAGAAAATGAACCGGGCAAACAGGAAGAGGCGAGGGAGACAGGAAGCAGCCAAGAGCCAGGAAGTGGACCTTCAACAGTAACATGTCTACCATGAGCAAAAGAGAGAAGAAATTTACGAAACAGACAGAAAGTGACTCCTGGAGAGGGGGTAAGACATTGAAAGGCAATTCTTGCAGAAAACACAAATATCAAGACTAGTACACACAGGAAGTGACCATGATAAATAGCTAGGCCCATAATGGAAACTTTATGATTTGGATGACCTGAGACACACAGGAGATGGCTTATTATCAAAGGAAATTGTCACAAAACAGCATGAAAGACTAGAGTCAAAACACAAATAACAAATTCATTTTAGTTCAACATGACACAGTCAACAAGATGGAGGCCACGGCTGAAGAGGACAGGAAGGGACAGATAGGAAGTGACCTGCAAGTTAGAAAATATGACGTAGGAAGTTAGATCATTCGGCAACAACATGGAGAAGAGATTGTTCTGACCAAGCAGAAATGGAGACAGACTAACAATGGACACAAGATAGGAGTTTATTGACCAAAAGTTTTATGAACTCCAGCTCAATTAAGACAAGAAGTGGCCAAGAAAAACAGGAAGTGGACACAGACTGAAAAAATAATCCCATTGCCCTGGGCAGAAGGATCCATAAGGAGTTCCAGGGTAGGATATATGACAAGGGAACACAGGAAGTAATCGTTTCAAGCAATAGATACAGCCATATGAGTAGAAAACAATCAAACACCAGTTAAAAGGTAGCTCACAGTCAACAGATGATCAAAACAACAGGAAGTGATTCTTGCAGCTCCCACTGGAGGTCAAGAGTGGAAGAGGAGCACCTTTCACTTACGGCTCCCGAGTGGGCTGTCTCCGCAGAGAGGGCAGGGCCAAGATCCGTCTCCTCGTGATAATCGTCCCCATAGCCATAGGTGTAATCGTAGGGCCCTGCTGGGGGGTCTGCGCCACCCCCCCCATATTCCTCTGTCAGGAACCTGTCGGCTGTGGAGGGGACCTGGAGATCTTGGGGGCATTAGGGCTGAGAGGACGTTTTCCCTGGACCCCAGGGTGTGACACCTTCTAGCCCGGAGGATTCTGAGGGGAGCAGGACTGGAGTTTTTCTCCCAAGAAGAGCAAGGGAGGCAGTTGTATAGAAAGGGATGGCCCTCAAAGCTCCTGAATAAGTAGAGAGGTCAAGAAAATGGGGCCAGTGGGAAGAGACTGTGGATAATAAGAAGGATGGCCGGAGGGACACAGAGAAGACAGTCCACAGACATAATGATAGACAGAGGAGACCAGGAAGTGACCGAAGAAATGGACGGAAAGATTGGAAGAGGAGAGAAGTGACAGCATGGAACTCAAATGGCCCCTGGGAAGGAAGCGTAAAGTTAAACCATTTGCCATCAACATGGACAGTTTACTCCAAAATGACCAAACAAAACAAAACAAAATAAAAACAAACATCAAAGACTAATGGAAGATGACATAGACACTAAAGAAAATGAAAGTCAAGGAGACCAAGAGGTCTGCCATGACCAGAAGACAGAAAAGCGTAAATGGACAAGACAAAGAGCCCTCCGGCCAGAGGAGGGGCTGATTCATGAAGAAGACATGGGACCAAGGGAGTGGGTCACAGATACCCACCGATGCCGATGCCTCGGGGTGAGGGTGGGGGATGGAATTACCTCCTCAGGGGGCGGCAAGGGGCTTGACTCCAGGATTCCTTCCTCCTCATCAGGGGTGGGGTCCTAACCCCAAGGGGAAAGGGGAGAAGAGTAGCATGGGGCAGGAAGGAAGGAGAGAGGTTAGAGGGAAGGAGGCAAAGCAGCACCTTGACCCTCCCTGACCGCCATGTTTGTGCTGGGGGTGGAGGAATCTCAGATCTTGCAACCTCTTTTGGAGGGGAGACAGTTCGGAGAGAGAGAATCTCCAAGGCATTGAGGTTTGGAGGCAAAGATCTGGATGCCCCGGCTCTACCTGCCGGTAACCGCTGCCTCTGGTCCTGGGGGGCCCCCGGGCAGTCGGGGGAGCGGCCCTCCGAGCTGGGCGTCGGGAGGAGGGAGGCTGCCCCCGTGCTGGGTAAGAACCTCCAGTTCGAGAGGGCCTCTGGCCCGGTGGAGAGGGGGGTGCCTGCCGGGCAGCGGACCTCTTGGCAGGTGAGGTAGGCTTTCGGGGAGGGGTCCGACGCCCCCTGGGGAAAGGGGGAGCCCTGCGTTTGGGGCTCAGAGGCCGCTGCAGCAGAGAAACATGGGAGGGGGTAGTGAGGAAACTCCCATAATCTCAATATATGGTGTCTGTCTCCACATGTAGGGAGGGAAGAAGGTGTCCTAGAGATGTTTGCAAGGTGTGGTGGGCAGGGTAGAAAAAGGAAGGGGTCCCTCAAGTTTACCTGATAATCAGGGGTCGTCCCCGTAGTCATCACATCGTAATAGGGGGGCTCATAGTCATAGTAGAGAGACTCACCGGGCTGGGGTTACGGAAGGGCATTGGGAAGAGGAAGGAAGGGAAGGGAAGAGAAGGGAGGGAGGGGAAGGGGAAGAGGGAGTCGAGGAATTGGGGTGGAAGGTGGGAAATAGGTAGGCACGGAATTGGGAAATAGAGAGTTGGAGATAAAAGGAGAGGTTGGAGGTCAAAGGAGAGGTTGGGGGTAGGGAGAGAGGTAGGGAGAGGTGGGGAGAGGTGGAGTGGGTATGGGAGACATCCCATGAGACAGAAACAGACATGATTAAGAGATTGACCCTTCAACCTTCACACCACTGACCCCAGATCATATAAATCACCCTAATCATATGGACACCACCCAATCCAGAGTCTCCCTTCCCTTCCCGCAAGCACAGCCTCTTATCCTGCACCTCCATGAGCAGGAAATCAGAGACAGCCCGGCTCCTGTGCATCCACGGGCCCTCCACTCCTTCAGTATTCTTCCTTCCTCATACTTCTTCCCCATTTCTCCTCCCAGGTCTTACCCTTTCAACTTCTTTCTCCCTGTTTCTCCCTCCCCTACTCTGATGTCTCTTCCTCTTTCCCTGATATATTACATACACACACACTCACACTCACGCACTCACACTCTCACTCACACACACACTCACACACCATTCTCTCCCAATCTCTTAATTCACAGAAGGAATGGGAAACCCCAGGACTCAGCTCCAGGGAGACTGGCAGAGGAGACACAAGCAGGGCACTCAGGTCCCAGTCACAAGTGCTTCAGAATGACTCTTTTTATTTTTAAATAAAAATAAAAAGTTAATGAACGAGGACTGGGAAGACGGATGGCGACGGGAATAGGGTAGTATATTTGGGGAGAGCTAGGGAGGAAAATACAGGGTCCCAAAAAGGATGGGGCACTCTGGAACACTGGGGAATTTTGGGGGAGGTGTTGGGGTGTCTTCCCTCTCTGCGATATGCTGCTATTAGGGGCTTTCCCAGCATGCTCACCTGTCGCTGGGGTTCCTGGTTTTGTGGCCTATGAAGTCTTGATTTTTGTTGCTTTGGCGATCTCTGGGCTCTGTGAGGCTGCTGGTTCTGAGGTTTCTCCTTCCAGCGCCCCTCACACTCTAACTCCTGCTGGTCACAGGACTCATAGGCAGCTTGTGCCCCTGGAATAATGACAAGCTCCTGGACATCCCCCTGTAAAGACATGAGAAAGGAACATCGCTGGAGGGAGGAAGAAAGGGCTTCAGAGGCAGAGTATAGTCTCCAGCAAAGGGGAAGAGGCCAATCCTAGGTAAAACCATGTAATGGGAAAAGGTTGTTAGGCCTCCGTGTGTTAGCCCTTTTCAGTTTTTGAAGGATCTTCTCGTTCTTAATCCCACTGGACCTTCACAGCAACTGGGAAAGTCAGTAGGACAAGGACTTTGATGACTATTTTCAAATACATTCCATTCAGAAAATCTCAAAGAGGCAATGACTAGCCCAAGGTCACTTGCAGCGGTAGAATCAGGACTAGAATTGAAGCCTTGTAATTCTAAGTCCAACAGACTTTGCCACCCTCTTCCCCTAAGATGAGTCTTTTCACAGGAGATTCTGGAAATAGTGGCCCAGCATTAATTGCCTTGACCTTCCAAAAGTGGTGATGATGAGAATCTCAGGCCCTCTAGAAACAGGGGAGGGGAATTCACTCTGAATTCCATTTTTTCATGGCCCCAAATAGCACAACTTTCCTCGCTTTGTAGTTTGAGGTCATTATCTGATCTCCAGAGCTGAACCGGGAAATTCTTGGGATGACTGAGACCTTCTATTACTATTCTGTGTTCCCCTTGGCATTGAGCCAGAAGATATTCAGAAATGTTGACTGGCTACATGGGTTGACTAGACAGATGGAAAGATAGATAAATGGATGAGTGGGCAGGTATATGGGGGCATGACTGACTGGGAGGCTTGATGAATTGTGAATGAATGAATGAATGAATGAATAAATGAATGGATTGGTGGGTAGATAAATGGGAGGTAGAGTGGCTGAAAACATTGGTTGGGAAGCAGATGGATAGAAACGAACATGTGGATGAATGAATGGTCGGATGGGGAGTGGGTGAGTGAGGAGATGGGGAGTAGGTGAGTGAGGAGATGGGTAAATGCACAGGTAGACAAATGAATTCATGCATCTTTATATGATGGTAATATGGGGTAGGTGAGTGGATGGATGAATGAATAGGTGAATGAAATGATAGTTGTATACATAGGCAACTTAAAGGAGGGAGTCGCAGAACAGGGGAAGGGTGGACAGGTGAGTGGCTATGAGCCCAAATGCTTGAGTAGGTAAGTGAGTGTGTAAATGGATGAGTATTTAAATGAACAGGTGGCCAAATAGGTCAGTTGAAGGGGTTGATGGCTGGCTGGAAAACTGAGTGATAGAATTAGTGGCACTAGACAGTCCTATACCATATAAGTGGGCACCTAATTGTCCGACAGAGAAAATTAGCCCTGAATACAGGAAATGGACATGTGTTTATGAAGAAAATATATAAAGGGGTAAGGCATTGGAAAATGGAGCACTGGGGTCAGAAGGGAGTGAATACACGATATGAGACCAGATCATTCCTTTCTCTAATGCTCTGCTCACCTCAAAGACTTCTTCATCCAGGATGCGAGCACCGAAGATGACCACTCCGCGGGTATCCAACACTGGACGAGCACTTCGAGGGAGGGGCCGGGTGACTCTCCTCTTGCAGTCGACTATGAGGGTGACAGACTGACCCTTCACGGCCACAGCCAGCCGGTGCCACCTGGTCACAGGGAAAGAGGTTCATGTGGCCAACCCCAAGGGTAGAGTCAGCAGGCTAGAGAGCAGATGGTGGAAGGGCCGAAGTCAGCGAGAGTGACAGCAGTCATCACAGAACACTTCGTGAAGGCGCGAAAGGCACCACGGGTTCTCACGATGCTATTTTATCCCTATTTTACAGACATAGAAGTTGAGGCTCGAAAAAGTCAAGTAACTAGCTCAAGGTGCAGGCTAGTGCTACCTACAAGGACTTAAGACTCTAAAACCCAAACTCTTGGGTCGAAGTGACTAAAGTGTGGACAGCAGCTGGGTGAGGCAAGACCAAAAGAGTGAGCAGGTTTCACAGTTTAGGGAGTGGGGTTCTGGAAGAAATGGCCAGAAGGGACCCCCAGTGGACAGCGCTGAGCCCCTCAGAGTGCAGGGCAGATAGGCCAGAGGAACAAACTGACTTACTTGCCATCTGCTAGACTGAGGCCTCGGAAGACCGGCTGAGCTGGGGGCCGAGGCCGTCCAGTCTGGTCCTCATACAGGAAGCGGACTGGTCGGCCAAACTCCAAGCCCAGCTGTCGGACACCCTGGGCACTGTAGAGAGTCAGAAGGGGAGCCTGGAGGCCAGGGCGCGTCCGGACAGCAGTCAGCAGAGAGAAATCTTTGGGAAAGCCTCCTGATACCCAAGAGAGACACACGCAGGTGGAGCAACAGGCAAAGAAAGCCATAAATGCCTTCCCTTTTGATGGCCGGTCCCAGAGCCGACCCCACGGCCTCCCCCATCTCTCTTACTTCACCACGGCAGCCATACCTGGAAAGAGCTGGCGGGTGGGCGCACTGAGCTGGGCAGGTCGGGATACTCGGTAGGCCACGTCAGCTGGACAGATGCCTCTGCCCCTCCGGACACCATCAGGGAGGGAGGGGAACCTCAGTGCCTGGAGCACATCCACAGCTGGTGCACCTGGGAGGGTCCATGTGGGTCAGGGGAAGGGGTACACCCTCAAGGGAACCTTGATGGGGACATTCGGCATCTAGAACTCAGTTTCCTAGGGTTCGAACTTCCTAGAAAGTAAAGGCTGCCTCACTTGCTCTGGAAAAGGCCCTGAGTGGAAGGGACCTGAGTCACCCACCCCCACCCTCCCTCCTGCCCCTCCAGCCTAGGACCGTCTTAAGATTTGTCTCTCTCTAGCTTCTCTTAATGTGGCGCTCAACTCTCCACCATCTCTCCCTCTCTCTTACTCTCCTTGTCTTTCTATCTCTTGGTCTGTCTGTCTCCCGGTCCCTTCTGTCTTCCTCCATTTTCCTGCTACTCTACCTATCTTTGTCTTTCCCTATCTTTCTCCCTCTCTTTCATTCCCGTTTCCTATCTTTCAGTCTCTGGGTCTCTGGCCTCTGTCCTGTGTCTCCAGCACAACAACATCTGGGCAATCGATCATGCTGGGCACAGGAGGGGCAGGGGGGCCACCAGAGAGGGAGCCAAGGGGCGGCTCTGTGGGGAGGGGACTTCAAGCTGCTTCTGTTCAGTGTTCCCCTGGCTTGGGAGAGGGGCTGGGGGGTAGGGGAGCTGAAGCTGCCACGCAGAGCCGGAGCAGGTCCAGGGCCCTGAGTTACACATCTGTGGATCCCATCAGCGTCCTAGCCCAAAGCCCAGGCAGGCTCCCTACACCTGGAACTTTAACGCCGCCCCACCAGCCAGGATCCCATGATTCCAGAACCAGACCACCAGCTCTCGCCACCTAAAATTCTGCTTCCTAGAGCTCAGACTCTGAGGAAGATAATGTCACCTCTCCCTCATTTGACCCCTAACACACACATCCTTCACCTCAGATGGAAAAAAATCCCAAAGAAAGTTCCAGTAAAACTTTCAGAGAAGTGCGGGGCCAGAGTGATCAAGAGAGCAGAGCTGGGTGGGGTGGGTGAGGTGGGGCAGGCAGGCAGGCAGAGAAAAGGCCCTTTGAGTCCAGGAGCCGGGAAACCACGGCCATACCTCCCTACCCACCCCCCTCCCCAGCCTGGCCCCACCTGCGGCAGCTTCGCAAACACCAACACACAAGGGCCGCTTTGAGAGACGAAGGGTGAGTGAGACAGAGACACTGAGACTACAGAGACCCCAGGCCAAGGAGACCTCAGAAGCCCCCACCCGCCACCAAACCCCAGGAGAGTGCAGGTCCATCCTATAGATGACCTGCCCGCAGGCCCGCCCACTCGTCTTCCCACCTTGGCCACCTATGTGCTCCTCTGTCTCTGACCTCAGTCCCCACAGGCTCCCCACTGGTAGCCCCATCACCCCCACCACTCTGTCTCTGGCCCCCGCCAAACGGCCTGTTCTTTACTCATGAATTCCACACCAATGCATTTCCCTGTAGTCCTGTCTCTACCCAGTCAGTCCCCAAATAAGACAGTCATCCCAGCCACCTCCCTGCCTCTGCAAGGGGACGCCCCACACCAATATTCTTAGAACCTATAGACACGGCTTGCTTCAATGTCCTATTCCGTTTCTCACACTCCTCGAATCCTGGAAGTTCTTCCTTCTGTAATCGAATCAACCCTTTATGATACTAAGCTGCCTATTTTCTCTCTCAAGAGCAGAAAAGAAATGAATAGTTAAGTCATATGCAAATCAACCTCTAGTGTTTCTAGGAAGCGGGGAGCGGGGGGCTTTTCCCAGCCCAAGACCCAGGTGCTCCCAGCCCCCTCCTCTCTGACACCATATCCCTTGGATCTCTGGATCCTGGGAAACAAGGAGGAAAAGACTGGGGTTGTGGACATCAGGGTCCCAGGGGAGTCCAGCCGGCCAGAGGGGGAGGGGTGGGGCAGGAATGCAAAGAGTTGGCTCTCGCCTCAGACACCTGATCCTGGCCTGTCCAGCAGCCGTCCTGTTGGCAGCCAGCCCCAAGCTCCCCAGAGCCAGCCGCGTGGCAGCATCGAGGGCACAGGGAGGGGGAAAGGGGATCCTGTCGGGGAAACCAGTGGGACAAGCGGTCTTGGTGTCCCCCTTTCTCTGCACCTACAAATGCTCCTTCCGTTCCCCAGATATTTCCATAGACAGGCCAGAAGACATGCATGCACCCCTCAGCCATCCACATGGGCATCTAGCCCGGCATCCCATCACTGTCTGGGCCACACCCACCCTGGCCATCTTGGACTCTGCCCCAGGACTCCAGCATCCAGCTCCCCTCATGGCTCCCTAAGGTGAGCTTTCCACCTTTCCACCTTGCCTCCCCTCCCCGTCAGTTCAAGGAAGGAAAGAAATCCCTACCCTGGCTCCAAGAGACCCAGGTGCCCTGCCCTTCAAACTGGACCCTTGTCACCCTCTCCCAAACCCTCTCCTGGGACTCAGAAGCTCTGCCTTAGATATCAGCAGTCTCCTGCCCCGGGGTAAGGAGCGTCAGCCTGACTCCGAGGAGGACGCGGGCTGTGGGGACTCCTCTTACCTGCCCAGGCCTGGGCAGCACACAGCCCCAGCACCAACGGTACCAGCAAGACGAGGCGATGGCAGCGGCTGCACCGCTCCATGGCTGGAGACCGAAACGCCCAACGACACAGAGGCTGCCGGAGGCGCTGGACACCCCAAGAATGACAGGGAAGAGAGCAGACTGTGAGCCTCCGCCGCTGGGGTCTCTAGGAGGTCAGAGGCTGTCGGGTGGCTACAGCTCTCAGCCGCCCAGCTCCATGCAGCGAGGCGGCGTCGGGGCTCCGGCGCTGCTCCCTCCTCGGTGGCAGCGGCTCCTGTGTGTCCCCAGCCACCCCCGCGGCCCAGAGCCCCCACCTCGCCCCCGCCCCCGGCCCAGCCCCCGCCTCCAATCGCCCGCCCACTGCCACCAGGAGAAACGCCACCCTCGTGCTCCACCTGGGGAGGAGGGGTCGGAAACCTTCCCTCGCTGACCCTTTCCAGACTTTTCTCCCTGCTCCTGCGGGGACTTAATGGCCTGCCCCCTAAGATGTTATTTCCTGAAACCCCAATACCTCTTCCCCAGACTCTTCCTTTTCTAGGACCAAAAAGTCCATTCACAGCCACCACACTCCCCTCCCAGTTCACTGCCCCTTGGGACCCCAGAGCCCACTTTCAGCAGAGTCCTGGGAGTGGTTTAGGGCACAGTGGGAGGGGAGAGGCGGGCCTGAGGGTCACTAGCTCCCCCCAGCAGGTCTCCATAATTACCTCGCCGAGCCCCGCCCGGAGTAATTACAGAGCCGGCCTGGGGCTCCGGTATTTATAGACGAGGCTATAGATAGGATTAAAGACCCGAAACTCGACGGCCGCAGGGGCTGGCTTCACCGAGAGGTGGAGGGAACCAGCGTGGGGACAGAGAGGCCATAGACTGACGAGAGTGACACATACAGGCTAGTACAGTCCAAAGACATGAAAACGGGGGACGAGGTAATGGAGCCCAGGAGCCCAGGTGGAAAGGGACACTGCGGAGGAAGAGTCGACGCCGATTGAAGAGTGGGGAGACGGGGTCACTCGGGGACAAGAGGCTGCCTGCAGGGGGCAGCGCCCGAGGAGCCGCGGTGTCCACCG
Organism: Solenodon paradoxus; assembly: GCA_004363575.1. Classification (NCBI taxonomy): domain Eukaryota; kingdom Metazoa; phylum Chordata; class Mammalia; order Eulipotyphla; family Solenodontidae; genus Solenodon; species Solenodon paradoxus. Next base: position 220,505 of record RJWH01001702.1, read on the forward strand.
CTAGTACGCCCCCACGAGTCCGCACGGTGCCGGTCTGCCCGGAGCCCGCAGCGGAGCGGCCTGAGAGGACGCGGCCAGCCGAGGCGCCGCCGCCCGCTGGCCCGACGAGGGCGCCGGCGAACAAGGCGCCTTTGAGAACCAGCCGCCCTCCTTCCTGCACCAGCCGGCCCCGCCCCGCGCCTGGCACACCCAGCCCCCCTCCCCGACAAAGCGCGCCTTGTGTCCCCCACCTTGTGCCTGCCTCTCCAGCCCCGGGGAACCTCGGCCGTGGTGGCGGTGTCCAGGGAACTTGCCCGGAGCTCCCAACCGGATGCCCCCGCCACAGGCAGTCCGAAGCAGCGCAGACCCCCCTCCCTCCCAGTTCAGAAAACAGCCGTTTTAATTTGAAAGCGATTTTATGTGTGAGTGAAAGGAAGGGGAAAGGCACCCTGAGAGAAGTGCCGCAGGGCAAAAATCATGCAGCCCCAACACCCCACCTCTGTGGGCTGGCCATCCTCCCCTCAATTCTCCAGCCAGGGTCTGAGCCCCGTTTACACTGTCAGCCCCCGGGCTGAGGAAGGGAAATGGCCTGAGGCCTCACCACCAGAGCATCCCCTAAGCTGCCTGCCAGCACAACCCAGGCCCCTTCCACTAGTCAGGCAGCAAGGGGGCAGGGAGGGGGGAGGCCAATGCTTGAAGAGCCCCAGGGACAGACTGGCTCTGGCCCTGCCTTTCCCAACACCACCTCCACCACTGGCATTTCTTAGTCAACCTGCAAAAAGTACAGTACGTCTTTGAGTCTGTCAGCCTATCCTCAAACGAAATTAAAAATAGCAGATGGGTTCCTCCAGCTCCACCCTCCCCTAAGCCACCACCACATTTTTTATTTTTCAGTCTGACTGGAGACGGTGAAGTGTGAGAGAGGACTCTGGACTGGATGGGAGGGAAAAACAGGCCCTGTTCTTCTTCCAGAGTATCCCTGCCTTGTGGGGCTTGGTTAGAGGAAGGCCTGCCAGAGCACATCCCGTGTCCATCAGTTTGGGGGGCCTGCCCCCAACATCTAGCTCCTGTGGAGCTCCCATTTCCACTCCTCAGATGGGAAACTAAGTGAGGCCGGAGAAGGAAGCAAGGCCAGTGCTCTGTGCTGTGGGAAGGAGCGATGGTTCTAGGCAGGGGGTGAAGGATCATCCCAAATCATGGGAGACCCAGACAAGTTCAGAGATTCAAGGCCATTGGAGAGATCCAGCCCTCACAGGGATCTGGGGTCCCCTCTGACTTGGGATAGCAAGAAACCCCTCAGAGGGGTTTATGAACCCCCTGGAGATCCTCACCCACCAAGATTCTAGGAACACAGCCCTCCCAGCCCTGCTCCCAGGCTCCCAGCCTCGCGAATGTGCGCTCCTCAAGTGTGAGGGGCTCTGTTTGCGTCTGGGTTCAGGCCAGTTGGTGGGGAGCCTCAAGCATTTCCATGAGGAAGGTGTCGATGGGGGTGTCTCCGATGAGCTTGAAGAAAAACAGATGTTCTAGACACTTAAGGCCAATGGACCTGAGGGCAGGAAGACGCAGCAGCAGCTTGGCAAACCTGAGGTGAAGGTGGGAGAAGCAGAGGGAGAGCTGGTACCACATGGCCCTGAACACACCCTGTGGCACCTCATGCCCCTGTTGGAGCCTCAGTCCCCACAATCCCTCACCCCTACAGTTCCTTCTCACCGTCCCTGCTGCTCAGGGTACTTCTGTTTGCAATAGGTCTCCAGCGATGCGTACACTTTCTCCCGCAGGACCTCTACCTCACTGGGGTTGGAGAGACCCTTGGCATCTGGGACAGCAAGGGAGAGGAAGAAAGAAGAAAATCAAATCAGGACAAACATGGAGATGCAGACCACATGATGTTCTTTTTGGGGCCCACCTACTTGCCCCTCACCAGATGTCTGGCAGGGCAGCTGGGTTTATGGGATAGGTCAGAAAAGGAATGTATCTTGGATGTGGGTTTTTCTTGGTCAGCTGGGAGACTCTGGGGCTAAAGGTCTTACTGAAGGGGATAGCTGGGTAACTTAGGAATCTCCAGAGAAGAGGAGGCTCCAAGGTTGCCTTGATCTTGAGAAACAGGAGTGATCCTCCTCTTACCTGGATTGAACAGAATGATTGCCCTCAGGCAGCCAAGCTCTGTCTTGTCCATCCTCATGTCACGCATTTTGGACACTAGCTCTGTCAGCACCCTGGAGAGGGACCTGCAGGTCACTCAAAGGTCACAGCTCAGCCAGCCTTGGACACGGACCAGCCAATAGCCCCACCCCCTCTACCTACAGGCCATCCCAGCCAAGGGCCACTGACCGGTCAAAGATGGCTCCCACGCCTGCAGAATGGGCTGAGTTTCGGTGCACATGAAGACCTGTGGCAAGCAGGATTCCATCTCGAACATCAATGGATCGGTGGGAGAAGGAGGCAATGAGGAGCTCGTTCCAGCCTGCCAAAGTGAGGTGGTGGCAGTGCAGCAAGGGTGAGGACCCAGAGAAAAGGCCATGCAATTCAAAACATATCAGGGGAAGAAAAGAAAGGTGGCAGGGTCAATGAGCTGGGTTCCCTGGGTATGCACTGGGCTCACTGAAGGTCAGGAGATCAAAGAGGGTTCAAATGTCAAGAAGTCAAAGAGATCCAAGGTCACTGACCTGCCCGGAGCAATATGACCTGGTCATCCAGAGGCAAGGAGGAAAAGTGTGGGATCCTCTTCGCCCACTCAACAAGCGTGAACAGCTGTTTGTCAGCTGCCTGACAGATGTTAGTCACTGGGTCATTTGGCTGCAGGGGATGGGAGTAAGAGTCATGGAAAGTTTGGGGGTACACTGGGACCCCCCCACAGGTCTCTGACACCCCCTCCTTATATTTAGTCTTTCTTCAAGCACCATCTGACCCAGTTCCTGAGAGCCAGGCTTCTCTTCCCGCATGCATGAAAATAGTTTGAGACCTGCCAGTAGTTCTGCCAATGGTCTGTTTTGGGGACAGGGGCAGAGGAAGCCACCACACCCACCTCAGATGTCTGAATGATCTTGTTTGGCAGCGCTTCCAGTCCCAGACAGTGTTCGAAGGGCATGAGGGGAAGGGAGGGGCAGGGGAAACAGAGAAGATCTGGACCCCTGCCCCAACCCCCCGTCAGAAAAAGAGTGAATTGACCCCATCACTCACGCTGCTGCCGCTACCCCCGGTGCCCCCGGGACCCTCAACGCCCTGGTCACTCTTCTGTTCCACGGCAAGTTCCGCCTCCAGGATCCTGTCCACAGGCATCTCCTCAGGTGCTCCCCCAGCCCCCTCCCCATCCCCATCCTTGTCCTTCCCCCGCTGACGCTCCTCCTGCACAGCTGAGGAAAAGGGGGAGGAAAAACAGCAGAAAGTCAGCAGTCTACCACAGGAGGTCCTGAACTGTCCTGAGGGTCTTATCAGGGTCTAATGAGCCCCTGGAAATACTTATGGAATTTGGGGAAGTCACTAAAAAAACATTGATGGGGTGGGAGGGGTGCGGGAGAACAGAGTGGAAGCAGGGGTTATAAAAGGGCAGATAAATAAGTTAAGAGAAAGGGAAGAGCAAAGGAATTATGGAAAAAAGTAACATTTAAACTGAGGGCCTACTACGCACTAAGAAATGTGTCAAGCACATTTTAACATGCATTTAATTATTATAAGGACTCAGTGAGCTCTTGCCCCCATCTTTTAAAATGAAGAATTTGGGGATATGGAGAAGTTAAATAGCTTCCCCAAGTTCACACAATACATGGCAAGTCGGACATCTGATGTCAAGTGTGCCTGACTGCAAACCTTGCGCTTGTCTAAATAAGCAAAGAGGCAGTGAAAGAACACCAGCCCTGGATCTTTAAAGATATGGGTTCTGATCCCAGTTCTGCTACTAGCTGCATGATCTTAGGAAAGCCAGGCCTCAGGCTCACCTTCTCTAAAATAAGGGGTTTGACCAAGGCACTCTCTAAAGTGTCTCTCCAAATTCCAGAATGATACTGAAGAAGATAAGACATAGTGCACCCTGGTAGAGCAGTGGTTAGGCCAATTGCCTTCGAAGGAACACAGGCCACATACCCCTGGGGTGGAGTCCCTAGTCCCGGGGGGAAACAACCGGTGTTTACAACTAAATAAAAACAAAATAAAATGCTTCTTCCTCCTCTCTTCCTGCCTGTCTGACTACTTGCCTTCATTCCTGTTGTACCTTTCCTTAATAAAAGGAAAAAGAAGACAACACGGAGGGGAAAGAAATAGGGAAGGCCGGTCTTCAGTAAAGTCTGCAGCTTTGGAGGGCAGAGCCCCAGGATTTGGAGGAGAGACCACAAATAACAGATCAAGATCAGAGAAGGAGCACTGGATCAAAGAGAAGTAGGACTATTCAAGTAAGAAATGGCAGGGCGGGGGAGAAATCTGTCACAGGGAAGTAAAGCTATCCTACCCCAACACTAGACCAGGGAGGGACACAAGTAGAAACATGAAAAAGGAAACTCAGGATCAGTATACCAAGAAGAGCTGATCTAGAGCGAAAGCTAATACCGCCCCCTGGAGGAGAGAGAGAACAGTCCCGCCTCCCCGAGAGGCAGTCTGAGGTTTCAGGCAGTCTTCCCTCCACCTCCCGCTCCTCTCCCACAGGTAAGACCGGGAAGCCCAGAGGGGCAGCCCTTACCCTCCCTCTTCATGCCAGTGGCCAGGCACTTCTGATAGCGGCAGTACTGACAGCGGTTCCTCTGGCGTTTGTCCACCGTGCAGTCCTTGTTGTCCCGGCAGGAGTAGGTCAGGTCCTTCCGGATAGTGCGCTTGAAAAAGCCTTTGCAGCCCTCACAGCTGTAAACCCCATAGTGTTTGCCTATGGGGAAAGGGAATAACAATAACAAGGCCGCATGCAGACACCACACCACTAGTCTCTTGCCAACCTCCCTCCTGCAGACTTAATTTAAGTCCACTGATTGTTTGCCAGAGAAGGTAAACCAGGACAGGAGACCCAATCCCACTCTCCTCACTGTCGAAAACCCTAACCACTGCTTTCCTCTGAACTCCCCACCCCACATCTGAGCTTCAGGTTCGTTAACTCTCATCCAGTCTCCCCCAGCTCATCGGCTTCTGTGTAACCCCATGAGCCCCTGGGAATCCCACAGGTGATGGTAAATGGCAGACTCTGCTGGTCCTGAGCCCCATACCTGAACTTCGGTCCCCGCAGATTGCACATAGCCGTTTGCCAGCCCCAGGGCCACCTGGAGGGGGTGGACAGTGCAGACCCCGAACCCCTAAGACTGGTGGCTTCACATCTTCAGGGGTGCCAGACCCACCCCCGGGGAGCGACACTGTTGAGTTAATCTAGGATGAGGGAAATAGGGAAGTCACAGGGAGACTCACTGGGAAGGAGACTCTCTCAGAGATGATGGGACTCACTCCCTACCACCTAAGAAGGGCCTTGCATTGCGCATTCCAGAGGGTATTATTTACACTGCAGTCTATGTGAAAGGTCACCCCTTGAGCACAACCCCAAAGAGATCAGACTACAGTTCCCCCTGAAATTGTGCAAGACAGATGCCCAAGAGTCATATATCTCGGAAGGGCAGATGGGCCAAAAAGGGCAGAAAATCAGGGCTCTTTTAAAAAGCTTGGAGAGGAAGCATGCACGAAAGATCAGTCACTTCAGTAAGGGCAAGGGGTCTCACAAGGACCACAGGCCTGCCAGGATTAGGTCAGTGGGTCATGGGGAAGTTCACACAAGGAGCTGGGGTCACAAGGAAAACGAGGAAATGAAAGTGGAGAGGCAGTATGTGGGTCACAACCTCTCACCTGGGGACTGCTGACAGGCCCGGAGAATCCAGGGGGACCTGGAGGGGGCAGGCCGGGGGACCCCATAGAAGAGCTGATGACTGGGAAGGGGGAGCCTAGTGGTGGAGGTGGCATCTGGGGTGGGGGTGGGGCCCCTGAGCCAGCCAGGGATGAGGTTGCTGAAGCGGGTAGGAGTGGCCCAGGAGAAGAGGGTGGAGCCCCCTGGGGAAGAGGATTTGGGGAGGAACTGTCTGGGCTTCGGGAATCTGAGAGAGGGGTACAGAGAGGCACAGAGACACACAAACAGGAGAGACAAAAAGAGAAAATGAGTCTTCAATTGATCATCCAACTGGAGACTTTCTCTACATCCCCCAACTGTGCCCCACCCCACCCATCTCCAAATCCAGAAATCCCCTGTTGTTAAGCAGCAGTTTAACTCCTAACTGTGGTGATAGGAGGGGGCTGACATAGGAGAGGAGGAGAGTTGAGAAGAGGAAAAATTCTAAACAATGCATTTGGTCATCCCAGCCAGAGGCATTTCATGTGGGCGAGGCTGCACGTGGGGTGGACCAGCCAGCCTCCCCAGTCCCAGCTTGGAGCTGCGGTGTGCAAAGTCAAGAGATAGACGAAGAGAACCCTCCTAGGACACAGGACCTTAAAATGGCCAGAGTCCTCCAGCTAAAGGACGCAAGTCCCCAGCCCCAAACCCGATGTGCAGGAAGGGCCTCAAGTGGCCAAGGCTAAGCGCGCGGAAGCTCCCCCGCCCTGGGTGGGGGGCGGAGGGCGCGAAGGCCCTCGGGAGGGAGGGAACGTGTGTTTACAAACAAGGGGGCGGGAGCGCCAGGGAAAGCGCCTAGGGGAGGGGGGGGTTGCAGATAACGCGGCCAATGGCTCGCCAGCCCGGCGGCTGGGACACTCACCCCGCCCGCTGTCGCCCATCCCGTCCCGTCCAGCCTCCCCCGGCTCCGGCTCCGGGGTTTGCTGATCTCCGGCCGCCGCCGCCGCCGCCGCCGCCGCCGCCACTGCGGGATCCAGCCAGGGCCGTCGCCGCCGCCACCGGGACGCGACCCCACAATGCATTTCTTTTCGCACCCCCACCGGCCCACACTGCCCCGCGGCAAGCCGCTGCGGGAGGAAGGGCGGGCGGGAGGCCCAAGACATGATTCCCGGCTGCGTGCAGGGGTCCCGAAAAGGTAGAGCACGGATTCCCGGGGATTGGTCAAGGTACTAGCTGAGCACGAGAAGGCCCCAGAGAAAAAGACTCCGGCTGAGTCAGGGCGAATTAAGCATCGCCCTCTGCTCTGTACCAAGATGACAGCAGCGACGCGGCAGCCATCTTGGTACGGACGGGAAGTCTCCGCACAAGCTCCCGCCCCCTCGTCTAGCTGGAAACGGAGGAGGCGGTCTCCTCCCGCCTGGTAGCCGGCCTCGCCCGGCCTTCCCTCAAATAACCTCGCGGCCGCGCATGCGTCCCAGGGCGGGCGGCTTCGCGGCGCCGCGAGCGCCTCCATCTTTGTAAAGGTGTTGGGCCTGAGACAGAACGGAACTTCCTGTTCTCGCGAGAGCTCGCGGCGCGTCTGCCACGTCCGAGCAAACCGGGAAAGCGGAGGATCCCGGAGCCGGTGAGGACTCCCTTCTTCTCCCTGCTATCCTTTCCAAGCCTTTCGCCACAAAGTGGCGAGTCACAGCCTAGGGTGGGGGTGCTTTGGGTACCGTACATCCGGGAGAGGGTGCGGGATAAAGAACGGGTCCTGGAAACAATGTGGGTGGAGACAGAACGGAGTGGGGAAGCGGCCCGTAGAAGTGGACGGATGGTGTGAGCGGAGTAAAACGAGCCCTGCATAGGTATAGAATTGAGGGTCAAGTGGAGTCACTGTCTCTGTCCCTCTGGTCAGCGTCATGGCCAGAGGCCTGTGGGCCCCTCACTGGGTGGCCGTGGGACTGCTGACCTGGGCGGCCTTGGGGCTGCTAGTGGCCGGACACGGGGGTCGTGACGACCTGCACGAGGACCTGCACGAAGACTTCCATGGCCACAGCCACAGGCACTCACACGAGGATTTCCACCATGGACATAGCCATGCGCATGGCCACGGCCACACTCACGAGAGCATCTGGCATGGGCATACCCACGGTCACGACCATGGACATTCACATGAGGATTTGCATCATGGCCATAACCATGAGCACAGCCATGGAGGCTATGGGGAGTCTGGGGCTCCAGGCATCAAGCAGGACCTGGACAGTGTCACTCTCTGGGCCTATGTGAGTCCCCAGGGGTTCGGGGGAAGAGAGGGGCTGGTTCTGAATTTGGGGGAAACTCCACACCACTTGACCCCTGATTCTCCCTCACCAGGCACTGGGGGCCACAGTGCTGATCTCTGCAGCTCCTTTTTTCGTCCTCTTTCTTATCCCTGTGGAGTCAAACTCCCCTCGGCACCGTGCTCTGCTGCAAATCTTGCTCAGTTTTGCTTCAGGTGGGCTCCTGGGAGATGCCTTCCTGCACCTCATCCCTCATGCCCTGGGTAAGTGACCTCTGGACTCTCCTTCAAATCTTACATTTTATTCTTTGGGCAAAAGGTGATTCATGACCTTAGATATTCCTGCTTGGGTGGGGTATTCCCTCATCTGTCCTTTTCTCTGTCTTCTTCCAGAACCTCATTCTCACCACCCTCAGGAGCAACCCAGAGGACATGGACACTCCCACAGCAGTAAGGAAGAGGGTGGGGGATGGAAACCCAGGGATTTAGATGCATGCTCCCTATTCTTCACTGGAGGAGGAGTCTGGAAGCCACATCTCTCTCAATGCCTCCATTCCCAGGCCAGGGCCCCATTCTGTCTGTGGGACTGTGGGTCCTTGGTGGAATTGTCGCCTTTCTTGTGGTGGAGAAATTTGTGAGACATGTGAAAGGAGGACATGGACACAGCCATGGACATGGACAAACTCATGGTCACACACCTGGAAGTCACAGACATGGAAAACAAGGTGAGCTCAGAAACAACCTCTCTGAAAGCCACCTAGTCTGCCTCTGAATCCCCTCATCCTTCCAACTCTCAGGTGGGAGGGACTTGTTTTTTGAGGACTTAACCATAAGGGAGAGCTCCATCCCAGTTGTAGCAACTCCTTCCCTCAGATCGTCCTTCAAAGGAGAAGCAGAGCTCAGAGGAAGAAGAAAAGGAAGCAAAGGGGTTGAGAAAGAGGAGAGGAGAGAACACAGGACCCAAAGATGGACCAGTGAGACCTCAGAATTCCGAAGAGGAAAAAACAGGTTCAGGTGAGGGCTCGGGTTGGTGATACACTTGGTCAAGGGGTATCATGGAATATGCGCTGTGGGTGTCTGGGAAACAGACCGGAACTGGGCGTGAAGTGGTCCACTAGGGAGCAGGGTGTAGTTGTAAAAATGACTAACCAGAGCTGGAATTGGAAGTGATGGGTATCTCTAATCATTTCATCTTCCTTTCTTACTCTACAAGACTTGCGTGTATCTGGGTACCTGAATCTGGCTGCTGACCTGGCACACAACTTCACAGATGGTCTAGCCATTGGCGCTTCATTTCGAGGGGGTCGGGGACTGGGGATCCTGACCACAATGACTGTCCTGCTACATGAAGTGCCCCATGAAGTCGGGGACTTTGCCATCTTGGTTCAGTCTGGTTGCAGCAAAAAGCAGGTTGGTGATGATGTGTATCTAAAGCATGGCTATCTCAAGCCCTTTACCCCTGCTCACTCACCTCAAACCCAAGCCTGCCTTTCATTAGTTCCCAACAAATCACCAATTATTTAGAAAGGAGGGGGAAGTTCAGTTTCTGTATCCAGTAGCTCAGTATTTCTTGAATTTTGGTTCACAGACCATCTGATTGTTTTATGGGGTCTTTCATACAATGCTGCCCACCTTGACCTACAAACGAGAAGATACTTGAAAAGGACCTCTTTGATATCTAAAATTCTTTAGAAAGTATTCCACATCTCTTTTTGTCTTACTCTTTTTTTACCCATATACATCTATACGTAAACCACTGATAATCTTAGATGTCAATGAGTGCCTCTCTCTTTTCTGTCCACCAGGCGATGCGTCTACAACTCCTGACGGCAGTTGGGGCACTGGCAGGCACAGCCTGTGCCCTCCTGGCAGAAGGAGGGGCAGTGGGCAGTGACATTGCTGGTGGTTCAGGTCCCGGCTGGATTCTGCCATTTACTGCAGGTGGCTTTATCTATGTAGCAACAGTGTCTGTGTTGCCTGAGCTATTGAGGGAGGCATCACCACTGCAGTCATTTCTGGAGGTGCTGGGGCTGCTGGGGGGAGTCGTCATGATGGTGCTGATTGCCCACCTCGAGTGAGAGGTGGGATGAACCATCCCCATCCCAGCCCAAACCTCCAGGTCCTCCAGGTCAGGGGTCAGTGGAGGTGGGGGACCCCGTCTAGAGACATCTGCTAAAGAAAGCGATGTGTCCCAAGGAAGTGTTGACTTGCCAAAGTCATGAGGGTGATCAGGGTTTGTAGTCATTCAAGGACTGGAGAGGTGACAATGAGAGGCCAAAGGGACCATAGACTTGGACATGTGCTGACCATGTTGTTGGTTTGGGAGGACTAAATGGGACCATGAAGAAGGCTGGAAAAGAAAGGTGATGGCAACCTACCTGGAGTCCCCTACCCCACCTAGTCTCAGAGCACTGAGCTTGCCGTACACAGCCTTCTCCAAGGTCCACCTCCCTCGTTCCCACTCGGTTTCAGGGAAGACCAGAGCCCTGGAAAGAAAAGGGCAGCAGGAAGAGACGGGGATAGACCGCAATCAATTGTGTACTGAAAAGGGAGTGATTGGCGGGGAGGGGGTTAGTTACCACGGCCTGATTTTTTTGTTTCTATTTTTATATCATTGTTTGAGTCGTAGGGGAGGGGTGGTGACCGGAATAAAGTCCTTGGATCTGCACCCTACCCGCATCTGTCTTTTTGGGGGAGTGGGGGTTGGTGGAGGTCCCGCCACTCCTCAGGCGGCAGGCCGCGCCGGTTGGGGGTGGCCGGCCTCGCCGGTCGGGGGTGGCCACGCCTCCGCTGTCGGAGGTCGCGGGGACCAGGTGGCCGCGTTGGTCTAAGGCTGGCTGGGGTTCCATTGGCCCGGCTTCGCTCTAGCCACGCCCCCCTGCGCTTGTATTGGCTCCGCGCTGCGGGCTCCGCGGCGCACTCACGGCCCGCCATGGCGTCTCAGCTCCGGCTCCGCTCCGCGCTGGCTCTAGTCACAGGTTGAGGGGGCCTCTCCCAGGGCGGGTTAGTTTGCCGGAATGCCGGGGGTGCGCGCTCCGATTCTGCAGCTTGTGACCTCCGTCTCCATGCCGGAGTTTTACTAAAGGACCCCTCGACCTCTGACCCCTGCCTACCCCTCCCTCCGTGTGTTCTTGCCCATCTCAGGTGCCGGTAGTGGCATTGGCCGAGCCGTCAGTGTGCGCCTGGCCCAAGAGGGGGCCGCTGTGGCCGCTAGTGACCTGGACGGGGCAGCGGCCCAGGAGACTGTGCGGCTACTGGGCAGGCCGGGGAGCGAGGAGGGTCCGCGCCGCACGGCGCACGCTGCCTTCCAGGTTGATGTGTCTGAGGCCAGGGCTGCTAGGCGCCTGCTGGAGCAAGTGCAGGTGAACGTGTGATACCTCGCCCCCATTTCAAGCGCTGTTATTGCCTCCACTGCCCGGGCTCCTAGTGGTTTATTGATTGTGTAATCACTCCCTCCCATAGGCCTGCTTTTCTCGTCCACCGTCTGTTGTTGTGTCCTGTGCTGGCATCACAAGGGATGAGTTTCTGCTGCACTTGTCTGAGAATGACTGGGACAGAGTCATAGCTGTCAACCTCAAGGTGGTGATCCTCCGAATCTGTGACTTCTGACTCCTCTAGCCTGGACAGATTGGAGGACTGTCACCCCAGCTGACACTTTGCTGCTTTGTCATTCTCTCCCGCCAGGGCATCTTTCTAGTCACTCAGGCTGCAGCCCAAGCCCTTGTGTCCAGTGGTTGTCAGGGCTCCATCATCAACATCAGCAGCATCGTCGGGAAGGTCAGGTTGAGGTTGGAAGTCAACCAGCAAAGCGAGCCTAGACAAAAGAACTCAACTCATCCCAGATCTCTGACTCACCAATAGGTGGGGAACATGGGACAGACAAACTACGCAGCATCCAAGGCTGGAGTGATTGGGCTGACCCAGACCGCAGCCCTGGAGCTTGGACGGTTGGTCAGATAGGAGTGTGTGTCAGGGACACGCGGGAGGTCTGAGGGAAGGGCCAGCACTCCGTCTTCTTTAGAGTCAGCAGCCACTCTCCCTTCTACAGACATGGGATCCGCTGTAACTCTGTCCTCCCAGGGTTCATTACAACACCCATGACACAGAAAGTACCACAGAAAGTGCTGGACAAGGTAGGAGGGAATGCTGGGCACCGCACCTGGCCCATAATAGATATTCGTTAAGGGTACCAGGAATAAAGACAAAAAAAAAGTCACAGACTCAGTCTACAAAACAAAAAATCCATAAAAGAAACTTTTACCCCAATGAGTGTTTCCTCACAGGTGACTGGAATGATATCAATGGGACATTTAGGGGACCCTAAGGGTAAGCACTGGGTGGCAAGGAGGCCCTGGGAGGGACCTAAATAGATGCCAGCATTCCAATTGGTAACTGGTGTGTGTGTGCACGTGCCTGTGTATTGTGGGGGCAGTGGTTTCTGGTGGGAGACGGCTACTTTGGGCCCCAAGGAGTGTCCTCTCCACCATTCCCACAGACGTGGCAGATGTGGTTGCATTCCTGGCATCTGGAGACAGTGGATACATCACAGGGGCCTCAGTGGAAGTCACTGGTATGGGCCCATGGTGGGGAAGGCAAGGGCAGAGAAGTAGAACCCAAGTGAAGGGAGTCTGAAGTCACGAAGGGAAGAGCAGAAGTTCCCACAGGCCAGGGACTGAAGGGGGTACTCTCCAGTCCACTGTGCATCTGATCAAATTTTTTTCTGCCCTTCCCAGGAGGCCTTTTCATATAACTAACCGCCTCAAGGACCCTGGACTCTGCTTACTCCCCCCACCACTCAGCACAGCTTGGACTCCTGCTGATGAGGACTCTGAGTTCCCAGGCTACAAAAGGGGTGGCAGTGTATGACTCAAGAATGCTGAATATGGGAGACAGGGGTGCTTGTGACCCTAATAAATTCCAAATCCTCTTCCCTGCCACCTCCAGTTCTTCTTGTGTCCAAGCCCTCAGACCCTTCCCCACTTCCCCCTCCTTTCCCTTTCCCCAAGGGATTGTTCCCTTTCACTGCCTGGTCTCCCAGGGCAACCCCCGCCACCCGCTGGGTGTGAGAGGACAGTGCCTGTCACTGTCTTTTTGGAGGGAGGGGGTCTTTGCCCCTCCTCCCTCCCCTGGTCCTGCAGCCCTAGTCCCCTCCCCCCAATTCCCTGAGTCCTTATGGTCCCCCAAGGGTGATTTGTTCATGGCCCCATCCCAGTGTCCAGTCTGGCCTTGGGAGGGTGTCTTGGAACAGGTGGCCCTCCCCCCTCCCTCCCCTTTCTCTGAGTTCCCCCCTCCCCTTTCTCTCCACTTTACAATAGCTGCAGCCGGCCTGGGGTCGGTTGGGGGGGGATTAGGGGAGGGGGCCAGGATTAGGGGAACAGACCAGCCGATGAAAAGGGCTGGAGAAGACTAAAGGGAGGGGGCTGGGAGGAGGAAGGGGAGGGGGTCCGCGCTAATCGACTCTGGAGCCCACATAAGGACTGGCCACGGACTGAAGGAGAGGACAGGGAAGTAGGGGGGACCTGGGGGAGGGGGCAAGGGGACCCATTGCTATCTTGTCCCAGAAACAGGCCACCCCCTTGCAGCTGTAGCCCAAGTTCGGGATCCCCAGCTCAGGCTAGAAGAAACAGGACGCCCATCAAGGTCTCCCGTTATCCCTCTCATCTCCTGCCCTCAATGGGGATCGCTCTACCCCTTCCTCTTTTTCTTTTCTCTCCCTTCCCTTCCTTTACTGGAAAGTTGAAGGGGGCTTCTGTCCTCTACCCACTCCAGACATTCGGTCCCTTGTGCTCCCCCACTCACACACCCTTCCCAACAGGGGCCCCATCTTGTGTGTGTCCCTGCTTCCGCGTGGTGTCTCCATTCCCCGTTCCTCCCATGCGCCTCCATCCCCCGCCCCGGGCCGCGGCTCTTGATTGTCCAAACGCAATTCTCGAGTCTGGCTTCGGCCGAGAGTTGAGTCTGGACGTCCCGAGCCGCTGTCCCCAAACCTCGAGGAGAGAGCGGGTCGGAGGGTGTAGAGAGAGTCAAAGCGGAGCGTGGAGCAAGTCCCCAGGGGGGTAAAGGAAATCCGGGTACATCGGGACTTAGTTGCGTTCACAGACTGGAGAACCTCTGCGGTAGAGAATCCCAGGGTGGGCCCCCCGCAACGCCCCGGAATGCCGGGCTGGGGTTACCCAGAAGCTTTGTGTGGGAAGAGGGGACTCCCCCGGAGCCGCCCCGGAACGCGGAGCGGGGGACAGGGCCCCTCTCCCATCCCGGCGTCTCCTCCCGGGTCCGACGACTCCAGCCCCGCCCTCCGGGCACAGGCCCCGGGGCGGAGACTACGGTAAGGGACGCGGGCTGAGGCTCGCGAGCGAGCGCGCCAGGTCAGCGGCGGCGGCCGCGGCTCCCACGTGACGCGGGGCACCCGGGAGTCCCGCTCCTCAGCCCGGGCGGGGGACCCCGGCGTCCACGTCGTGTCCCGCCCGCGCCGCGAGTGGCGGGTGACGTCTCCGCGGGCGGGGGGAGGGAAGGGCAGGCGGAAGTGACGTAGGGCCCCAGCTCCCGGGCCATGGCGGCGGCGGCGGCGGCGGGAGCTGCTGCGGTGTAAGCGGAGCTGCCGGCCGAGCGGACTCGATCGGGGAGACAGGGCCCCGCGAGAGGCGCCGCTGCAGCGGGAGCGCCGACCGCAGGAACCCGGTGAGCGGCAGCTCCGGCGCGGGGCGGGGGCAGAGAGGGAAGCCTCCTGAGGGGCGGGGTCTGCGTGAGGGGCGGCCCCCGAACCCCTGGCCCTCCCCTGTCTCCTTCTCATCTCTTCAGCCCGCTCTCCTCCGCCCCCGCTCTGGAGCCCTGGTGGGGGGTCTGTGCCCCGTCGCCATGACTACGCCAGCGAATGCCCAGAATGCCAGCAAAACGTGGGAACTGAGTCTGTATGAGCTCCACCGGACTCCGCAGGTGATTGTCCTTTCACAGCTTACGCCCTCTCCCCAAGCCCCTCACTCCCAAGAGCCCCATCTCACAGTCTCTTTTCCATTTTTTGCCCCATTCTGCTGACCCTACCAGATTTCACAGGCTCCCTTGGCCCTACCTTTGAATCACTTTAATCTTTTTCAAGCACTTTCATATTTATCTCAGTTAATCCCCAAAACAGCCATGCCAGAGAGGTAAGAGTGTTATTATCTTCATTTGATAGCTAATAGATAAATTACTATCTCGGTTACTCATTCTCAGTTTAGAGTCATATGCCCTGAATAGAAGACTCACTGTGGGAGTTTATTAAAAATGGAGCTCCAGGCCAACCTGTACTCCCATATTTTGGTACAGTGATGGGATGGGGCCATAGAATCTGGGTCTTCAAGGGGAACCCTAGGGGGTTCTGATAGAACTAATACCCAGACCACATTTTCAGAAATTCTCTTCAATAAATCTTCCCCAGATGGTAAATCTGTACCACCCTTGCCCTCAGGCCTCTCTCCAAACTTCAGGTCCTCTTTTTGCAAAGCTCTACTCTTAAATGAACATGAATCCATTCTGTTCTCCATTTTCACCCAAATCGTTGGCTCACCTCTTCTTGCTCAGAATTCCCTTCTTTCTCAAGTGGCCAGCATGAGGTACCCAGATTCTACCATCTCACTGTGTGACTCAAAACTCATTCATGGGCCTCTCGTTTCTGAAGCTCCCTTCCCCCGCAACCCACCATCACCTTTCCACTCACTGATGCCTCCAGGAAGCCATTATGGATGGCACAGAGATTGCCGTTTCCCCTCGGTCGCTGCATTCCGAACTCATGTGCCCCATCTGCTTGGACATGCTGAAGAATACGATGACTACCAAGGAGTGCCTCCACCGATTCTGCTCCGACTGCATTGTCACAGCCCTGCGGAGCGGGTACTGGAAGGATGTTAGAATTGGGGTGAGGAGAGTTGGGCACTCGGTATCCTGGTGACTTACTATTCAGGGTCTCCTCCCTCCCACTCCAGGAACAAAGAGTGCCCTACCTGCCGCAAGAAGCTGGTATCCAAGCGGTCTCTGCGGCCAGATCCCAACTTTGATGCCCTGATTTCTAAGATCTATCCCAGCCGGGAGGAATACGAGGCCCACCAAGACCGGGTGCTCATCCGCCTCAGCCGTCTGCACAACCAGCAGGCACTGAGTTCCAGCATCGAAGAAGGGCTGCGCATGCAGGCCATGCACAGGTTTGGGACTAGCAGAGTTGGCAGAGGGCTGAGAGGCGGCTTCGTGGGCCAGATTCTTGATGTTGTCCTTGGTGCCTGCCAGCTTCTAAGCCTTAGCATCCTAACCACAGCCTGATTGACAGGCCTAGAAGTCAGGAATGTCAGTTGCAACTTCATAGCAACTGGCTCTCCTTAAGAGTTCACTCTAACTTTCTCAAAATTAGAAGAGTGATTTTGACTATAAACTCTGGATTCATGCTGCTGGGAATGAAATCATTTCCAGTCCAACAGATCTCAGTCTTGAATGTCTGTCCAAATTACCTGAGGGGCTTGTTAAAAATGCAAATTCTGATTCAGTAGGTCTGGAGTTGGGCCTGAGAGTCTGCATTTATTTGATTCTCTGCTTCTTGCTCCATGCTTTGAGAGGCAAGCTACTATAATCTAAAGTTATTTAACCTCTCTGAGTCTCAGTTTCCTCAGTTCAGCCATAAAATAGAACGTAATTACCTTGGCTGCCTTGTAGGATCTATATTATAAGAGGCCATCAGTGCAAAGCATTTAGCAGTGTGCTTAGTATGTAGTTAATATTAATATTAGATATCATTATTAAGCTTTCTCTGATCTCTTAGTCTCTAAAGTTTAAAATCTAAACCCCTTATCCTTTGCTTCTGCAGGGCCCAGCGTGTGAGGAGGCCAATGCCGGGGTCAGATCAGACTGCCACGATGAGTGGGGGGGAAGGAGAGCCTGGGGAAGGAGAGGGGGATGGAGAAGATGTGAGCTCAGATTCTGCTCCTGACTCTGCCCCAGGCCCTGCTCCCAAGCGACCCCGTCCAGGGGGTGCAGGGGGGAGCAGTGTAGGGACAGGGGTGGGTGGCACTGGTGGGGTGGGGGGGGGTGCTGGTTCTGAAGACTCTGGTGACCGGGGAGGGACCCTGGGAGGAGGAACCCTAGGCCCCCCAAGCCCTCCTGGGGCCCCCAGCCCCCCAGAGCCAGGTGGAGAAATTGAGCTCGTGTTCCGGCCCCACCCGCTGCTCGTGGAGAAGGGAGAATACTGCCAGACTAGGTGAGAGCCCTGTCTTTCCCCAAGCACTGAGACACGTAGTTCTTCCCTCAGTTCACGTAGACTTCCTTCAGAAGTGGGCTGTGCCCAAACCCAGAGAAAAAACAAATGCCCGAATCTAGAAGCTCTGTTGAAAAATACCCCTACTTTTCTCCTCCGTTTAAGGTTTCCTGTGCCCTCAACCTGCCCTCTTCCCCACTTCAGGTATGTGAAGACAACTGGGAACGCCACAGTGGACCATCTCTCCAAGTACTTGGCCCTGCGCATTGCCCTTGAGCGGAGGCAACAGCAAGAGGCTGGGGAGCCAGGAGGGCCTGGAGGGGGCACCTCTGATGCTGGGGGACCTGATGGGGGTGGCGGGGAGGGTGGGGGTTCCGGAGGAGGTGATGGCCCCGAGGAGCCCGCACTGCCCAGTCTGGAGGGTGTCAGCGAAAAGCAGTACACCATCTACATCGCCCCAGGGGGCGGAGCTTTCACGGTGAGTGCTGCTGAGGGCACAGTGTGGGGTCGGCGAGGGTCACTGAGGGCCACTGAGGGCCACACACAACCTTGATCCTGACCACTAACTCATCGCCCCTCTTCCCCCTCTGCATCTCTTATCTCCCTGTTTGTCCTTTCTTCTCCCCCATCACTCTGTGCCCTGGCTTTACCCCATTTCTTCCTCACTTTTTTTTTTTACCCCATCTTTTCTTATAATTCCCTTTTCTTTCTCCTCCCTTGGTCACTTTTAACTTTTCATTCATTTGCTTTACCACCTTCTCCAACTTTCTTTCCTCTTCCCTGCCTCTCCCTTTCACTACTTCTCTAGACACTGAATGGCTCACTGACCCTGGAGCTGGTGAATGAGAAGTTCTGGAAGGTGTCCCGACCATTGGAACTCTGCTATGCCCCCACCAAGGATCCAAAGTGACCCCACAAGGGGACAGCCAGAGGATGGGGACCATGGGCTATCCCTGTGTCCTGGCCCACCACTGCAGCTTTTATGTCCGAAAGTACCCCCCAGCCCGGCCAGCCAGCAAGAGGACACAAATAAGGACAAATGGCTTTTATACAAAGTATCTATATCAGATTCTTCTATATTGTACAGAGTGGGACCTGCACCCCCAACGACTGCCTTTTCTATTGCCTCCCAAACTCCATTATACAAGATGAGGGGAAGGTGAAAAACCATCTCCTTCATGCCTGCCTACCAACAACAAATTTGCTTTTTTCCCTCTTTGAAACCTGCAGTTCTGTGTCTGTTTATCAAGGGTGTATTAGAAGGGGTGGGGGGTGGGAAGGGCAGCCTGGAAATCATGTGGGGTCAGCCTTGGAAAGGGAGAGGGTGGAACCAGGTTATTCATGGTGTGAAAGTCCCATTTTTCTGAACCTCCCTATGAAACAGAATGAAGAACAGAGGTCAGTGAAGTCAGATCCCAAACTTGCCCCTAAAACCTGAATAACCGGCTGAAAACCAGGGGAAGAGTGAGGCATGCTTGTCGCTGCAGATGGGACTGTGATGTTTGCCAGGGAAATAACTGAGATGCTGATTTCTGTAGCTGGGAAGAAAAGAGGGAGGGGTGGGGAGGGCTTGGAGGGCCTCCCTGTTCAAATCCTGGCCAAGTAGACGGCCTACCAGCAGAGGAAGAAGAGCGCGGGCCTACTGCGGTTCCCGGGAGTGCTGGAGCCAGCGGCCTCCAGCAGGCTGCAGGCAGGGAGAGCAACCAGCTCCGTGCCCTCACCTGGCAACACTCAAAACCCTGGCCAACTGCTCACGGGAAATGTTGCACCTATGTTCTCCCACCAACCTCACACTGCATGTGGGGGAGGAGGGACGGCTCATGCCTTCGGGTGAGAGAGCTGTTATTCTGTGTTCCCCACCTCACGGCTGCCATCCCCTCCTCCTCAAGGCACTCGCCTTATTCCTCCACCCCCAAGTCTGAGAGCTAGGGAAGAGGAGGTAGAAAAGGCAAAACAGACCTCGGGCTCCCTGACCCTTCCCCACCTCCCCAGCCAGACGCCCTGTCCCAACTGTCCCACCAAAAAGTTTGTTTAGCCTGGAATGCATCGCCTCTTTCTGCTGCTACTCCCACCTCTGCCCGCACAACCTCACACACTTGAGTGAGCAGCCCTTTCCCAGCCCCAAGTGTGAGAAACCCGCTCAGCACCCCCACCCACCGCCCTGTGCCTGTGCGTCCACACAGGTGACAGCAGGCCCATCCTGAGCCAGTGTGACCAGAAGTCCCTCCACTGCTCACTTACCAGCTTCCCTGCAGCCACTGGGTGTTGGGGGCTTCTCTGAGCCCCTGGATCAGCTGCAGCACCCCTCTGCACACAACAAGCAGCCCCATGTCTGTGCTACCTGTGGCTGGGGTCTGGGTGCCACCCTCTTGTGAGCACCCCTCCCCTGCCCCCAGTATGGCAGGCACTTCAGCTGGAGTGCCATCCAGCCGACAGATCATGCAGGAGGGACATCTCACCTGTGCAGCCAGGGTGGCCCTGGCTTCAACCAGCGCCCACCCCCTGCTTTTGTTCAACAGTGGGTCCACCACTTGGTTCCTCTATTGTCCTTGCCAGTCTACGCCTGCTGGGACTCTGGTCTGCTCTTCCCCCAGGAGCTGGCAGTGGCCCACTGCCACACAGCCTGGCACATGATGACAGAGCTTCCTTGGCTCCCCAGTGTGATGAGGGCTCTGGCCACTCCAACGCCCAACACTGCCAGCAGGAAGCAGCCCCCTGGCCTTGGACAGAGCTCAGGGCTGGCATGGCACCAGGGAGTCCCCAGAGAGTGCAGGACATCTGAGGCCACTGTGGGGAGAAGCCCGAACGCTTCAGCCTCTGTGGCCTTAGCTTCACTTGAGCACCCATCTGCCTCTACTGCAGGCCACGCCCCATGGGCAGGTGAAGGCTGGGCATGTCAGGCAGGGAGGGGAGTCTGGGGGCAAATTTGAGGCCCCAAGTGGAGGGGAGCAGTTCCACCCCCTCACCCCATACACTGCAGGAGGGCGGAGGGCAGACCTCAGGACAGGCTCTCCCCAAGGCGGAGGGACTGCCTCTGCTGTGGGAGGTGGGAGGAGCAAGCTCCCACCCAGTCAGGGCATGCTGCCACGTCACTGGCCGGAGTGTCTCACCTTGGATCTACTCAAAGCTGAATGGCCAGGTCCACTTCCAGTTCAAAGTGCTCATCCCCGAGAGAGCTCAGGCCTGAAAAAGAGCTTTCCCTGTTTCTTAGAAAGGAATGTGTCCTTCCAATCTGCTGTCCAATCATCTGAGAAGTTTAACCAGGCTGCCTGTCCTAGATGCATCACTTCCTTCTTCCCTCCCTCCTTCCCTCCTCCCTCCTCCCTCCTTCCTTGGGGGTGAGGGGTGGGGGTGGGCAGGGTGTCTAACCGGGTTCTTGGGTTTTACATGGTCTGCACCTTTGCCGATAGCCACAGGGCTACACCGTTCCCTGGTATTTTCTTGAAGGAGTCATTTTAAAAGAAACTGAATCCCCAGAGGTATCCATGACAACCCCCACCAGCAAATCCTAGTCCCTCACTGACCCAACCCCATCAATTACCCCAGAGACTGCTGGTTCTCTGCCTCTGGTGCTAAAATTACCCCCGGCACCCCTGATGATGCCGTCTCCCTGTGCCCACTCCTGGTCTCACTGGGCCTTGTTTCTAGGACTGCAGAACTTTCTAAAGCCTCCATTGTACTCGACTCTGAGAATTAAAGCCCAGATGGAAGCTACTCTTTCCAGCAGCACAAGGGGCATCTGACTGAAAGGTGTGACAAGCAAAGGCCTGTGTCCAAGGAAAGGCAGAGAAATGGAAGCGGTGGAGACCTCAGAAGCCAAAGGAGGATGGAGGAGAAAGTGAGAGGGTCTAGAATATGAAGATAGGAGAACAGGACTTTGTGAGACAGACACACAGGAAACACCTCACATCTGAGAAGAACTTAGAACTGTCTGCAGGGGCCGACACTCCCCAGGGGAGCCACTCATTTCTTCTTCCATTGACATCTCCCCCTACCCCGACCCCCATGTTCTTGAGGTACTGACCAACACTGCATTTCATGTCCAGCCATTTGCATTTTTATCCACAGAATGGCTGCTTTGCATCTTCTCCATGCGTGGGGGGTGGAAACTGGTTTTGAACAGTCAACAGGCAGTCACACTGGGGTGTAACCTCTGAACTGGTGCCCTGGGACCCAGCCTGGCACTGAGAAGTGTGCTGTTATCATTCACACATATAGACGGCTCTGCTTGGGGAGTCACTCCCATAGGCAAAACATGCTGCAGATTATTCTTACCATTCCTGATAAAGGATAAAGCAGACCTTAGAATATTCTTTAGAGCTTGGCCGACTTCTCCCTAAGAAGCCAATTACTGACACCTGCACGAAGGAATTCGGGAAGCTTAGAGGTAAAACGATCACTTAGGAGACCACTGGTCAGTTTCTCCTGTTCAGGAAGTAGGTCTTGAATCCATCACCTAGGACATGGCCAGCGCGGCCGGGAGCACGGTGCTCCAGCCTTTGAAGGGTTTGAACACAAAGGAACTCATGGTAAGCACCTCAGTGTCCTATCGGCTGTGTCCACTAGAGTATCTCTGAGTCCACCCAGGCTTCTCTGTCCCTCCCTCTCCCCTGTCCAGCCCCCATCTGGCCCGTCCTGCTGGCCTGTGGATCACTGCAAGAGTCGGAGAAGCTGGGAGCAGACTTCTCCAGCACAGACTGCACGGCTGAGTCAGGGAGCTCTTCCTGCCATGCAAATCTGCTGGTTCCAGCCCTCCCACCCCAGCCCTCCCCAGCCCCTCTGATCTTACAGTAAAGACTGGACTGCTAAACCTGGGCTCTGAGGGCCTTTGAGGTGTGACCGGCCAGCCTCTCCAGCGGCACTTCCCACCCCTCACTCTTTCCCTCCCACTCAGGCTTTCCACTTCCCGTCCCTGTCCTGCTACCAGAAAGCCTGTGCACAGCCTGGGTCCTCCCTCCACCTCAAACGTTCCTTCCTCCTCCTTTTCTGTCTTCTGAGCTTCGTGTCTTTCCTCACATCTTAACTCCCTTACACATCCTCAGGGAAGGTATGCTGAGCTGAGTTAAAGTCCCCTCTTCTGAGCTCCCACACCGACATGTGCCTTTCCCTGGAGGCTCTTGGCACAGGTGCGGGGCATATTTGATTGATGTGTCTCCCCGCAGAGTGTTAGCGCCCGGGTGCAGCGGGGCAGGACTGCAGATGCTCAGTACTGGACTGAGAACTAGAACCTTCATAATATTGTCGAATGGACAAGTGTGTTAGGATATGGGCAGGGTACCTACATATTCAAAATCTCAGAGAAGATGGGCTGAGGCCATGATTCTCCCTCAGCTGCAGCCCAGGAGTCCCATAGGCTGTTTCCTTCACATTGTCATCCATCTCCGCAGACCTGCCTTCATTCTAGGTCTCCTCCACCTTCCCTGTGAGACCCTGCTCCCTTTAATTTTTTAGTGTCCCTTTCTATTATTTTCCTTGTTGGTTTGAGAAAGCAGCCTGGAATGTGGTAACAGCACAGAATTCAGAACCAGCATACCTGAGTTCAATAACTGGGTTAAAAGTATTAAGTGGTGTGACCTTCAGCAGGTTATTAAACCACTGGGACAGCTAACTTTCTCATCTGTAAAATGGGAGCAACTTCAGAATGAGGCAAGATGGAGGCACTAGAAATTCTAAAAGTACCATCACTTAGAAATAATGACCAATGAAATATGAAAAGAAGTATATTATTAGGTTATCAAAAGGCAAGTAAAATCCTAGGTGCTAGAAACAAAGAAGAAACAGAAAGATAGTGGGTAGGTAACCATCGCTACAGTTACTGAAAGGGGCCTGGAGGGATTCTGTTAACCAAAGCTGTTTCACCAGCCACCCAGGATATGAGGGCTTGGTCCTGAAGATGTGGGGAAACTAGATGAAAGGCAGTCAGAGCTAACTCAAGAAGAAATGAAAATTTGAAGAGATATATACATTCTAAAAAAAGAAAGTTAAAAATGCATATGCACAGTATCTAGATGGTTTTATAGATGTAGTATTCTGCTGATTCTTAAAGGGACTCTTTAATTATATAATCTGCCCCAGATGGTGGAAAAGGAGGGCCAATCACTCTTATAAGACTAAAAATCCTAAATAGAGTATTAGCAAACTAAATCCAGTAGAGTTTGTGCAACTGTGTATATATGCGTATATGTGACCAAGCATGGCTTTTCCAGGAATGGAGGATAGTCTGCCTTAAAAATCTATTAATCTAGCTAACTAGGAATGGAAAATAGTCAACACAAGGATCTTAGTTTTTACTGTTTCTGTTCAACTTATGCTGGGACATCTGAATTGGCACAATAAGAAAAAGAAGAAATGAAGTCCTCACTATCCATAGATTATTGACAAAGAAAATTTATGAAAATGTATGAACAGTTAGAACTAATACACCTGCTTCTGGAAACAAGGTGAATATGCAAAAATCAATATGCATATACTGCAACCACAGACAAATAGAAGGTTTTCTCTTTTTAAAGAAAATACTATTTGTAATAGCAACACAGATTATGAGATACTTGGGCATAAATATAACAATATGTGTGCATGATTTTTATGGAGTAAATTTTTTTTTTCCCTGAAAGGAAAGGTGGAGCAGGAGTGAAGGCAAGTAGGCAGGCAGGCAGGAAGAGAGAGGAGGAAGGAGCATTTTTATTTATTTTTAGTTGTTCACAGGTTGTTTCCCCCAGACCTAGGAATCAGGACTCAAACCCAGGAGTGTGTGGCCTGAGTTCCTTTGGAGATAATTGACCTAACTGCTACCACACGAGGGTGCATCTAGAAAATTCTAAAACTTTATTGGAGAACATTTTGAAAAGAAAACAGAAGAACATACATGCTATGCTGATGAAGAGGAAACTTAGTATAAAGCTGATCATTTTCCTCAGCTATAGTTTAGTAAATTCTAATTAAAACCTCAATAAGAGATTTTGTGGAACTTGACAAGCTGTTCTTAAAATCTTATGGAAGAACAAATGAACAAGAAAAGCCAAAACATGTTTGAAGTGGAAAAATACCAGAGTGCTTGCCTTGCCATATATCACAACTTTACTCAAAAGCTGCAATGAATAAAACAGTATAGTCTGAGCATATGAGAAAATACTAGACCATTGATACAGAATAGAACTTCTTGAAGCAGACTGTCAAAGATACAGGGGTATATGCTGAGATTAATAAAGAGGAAGCTTTATTTAGATAATCAATGCCTCAGTGTCAGGGAGGGTTGGGGGGAACAATAACCCAGGTGCCTGGAATACAGGTACCCACCCTGCAGGGAAAACCTTGTCTGGGGAAGTTTTTGTTCCCCACCGAGGCTCAGGAAGAAGTCAAGGGCTGATAGTCAAGTAAAACCTTTTAAATGTAAATCACTTTGTAAACGATGATTGCTAGAATGGCTTCTTGCATTTTTTTCTGTGAATGACTTCCTTGTGTAATGACAATAAATACGGGAGGAGTCAGTGACTCAGTGTGGCAATTTGGGGTGACAGTTCCCCAATGTTGTTCATCCCTTGACCCCACTTTCTTTTTATTTTGGTCTTTTTCTTTCTTTCTATTTCTCAATCCTTCCCAGCCCCTCCCTTCAAGTTCAATCCCTGGGAACAAGCCAGACAGTTATACATGGTATATGACAAAAATGACATATGTCAGTGAAACAGGATGGACTCTTTGTTAAGTTGTCGGGTTAATTGACTATCCAAATGGAAAAAAAAAAAAAGAGACCCCTACATTACAACATACCCCCAATAAATTTCAGAAAACTTAAACATGTGAAAACAAAACTTAAACCTGTCTGAAGAAAATACAAGATAATACATTGACGATATCAGCATAGCATAGGGAAGGATTTCTTAAACAATATACAAAAAAACAATAACAGGACTTATTGGCACATATGACTGCATGACATTCTTCTTTTAACTTCTACAAGACAAGAGACATCCTAAATGTTTTGGAGGATATTTACAGCCCACATGATCATAAAGGGTTGATATTCAGGATTTATAAAGAACGTTTGCAGATCCATAAGAAAAGAACAAAGGAGCAGAAAATGAGCCAAAGCTATGACCATGCATTTTCCCAAAGAGGATCCCAAATGGGCTACAAATATATGAAAAGATTCTCGACTTCACTAGTCAGGAAGAAATGCAAACCAAAACCATGAGATACTGTTTTATATTTAATAACACCAAGTGTTGACAAAAATGCGGGACTATAGGAACTCACATTTTTGGTAGAGGTGTGAACAGACATAACAAACTTGAAGAGAAATTTGCCAATACTTCATGCTGAAAATGCACACCCTCTAATACCCTGCAACCTTGTTTCTAGATGTGTTCCACAAACAAGAAAAAAAATCTACATGTGCCCAAGGAGATAAAGATAAGAAAAGGCATAAATGCGTTATCATTTGGTTGTCAAAAAAAAAACAAAACAAAAAAAAAAGTGGAGGTGCGCCTGGTGGAATAGTGGTTGGCTGCAGTCCATATACATCCCAAGGTCCTGATTTCACGTCCCAGGCCTGAGAAAACAACCATGATGAATAACTAAACAAAAGAAATAAAAATGTTTCTTCCTTCTGTCTACCTTCCAGTCTCTACTTGCTTTCATTCCTGGCTGCATATTTCCTTAAAAAAAAAAAAAAAAAAAAAAAAAAAAAAAAAAAAAAAAAAAAAAAAAAAAAAAAAAAAAAAAAAAAAAAAGTAGAAACAAGATAGCTATCCTTAAGGTAAAGGAGTAGATAAATGATGTGTGGCTTATTCTTAACTGCTGGGTAGCAGTTAAATGCATTATAGTTATGCTTAACAAGTGAATAAAAGACAGTTGTAAAACTGAACGTTCTATGATATCCGCATGCATTTTAAATGCACGTGTTTAGCAGACCAAACATTTTGTTAAAAGTATAAAATATTCTCAGCAACTTCAGAATGGTAATTACTAAGGAGGAAGGAGAAAAGTGGGATGGGCTTTAGTTGTAACTGTAATATTTTGTTTTTTAAGAAGAAAAGATCTAAAGCAAAAGAGATGATGCAAAAATGAGAATTGATGATATGCCCTGTGACTTAGTAGGTAAGTCTTCCTGGCACAGTTCATATACAGCCTGGGGTCTACTGAGCGGAAATCCCGCCCAACGCACATCTGCCCACCAGAAATCCCACCCATCAAATACCCCAGCCTCTGGAATACATTGAGAAGCAGTCCCAAGCCTCAATGCTACCTGCTAGCGCCACCTTATGGGTAGAGTGGAAACTGCAGCCTGATTGCCAATCCTGGTCAAGTCAAACCTATGCAATGCCAGGGAAACCCAACCTTCAGAAATATTAACAGAATGCCGAATAGAGCAAAGACACAGAGAAATATATGTCAAATGATGGATTCAATCAAAAACCCAGGGGAAAATCTGAATATAGCAGACATACATAAATTACCTGAAGAGGAATTTAGGGTAATGGTGATGAATATACTCATGGGAATCCAGAAGTCAGTAAACGAGAATGTCAGGGAGCAAAGAGAATTAAAACAAGACATCAAACAGGCAAGAGACACGATGGCTGAATTTAAGAACTCAACAGAGGGGCTCAACAATAGGATGGATGAAGCTTCCAACAGAATCAGTCATCAGGAAGATAGGACAGAGTAACTCAATAAAGCAAACCAGCAAAGAGATTTAAAAAAATTCAAAGAAATGAAGACAGCATTCAAGACCTCTGGGATAACATCAAAAGGAACATTTGCGTCATAGGGGTCCCAGAGGAAGAGAGAGAAAAGGGGGCAGAAACCATATTTGAGGAAATAATAGATGAGAACATCCCAAAATTGAAGAATGAAGCAAGCCTCAAGATTCAGAAAGCTCGAAAAGTTCCTAATAAAAGAAACCCAAACAGAAATACACCTAGACACAACACCATAAAAATGTCAAAAATGCAAGATAAAGAAAGGCTATTAAAAATAGCCAGAGAAAAATGTGTCACATACAGAGGAGCCCCCATAAGATTGTCAGTGGACTTCTCAAATGAAACTCTGCAGGCCAGAAGGGAATGTCATGATATATTCAAAGTGCTGAAAGAAAAGGAATTTCAACCTAGGATACTATATCTGGCAAGATTATCATTCAGAACTGAAGGAGTGATTAAAACCTTCTCTGACAAGCAAAAGTTAAAGGAGTTTATCACCACAAAACCAGCTTTTCAAAAACTATTAAAGGATGCACTATAAAGCATAAAAAGCCCCACCGAAAAAAAACAATAAAACAGTAAATACACCATAGTGGGTGTCGTCTGCCAGCCGTGGTCAAATGAAAATCTCCAGCTTTGTTTCTTGTTTCCAGTTCTTGTTCATCAGTACAACTCATCCACTACCCTGTGGAAGTGTCCCTTTCTTGCCTGACAGCTTCTGTGTACTTTCCATGGACTAGTTCTGACCCAAGACAACACTGTGACTTTCTTCACCATCAGTGGATAACAGCTACGCTTTCTCCAGATGACAAGAATCCCAACCTTAGGGAGAGGTTCCATCTTTTCAATATGTTTCTTCCTTCGATACTCAGCTGTCATTTTCAGGGTAAATTTATAGTTAGTACCCCAATGTAATTCACAATTGTATGTAAACTTTCCACGTTTTCATTAAAAAAAATCAGCAAATCAACAGGTAGTTTGGGCTGATTGTCAAAAATAATGATTTCCTTTGCAATTACTGTCAAAGACCCAACTGATACTTTTTTTTTTTTTTTTAACTGAAACGAATACATTCTTTTTGAGGAAATTTGGGAGGCATATAGACACGGGTTCCCAGAGCAATAAAAGTGATTGAATCCACACACACAAAAATTAAAAATTAAAAAAAAACTGCACCTATCTCATATCATTGCTCTGAGAGCTAACTAAATGTAAAGCGTTTGGAAGAGCACCCAGCTTAGAGCAGCAATTCTAGAAGACGGTTGCTGGCGATACTGTTATCATCCGGGTGCAGCCCCTCCAGTCATCTGTGCATTCCTTTCATTTTGTTTCAAGAGACGTGCAGGCAGAAATGAAGGTAAATGGGCAGGCAGTCAGGGGAACGAGGAAGAAATATTTATTTTATTTATTTGTGCATCTTGGTGTTCCCCTCCCCTACAGCCCCGGGCATTGAACCTGGTCTTTGGGACGTGTAAGGACTACTCCAGCTGGAGCAGAGGACTCATCCCCGAAGCCATCAGGACATGCCTGTAAATTCTTTTTTCATTCTCAGCTTTTAAAACCTCTTAAGATTCTCACTTGGCCATATAAGAGCCCATTATCTGAGAAAACCAAGACTGCCTTCAAGGAGTTAGACCAGGGGTTAAATCTCTTGTTCCTGTCAGGGTCAGACAGGTGATGTGCTAAGTGCCCAGGTGAAGTACAAGGGACTGAGCGCCTCCTTCCCACCTGGAGAGGCAGCAGCTCCCAGTCCAGAACTGCCATAGAGGAATTCCGAGTCGGTATTGCCTTTTTTTTTTTTTCAAGAGAAACTATAAATCTAATTTTTTCAGCAAAATCTCTTTTTTTGTAACTATTGCAATTACTTTGAAAGAATAGTGAAAGCATATTGTGAACCAAACGAAGGGCTCGAGTGGGTCACCAGGTTGTGGTTCTCACATGGAGCGGACGGGCACAGAGACATGCACGAGCAGATCTACAATGCGGAGTGATTAGAGCTGTGCAAAGATGAGGACCAGTGCAAGGGCAGGGCAGTGGATTGAAGATGGCAGCAAATTCTTTGTCACTCCTCCATCAAGATTTACAGTCCAGGCAAGGGAGTGCCCTTATGGCACAGGCAGCTGAGACACTGGCATGTGGACCATTAAAGCCTCTACTTTTGCCACTTGGAATGTGCGATCATGGAACCCAGCCACGATGCTGTAAGGAGGCTCAAGCAAACACAGGGGGAGACCCACATGAAGAAAAGCTGAGGTCCACAGATGACAATAGTGACTGAGCTTCAGCCACTGCTTGCCAAGCGAGTAGGGCCACTTTGGAACATCCAACCAACCACCCTGGTGCTCTGTCCAGCAAACCTGCAGAATTTGGAGAAACAAGACATGTCTGTTGTTTTAAGACATTAAATATTGGGGTGGCTTACTGAGCAGCGATAACCAAAACAGGCAGCATTAGAAAATAAAGGAGGTCTCCTTCTACCTAGAAAAGCTAAAGATGGTTTAAGAGGGTTTGAGATTTGAGCTTTTTCTTTTAGTTTTACATCCAGCTCTGGGTCTCAAACTCACGTCCTTGAGCTTCACACAGTTCACACCTGTAGCTGCCTAAGTTACCTGAGCCACGAGGTGCTCCTTGAACTAAGTACTGAAAATGTTTTGTCAACATGTGTCCCTCAAAAAAAAGTGGAGGTGCGCTGTGATGGAGTAATGGTTGGGCACAATCCACATACATCCCAAGGTCCTGGGTTCATGTCCCAGGGCTGGAGAAAACAACCATGATGAACAAGTAAACAAAAGAAATAAAAATATTCCTTCTTTCTCGCTCTTTCTCCTCCCAGCCTCTACTGGTCTTCATTCCTGACTGCACATTTCCTTAAAAAAAAAAAAAGGAAACAACTGTCCTTAAGGTAAAGGAGAGGATAAATGAAGTATGGTTTATCTAAATGGTGTATTGGCTGTGTGTGTGTGTGAAGGAGGGAATGAATGGTGAATAATGAACTTTGCAGACGGAAGGAAAAGCAGGTGCAGGTTTTCCCAGCCATCTGAAAGCAGACTGCTCCTGGGAAACCTTTCTGAACTGGAAATGGCATAAAGTGAAGAAGCAATGACTATTTATATGGTAAAATGTTTGAGAGTCCACAGGCCTCAAAAAAACCTCCGCCAAATCATATCAGACAAAGAAGACATGAATTCTGAAATAGCGCTAACATACCATGCAAGCAGGAATGGAAAACAGGGCCGGTATAAACAGCCCTCTGGGCGGAGCTTGCTCCCGCCGATCCATGATGGAAAAGCCAAAGCGAGACACTTTTCACTTTTCCTTTCATGTGGATTTCAGATCTCTTTCAGTTACCAAAACCAGGTTCTAATATAGCCTTTTGCAAAAAGCAAAGGGTGTAACATAAACTTTCAAAAATCAGGGACATCTGGGGTAGCAAGTATGTCAGTTTTGCCAACTGAAGCACAAATTACAAAGGCGGGAAGGATGGGTGATAACCCTCTCACATTTATGGAGCACTTACCATGTACCAGGCACCGTGATAGGTGCTTCACAGTCCTATCAATTAAATTACTAATCCTTCCAACATCGCCCTCTTTTTCTTCTTTTTAAAGGGAAGGTGCAGGCAGGAATGAAGGCGAGTGGGCAAACAGGTAAGAAGAGAGAGGAGAAAGAAACACATATTATTTTTATTTAGTTCATCTTGGTTGTTTCCACTGGTCCTGAAACATGAACCTGGGACCTTGGGATGTATGTGGACTGTGTACCCAACCACTGCTCTACCAGGATGTGCCAGCTCTCTCATTGTCTACATGAAAATAATCTGGTTCAGAGAGGTTAGGTAACTTGCCAAAGATCACACAGCCAACAAATGGCAGTATGGAGATTTGAAACAGCTCTATAAAGACTTGCTCTTTCCACAATACTATAGTGACACTCTGTTCCATACACTGAGTCAGCTCCCTAGGGGCCTGTGTGCCGGCTGAACAACTGAAGATCCCACCTGATGGAGAGGCAGCCAGTGAAGGATTGTGATTAGGGGGGAAGGGTCCAGGTGAGGACACCTGAGCAGGGCTGTCTTCCCTCCTTGTGGGGACTGGCTGCAGCTGGTCAAGCGGCTCAGACTGGGAGTTAGGTTCAAGGCAGAACCAAGGTAAAGATTCCTGATGAAGCACTTAGAGTTCTGAATACTGTCATAACCTGACGGGGAAACGTGGGTTCAAATCCTGGAATCCAAAGGTCAGAGAGAGGCTGAGATCAGGGTCCAATGTTTGAGAGTTAGAAGCTGGAAAGAGGCAAGATGGGGTTGTCGAGAATTGTCAGGAGAGGTCTTGAGAAAGAGCTAAAGCTGCAGCCCCCAGGGGAGCTTGTGATTGACTTGTGATGCTGGGGTGGAAGGTGCCAGGGCGGACAGTGATAACTGGGTTGGGCAAGATTTGGATATAATAATGAGCTGGAAAGTAAAAGAATGAGGGCTTGTCATTAGAATCTGGGGGAAGACTAAGAGTGTGATTGCAGGGCGGTGGGGAGGGTGACTTCCAGGTTTCTGGCTTGAGCAATGGAGGGATTCCATCTACTGAAACCAGCAACAATGAAAAAGGAGTAGGTTTGGGAGGAAAGAAATGAATTAAAACTCAGGAATAGTTAATGCTTGCCTGATAAGTTTAAATTGACACATTACATTTTTAAGCAATGGGGAACATTCCAATGGAGAGATTCATGAGACACAGAGATGGAAAGAGAACTCTGGGCTAGAAATATACACGTAGGGGTCACCAGCATAGCGATGAGCATGAAAGTGCTCAGGAGAAGCCTGCAGATGAGGAGGGAAGGAAGCCAGGTTATAGAAAGCAGCCTGAGAAAGATCTGCCAGAGCCTGGAGGAGAAAAGGGCGTGGTTTCACAAACATCAACAGCGAAAAGAACTTCAAACGATAATTAACAAGGTCAAATCCTCTGGAGAAGAAAAAACAAAATGAAGGTGAAAAATGTTCATTTGATTTGGCAATGAGATCATCCAACCGTGGTTAGTTCATGAGCACATTTTAGCAGCGGAGTTAACTGCAGTGAACGCTGTATGTTAAGTATCCATTGCTGCGCCACAAAGTAGCACAGTGCGGGGCTTGAAACAGGACAACCTCACATTAACTCCCCGGATTCTGGTGGTCAGGAATTTGGACGCTGCCGACAGGGCCACTCCTCGCTGCTCCACCAGGTCTGGGACTGCGCTGGAAAGGACTCAATGATAGGGGCTAGAGTTATCAGCAAGACTTGTTCAACGAGCAGCTGGTGCTGGTTGGTGGTGGAAAGCTTAGCTAAGGCTGTCTTGCAGCCCTGTACCTATAGGCTGGGTGAAGCCTGGATCCCCCAGGGTGAGTCTGCTGTGGCGAAGAGAGAGAGAATGCTGACATCTGAGGAGCCCAAGAGTGCAAATAATGACTATGAAGTTGCAGCCATTTAATCTATCAGTTTAGGTGGTAGATTTGATGAAAATGAGCCAGAAAATGACATTCTCAGCAGTTCAGATGAAATTCATGCAACTTCGTCTTCTCTATTGATGCAATTACTGTAAAAGTCATAAGGATGCATATGGCTTCCATTGGTGCTCTTTTCTCAGTGTTTGTTGTTGTTTTAAGGGACCCTGGGATGTCAGTGTCTCTTGAGTACTGATTTGTACTCAGGTGACTTGAAAGTCAGTGGTGCTCGTGTCTTGCCACTTTTTTTTTAGATTTTTGCTTCCTTATTTTGATATCTTATACAGAAGAACTTCAGATTAGTTTTTCACTCACATTGCTTTTTATTAGTGAATTCGTTTATCAATGAAAAGCTATAGCTTCTAACGCACACAAAAAAGGGTATTTTGAATACATTGATGCATTTTAAAGGAATTCTCTAAGTTTATTATAGCCAGTGATAGGCTTACAACTTTAAAGGACATACATGGAAATAATTTTTAAAATGTGCTTAGACTTGACTTAACAGATTTGTGTACTGTTGAGTTGAAGGAGTAGATTAATCACTACTATTATAAATAAATATGGGCAAGACCTGGTGGAGTAGGGATTTAGCCAGCCATCTTTGACCAAGAGCAGTCCACATACATTACAAGGACCCGGGTTTGTGTCCCAGGGGCTGGAGGAGGTGGGATGGGAGGGACAATCAAGTTGAACAACTAAACTAAAAATAAATGAGAAGTGAAGGCAGGAAGAGAGAGGAGGAGGAAGCACTTTATTGCATTTAGTTGTTCATTTTGTTTGCTCCACACACACGCCCTGGGAAATCTGGGAGCCCCGGGATGCATGTGAATTGCACCACTTGAAGGCAGTTGACCAAACTACTATTCCACCAGGCTGTGCCCTGAAAATAAATTTTAATCTTCTATCTCATGCTGATAATTCTTTTTTTTTTTTTTAATTTATTGAGGTATGATTGACATATAACATTAGTTTCAGGTATGCAACATAATGATTTGATATTTGTATGGTGAAATGCTTCCTTGAAGATATTTCTTTCTTTCTAATTTTCAGCTAATTTCTTTGCATTCCACGTTCATAGTTTCCACTTCTATCAGATTTCAAAGTATGCATACTCATTCTCAATCATCTTTCATGATTAAAAAGTGTATATCATTGTAGCCAAAATTTATAAAATATAAATTTAATTTCAAAAAATATGTAAATGTGAAAAACAATTTAAATCGGTATGCCCTTGCGGAGTATCCATTTGGTCAGGTGCGCACACCCCAGGAATCTTGCTCCTGTCCCAGGGCAAGTGTGGAGGGAACAACCAAGAATAACAGCTAAATAACATAAAGTCTTCTTCCTCCTCTTTTCTTGTCTGCCTGCCTCTGCTCACCTTCATTCCTGCCTGCATCTTTCCTTAAAAAAACTCAAAAACCTTAAAATAATTTTTCATATATGCCCCAAAGTTATTTTTCTAAAATATCAAAACTTATTGAAAAAGGCAAAACAAATGAGAAGTAATAAATGTTAATATTTTAAATTAAACTAATTTAAATAAAGCTGATTTGTGCTTACTTTTTGGAAATTGTTATTAAACTGTATTGGTGTTTTAGAAATAAGACTATTCATGACCTAGAATTCAATGTTCATCCACTTCTCAATATAGAAAATCAACTTCATACTTCACAAGTTATATCTAGATCTTTATGCATACAAGTTTAACATTAATAAGAATTACTTAATTTTATAGAATGTTTCTCACCTGTCATTTGCAACTGTTAGGAATTCAGCACAACATAAACTGATACCCTTAGAGCACAGAGACAAAAAGGATTCTCTGCGTTATTGGGAAAGATTTCATTACGGTATGAACGGTCTGTTTGACAAACTTGTGGTATTCTCTCCTACCTAAGTGCTTCCACTGCTTAAATCCTCCCTTCTCTCCAAAGCATTGTGTGCCTTGGAATCCGGCAGACATAACTTCAAACGTGCGCAGGATTTGGTTGCAGTCATCTGCTTCCAGGATGCAGGGCCACGAGAGTGCAGAGCATTTCCCCAGAATGCATTCATCATGAGAGCAGATGCTCAGGGTTTCAGGTTGTACTGTGCCAGCACCCAGGGCCAATCCCAAGTGATGGAGGCCCCCAGGTGTCCTTTAATACTTGTGTGTGATAGGTGAGGCCCATGTAAAGTACGCAGGTCAGAGCCACATGATACTGTATATAATGAAAAGCTCACAATTCAGTTCAGGTGTTTCAAGTTTATGGTGCCTTTGAAACATCTAAATGGGGATGCCAGGCAGGCAGTCAGATACTCAAGTCTGGAGATCGGAGGAAAGATAGAACTTTGAGAGTGATCAGCTAATAGTAACTGAAGTCACAGGTCAGGTACTCTCCCTCCCCTGGAAGGAGAGGGTGGCAGGAGGAGAGGAGGGGTCTGGGACTCGGCACACTCCAGGAACTCCACGGGATGTGAACCTCGAACCCCGTCCTTGGGAGGCATGTGGACTGCGTCTGGTGGCTTTATCCACTAGGCCACCAGAGCATGTCAACAATTATTATCATTTATACATGCAGACAAATATTTATTTATAGTCTTTTTTCTACTTTATTGCTGTTCCATTAGGTTCTAGTACCTGTAGGTTTCAAGAGGTTCACCCCTCTGTCAATGTATGCATCGCCTATCACCATCACCGTTTTAGCTCCTTCGGTCCTAGGTTCCCTCTCCCTTCCATATATATATATATATATATATATATATATATATATATATATATATATATATATGTATGAACCATGTGAAAATTTAGGAAGTCATGATGCTTTTATACTTGAACACCTTAGCATACCACTCCTAAAAATGAGGACTTTCTCTTCCACAACCGCAATGCCATGAGCACAGCTGGGAAAATAAATGGTCCCTGATCGGACCTGATAGGCAGACTATGCTCACATTTCCCTTCAATTAACCTTGGTGTGCTTTTTATATATGTCTTTGCAAACTAGGATCCAGGCACACGCACTGTGAGGGAG
This sequence comes from Solenodon paradoxus, assembly GCA_004363575.1. Classification (NCBI taxonomy): domain Eukaryota; kingdom Metazoa; phylum Chordata; class Mammalia; order Eulipotyphla; family Solenodontidae; genus Solenodon; species Solenodon paradoxus. The sequence continues at coordinate 255,928 of RJWH01001702.1, forward strand.
AGACGGGGTGAGACAACAGAGAGGGACAAGGAGGTGAGGTCTGGTTTGGTTTGAGAGGGAGAAGCTGAAAATTCAAGAGAAAAGAAATGGGGCTCATTGAGGAAACGAGATGCAGAGTGTGGGTGGGGAGATGGGCCTTGAAGAGGGCTGCCCCTCTTCTCCAGTGGTTCTCAAAGTGGGGTCCCTAAGTCAGCATCACCTGAGAACTAGTTACAGTGAAAACTCTAGCCCTCCCACCCCAAACAAATGAATCAGAACCATGCGTTAAAGTCCCACCCGGTAATTCTAATGCAACAACGTTGGAGAAGCTCAAAGGAGTGGAGAGGCTGCCAGAGAGGCAGTGTGGATTTAGAACAGGCCCGTGAAGAAGTTCCCCTCTGACGGCTTCAGTTTTCTCTGGGACATAAAAGCAAGATCATCAGCTGAGGGTGAGCTGAGAGGGACCTGAGAGATTCCAGGGTCAGGGAGTTTAGAGCACCCACCAACCAGAGTCATGTGGTTGGATCCCTCAACAAAACTGGTGCCTCCTGAGGGTTGATGACCACAAATGAGGAGTGGTCGTAGCTTGCTGTGATGTGAACTCCTCTAGCATGTCTTAGCTATGAGTAAAGTCCTGAAGAAAAGAGATCATTGGACTGATCTAGGGGCAGGGCTGGAATCAGTGCAAAGAAGGGAAATACAGAGGGGCAAGAAGGGAGGTTGGGGTTTTTTCAAGACAGTAGTTGGCACCACGTCACGAGTTGATGCCAGATGAGGAGGAGCTGACGGGTGGGAGGAAAGAAGGCGTCACCCACCTGGAAGTCCCAGGAGAAGGGGTTGTGAGAAGCGTAGACAGCTTGATGGATGAAGGAGATGGGAGCTGAGGCAAGTGTATGATTCTTAAGGAGAGGGCAGCACAGAAGACAAGGACCAGGGTGTGACAAGGGTGTGTGTAACTGAGTTGGAGGGAAGATTTTACCCGGAGGTGAAGTCACCAAGTGGGGGAAATGGGTCCCCATGAACAACGAGATGGGGAAATGAGGTGCCAGTGTCCCTCCGATGGCGGGGAGAGGTCTGGCAGACAGCAGGCCGGAGCAGAGAGGAAGACGGTGATTGCCAGTGGCTGAGCCTAGCAGGCAGTGTTATCTTAAACTGAGACGAGGGGCTTGGAGGACGTGGAAAGTAAGCGCCCTCACCTATAAGAAAATAAACAGCTCTCATTTCAGAAGGCTGCAGAGGAAGCAGGGGCCCTCGGGGGAGAGTTAAATTTCAGTTCAAGCCACGAAGTGGAGGGAGCGCTTCAAGGAAACATTAAGGGCATGTGTAGATTTGCAGTTTGTGAGAGAGCATGAGGGTAACAGGGAACGGGCAAGTGGAGGGCGGGGCAGAGCCAGAAAGTACACTGTGGTGGAGACGACCATGCAACGTGGGTAGGTGGGCAGAGAATTCACAGTCACTATTAAATGATAAAATCCGGGACAGGAGACAGATTGGATTTCATTCAGTCTCTTGGAAGCTGGAGAAAGGGGTGGTTAAGGATGTGTGTGGTCTCTGAAGTAGATCTGCCAGGATCAAATGCCAGGCTTGGCAAGCAAGAGCTGTTTATAAGGCGGGGCCAGGTCTCTGGGCCTCCAGGTCCTGTCCCGGGAAGTGAAGGCAACTGTGGTGCTCAGCTCTGGGTTGCTCTGAGAGCTCAGTATTAATGCAGTTGTTACGCCATCAACGCGTGTGCGGTTCCCGGGCCTGCTGGAGCGGCCTCTTAGCTCGCCTGGACCCAGTCTCTGAGTTAGGCAGGAACCATGGGCAGCCAGATCTTGGGATGGGGACAAGTTTGATGAGCCATTGTAAATGTGAGAATTATATAGACTCCAAAGACTATGATACCAAAGAAGATCCCAGTGGGAAAATGAGTCCTTGCGGGCAGCTGCTGGCTGACACCCACTGCGAGTGTGATCTGGACGAGAAAGCTTGGTTCCCTAAAACCACAGGAAGTTTTGCCGCTACGTATCAAGTCCATCATGGCGGTTGTGATGACATCATATCTAGCTCTACTGAAAGGGTACAAGATGGTAAACTAGGAATGCAGTGGAAACTCGGCAAACAAAACCCCCAAACCCACTGATCCCCAGAAGACGGTGATCAAAGACAAAATCAGGATGGTTTTATATTGAAGATGGAAATACAAGCATGTATGTGTCTGGTTTGCCTCTAGACAGTCTAGTGAATGAACTTATACATTTTGCTGTTCTTGTTATTTTGTTTAAGAGAGTAATGGAGACAGGGAGGAAAGGAAGGACATTCATTTATTTATTTGTTCGTGGTGGTTTCCCACTTTCCCACTCACTCCCCCACCCACCCCAGGTCTCAGAAAGGCCCCTGGGCTTTACATGGACCACACCCCAGCTGCCAGCTTAGGGATTTAGCATCTGAGTCACCAGGGGTGCAAAGGGCAAAGAAATCTTTAAAGAAATGGGCTTTGTTGTTACTGGAAGAGGGAGTCTGTGGATCTCGCATTAAAGCTTTAGGATGAAGATGAAATTAGAGGCTATTAATTACATGTCAAGATGGCACAGTTTCAACAGGATGAGGATTATGATGCCTCGAAAAAGAAGTGCAAAGATGACAAGAAGCGGCTGTCTCCGCAAGAACCACTGAACTGGAGACGAGAGGCTCACAGGGCCGCAGAGGGCTGAGTCAGCTGTCACCAGAAAATCTCTTATCCTGTGATGCTGAGGATGACCCACTGGTGCTCAAAGAGACCAGAGAAGACTTCTGAGTAGTTCCTTTGGCCAGATCAGGAAGCTCCTTCTCTTTCCTGGGGGCAGCTGGTGTGGACTTTGTGTCCCTGAGGCCACAGAGGACTTTTGACTATTGTATTCAAATCCTGGTGGAAGGTGATTTGGAAGCTAACAAATTATCCTCCAAGCAGGATATAGGATTACAGAGCAAGACATTAAATTCCCTTTCACCCTCCACCAGCTGAGACTTCGTCTCTTTCCTGAACCTTCCGTTCTGACCTTTATTTTAGATCACTCTTCCTAAGTCATAGGCACTATGGATGCCAAATGCAAAGGGCACTGCCATTTACTTTCACATTAACTCAGACAATAAAGTGTGTGGGTGGGGGCAGAGTGGAGGATAATTCATAGGAAAGTGATAAACTCACATTTTAAGTGGGGAATGTGGGGCCCAGAGACCCTTGGAATCACTGCCCTCGTTGAAAACCAGCAGGTTCTCTCCCAGTAATTCAATTTTTAGTCTAGGTGCTGCTTGGGGGGTGGGGGAGTGGGGGCATGTATTTTAAATATCAGATCAATTTATCTTGAGCTAATTAAAAGGGATGCTTTGTGAGATGTGTCTGATTCAATAAATCCCAGGTCTTTCTTTAATGGCAACTGGAAACATGAAAACACTTCTACCCTCGGTACCCTCTTTACTTATCTCAGTTCTAGCAGCTCAACTGGACATGGTGGCAGCTCTCTGTCCCGGAGGAGGCCTGGCGACTCAGAGCAAAGAAGCAGCGAAAGCTCAGGAATGAAAATGGAGGGAGACAGTAACACTTGCAGTAAAACTATCAGAAATGTTGAGAAAGTAAAGAAGGATAAAGGAATTGAGGATCAGAGATGCCTTCAGGCCAGTTAATTAAACTTGGAGTAACCAGGAAATCAGAGTTTTCTTGAAGAAAGGGAATCTTTGAATGTGAGTCTCCCTTGGAGATATGGAATCAGGCACCATCAAAAGCAACTAACAAGGGCTCAAGCACAGGCCATAAAGAAGAGGCAGGGACAATGCCTGTAGATACTTCACTTGCAGGATTTATGCCAGACTGTTAATGAGACCAAGCAGAGGACAAAGAGGGATCTCTCATCCTAATAGGTGGACTGACTATAAATTTTAGAATTGAAATCAGGACCAGTTGGAGTATTGCCAGGTGCTGGGGTGCAGGCAGGTCCATGCTGGTGCAGTAACAGGACGGGGAAACTGGGGAGTGGTTTCAACGTCTTCTAAACCAGGACAATCCTGGTCAAACGGGGACATATGGAGCTGGGATTGTTTTTAAGTTATCTACTGACATCACACCCCCTTATCGCCTGCATGGAACGGGACACCCCTTCACTCTGATTCTGCCCTGGCACGCTGCAGCCTGTGTGACCCATGTGGGTGCACAAGCCAGCTCCTCTGCCAGGTCGAGGCCCTGTTGGGACTCACTACATGTGAGGATTATTTTGCACACAGAATTATGGTTTTTACAAGAGAGGTGTTTCCTAAATAGTCAACGAATGAATAAATCATTGGATCAAGCAATAATGGAGACGAGAAAATATGGGCAGGAATTACACGAGCAGGCACTGAGTTTAAATACAAAAAAGACCTTCCCAGTTGCTATGGTTGTTAAATAATACAAAACAGGAAACTACCGTGTCATCAAAGACCCAGGGCCTCTTACTCTTTTCATGTCTTGGACTCTATGGCAGTCTGGTGAGGTCTTTGGAGTCTCAGAATAGTTCGAATGCACAAATAAGACACACAGAATTACCAAGGGAAACAACTGCATTGATGCATAGTGATCACAGTGAAAGCAAATGTGTGATAATAAGAGTTAGCCATGTGTCTAACCATTACCACAATGACACGGTATCGATGAGCATGCATGACATGCTGAAATTTCTGCAACCACTGGGTGATAAAAAATCTGTGACTTAGGGTGAATCTTTGCGGCTCAGGCGGCCAAGGTGCAAACCCCTCCCATGTGAACCCCAAGGACTTGAGTTGGGGTGGAGTGGGGAACAAAAAAACAAAGTGTGATTTCTCAAGTGGTGACAGTCACGGGTACCAATGCTAATACTACTTGGTTACTATATTTTCTCATTAGCAGGAATTATACATTTAATTTATGTATAATTAATGGTTAATGAAAATAAAATGTCATTTCCCCCATCCTCGTTCACAGAAACTTGGGTGAGGTCCCAGAGTGGAGAAGGGGTCAGGTCAGGAGAACATGTGGCTCCCTGCCATTTGACCCTGCTGCTTTCGACCTGGGTCCACTGTCCTGGCTTCTGTTCTTTCCAAAGCCTAGCTGTTCTACCTTTTCTTTAGACCTGGAACTATTCTTCCAGAACTTGACTCTTACTTCTTAGAGTTAATTTGCTGTTTCTCTAGAGCCAGCGGCTTCCTCAGCTGTAGGACTCCCAGCCTGAAGTCATGGAACAAGGGGTGAATGTGGATACAGAAGTTTCCAGCCACCAAGTGGCTGTGTGTTGTGGGCTCTTCTATTTATTCAAATACATGAGAAGCAAAGAACACCTCCTACCACAGGTGTATGACTTCAGAGAGATGAAGTATCTACTGTATGAGATTAGGGACTTTGATTCTCTGCTAGATTCAAAGCGCCAACCATACAACACAGAGCAGGAATCGATGAATATTTGTGGTTTAATGAATTCTGTATCTGAAAACACTTTGTAGAATGCAACAGGCATTACTGTACCCATTATACCCAGGATGCAAAGGATTGCTCTCTACTCTTACCCCTCAAAGTTTTGTCTTGGTCTTGAGTTATCCTTTTTCCTTTGAACCTAAATCTATGCTGGAACCCAGTCAATTTGCCTGCTTCCCCTAATGTCTGATTCTTGAAATCAGAAGCGTCACCTTTCTTAAACGGAGGGTGAGTGGGTCCATATAAGCAGCATGGAGAGCAGGAGGATATCCGTTATTTCTTTTGTCCTCAGCATATATGTCTACATTCAATAGCTCTAAATTGGTGCTGAGATGAGCATCCCTAGTCTTATGCAGAAACAGAGCTGTCGAACACCAAGCAAATGTTTTCCAAAGAGCCCAGTTAAGAAAGAACTCGGGGTGCATCCCGGTGTAGCAGCTGGGTCACTGCCTCCAGAGGAGCACAGTTCACATACAACCCAAGAGCTTGGATTCACATCTGGGAGGGGGAACAACCGAGATAAACAATTAAATAAAAATAAAATGCTTCCTCCTCTTCCTGCCTGCCTGCCTGCCTGCCTGCCTAACTTGTCTTCATTCCTGCCTGTACCTTTCCTTTAAAAAGAAAATAAAGAAAGAATTCAGGGTGAGACACCCTTGTAGCTCAGGCAGCTAAGGTGCAGCCCATATAAAGACCCACCCCCCAATAAAAAAGAACTCGGGAGCCAAAGGCACAGAGGTGAAGAAATAGAGGGAAATGATATTTCTTTAGAGAACAGAGACCCCTGAGCAACTTTGGGACACTGTTACAACCCGTAAGGACAGCTCTAAATTCTTAGTGGAACCGGGGCCCTCATGCAGACACCGGTCTTTGAGGTTAGCCGTGGGAAAGTTGGCGGTGGGCACAGCCTGGTGTCATGGAGTGATTCCTACGTGCTGTGCTCTGGGTAAGTGAAGAACCGAGAAGGAAGCCTGAGGGGTGGTGACATTTGCTGGAAGTTACGAGTTTCAGCTGGGGATCACAATTTTTCATCTAATCCACAGGACTAACGGTTTCCAGGCAGAGGAAATAGTCTCCCACTTGCTTCCAGGGGGCGTGGGAACAGCCTCGTCTGCCTCGGCGGCAGACGGCTGGAAAGCGCGGAGCTTCTGCTGACTCCATGCCCTGGTCGACACTGCCTCTGGAGGTCGCTTTAGGTATCGCGGCTCCCTTTCACCATATTCTGACTCCTTTTTCTCCGTAGGAATAGACTTTACATAATTATTATTTTAAGTTAATATTTACTGAGGTCACTTTGATCTACAAAATAATACAAGCCTATATGTACAAGTTCACCATTCCTCAGCTATATGACAACACCAAATCACAGAAAACCCTTCACCGCTGCCCACTGCACTCTGCTCCTGCCGGCCCCACCCCATTCTCCACTGGTAACCTCAGTTCTATTATCAATGTCCAAGGGCTGGTTTTTGTTTTGTCTGTTCCTTTGTTTGTTCCTTTCTTTATAGTCCACGTGAGTGAGATAATCCAAGATTTGTCTTTCTACTTCTTCTGATTTCACTCAGCATAATCCCCTCTAGTTCCACCCACGTTACCATAATTTTGAGTTGAAACCTGTATGAATTGTAGTATTATGTAGTATGACTTGGAGTATTACCAGGCCCAGCGTGGGGGCACTGGCCCTAAATGAACTCTGCAAAACTTCACTACACAGGTCTGAACATGATTTGAGGAGGGATCAGAACTGTGAAAAACCAAGGTGCCTTCCTGCACAGCCCTTCTCCCATCAGATCTTTAGTTGACTTTTGAAGAAGTCTTTTGTCTCTGCAGACCCCCTCCAGGAGGCATTTGAAGACTTTTTTTTTTTTTTTTTCCTTATTTATTTTTTCCAGCCTTGGGTCTGGAGGCCAGGTTCCCGGGAGGCCCTTATAACCCGCTCTTAGCCCCTGAGCCACAGGGCAGCGGAAAGCTCTTTTCTGGAAACGCGCTGTCAAAGCAGCTGGCGCCTTCCCCACCCCAGGTCCCAAACCCTGGGCCCTTCTGTTCTCAAGGAGAGGTGGGAGTCAGGTGAAATGTGAAGACACAAGGATCCCCCAAAAGTGATGCCAGCGTGGCTGGGGGCGTGCAGAGCAAGTAGGTGGGTGAGCACGGGCTGAGGGATGAGAAGCGGGAAGGTGGAGGGCCAGGATTCCCGGGTCGGGTCGGCATCCCGTGTCCTCAGAACCCAGCACATCACCACACAGCACTGGGCGACCTCGGGGAATGTCTGGGGCAGTCAGGCTGGGTAAACCTGGAAGGACTCCAAAAGGAGGGAGGGGAAAGGGGCGGCTAGGCGGAGTGAGGTCAGTTAAGGACACGGTCCCATCTAGGCCTGAGGCGTCTGGGCCAATCAGAAGCCAGTGTCGTACCCCACACTGGCGCACGGCAGTAGCGAGCGCCCAGCACTAACCCCAGTCACCAAAGCCAATCGGAGCGCTGCTCTGGGGAAGGGGCGGGACTTTCAAAAGGCGGAGTCAGAGAAAGCGGTACTGCCACGCCCCCTCCCATGACAGTCAACTGGGAGAGCCGACTCCCAAGGCGACACTCATCACTGCTGCCCTCCTCCTCTTGGGAGACAGAGACATACCTAACTTTGCCCCGAGCACACGTGGCATCCCAACGACCCCCTCAGATGGGAACCCGCATTTACAGAGCCTAAGTGGGGAGAAGAAACTGTTTTCCTTCTACAGGGAATGATTAAGCCAGAGCAGTGGTGAAAACATCCCACATTATCATTTCTCCTGGACTGACTGCCTGCGCCTTCCCACTTAGGACTTTCAGGCGCCAGCGTCTCTGGAGTCTGAGTTAAAAGGTGTACAGGCAGTGGGGACAGCAGGAGGGGAGCAAGTCAAATAGATGGATAAGATGGACACACTGCCAACCTGGCTTCCCCCTGCCCCAGTGGTGTGGGTGCAGGGACCATAATTCTCAAGGGGCCATGCCAGCCGCAACCAGAGGAACTAAGGAGCTACCACTGAAGGAGAGGAAGTAACCCTCAGCTTGCTTAGAGGCAGATGCAAGGAGACCCCGTCCTGGTACCCCAGAACAGTGCTGGAGGCTGCAGTCACGTTCCCAGCCTTTGACACATCTGTCATTTTAACCAGGGGCTACCTTCCTCCCCGAGGTTGGTTACTCATGCACTAGTGCCCTCCCTAAAACCAAGCAGCCATTTTTTGGACTGAAGTGTTAGAGGTTACTGCGTATTGCTACTGTCTAGGCACCCATCGGAAGAGAGGTCAGACCAGAAGCAGTCAGAGTGCAGGTGACCCTGGAGCAGAAATGGGGCTACTTGAAGGCCCAGGAAGGAGAAAGGAAATGGGAAAAGTGTCATGCCTTATTAAATATTTATTGTTTTATGTAGACTGACTTTGAGGTAACTCAAACCAGTAGGCTGATTAATGTTCAAGTTGCTTAGTTCAAAAACCTATAGAGAGGACATCACTTTGAGAAGAAAAAAACAAATCAAATGATTACCAGGCAGTCTCCCCTTGCCAGCAATTTCAAAAGTTGAAGCTTCAAGCTTCATGCCTCAGGAAATGGTGACAAGAGCTGCGTGAATCAGAGACTGAGACAGTGAAGGTTCTGCTGGGGAAGTAAAGAACCTTATCGTGTGAGAGGTAGGATGGAATGGTGGGAAAACCGTGACGGTCATTTCAGAACCCAATGGGAAGAGATTCTGGGAACGTGAAAGAACCTGGGAGATTTGGGAAGCCAAGGAATCCAGCTTGTCCTGAAGAGCAAGTGCTGGAGACAGAGGCAGGCCAGGCAGGTCAGGGACAGGGACGCAAGGGGAGAACGGAGGGGGACCGCAGGTGAAGCAGGGAGAGGGGTAAGCGGAGACGCCCACGGAGAGGTCAGCGACCCCAGGTCCCACACATCAGAAGTTGGGTTTGTGCTTCTTGAGCTCCACCATAAGGTGGTGAATGTTGATGAGCTCAGCTCGGGCAGGCAGGGCTCGGAGCTGCGGCTGAGACAGGACCCGGTGGAAGCGATGGTAGAGCTGAATCAGCTGCGTCAGTGCGCCCTGGGCAGAGAAAGTCATGGAGGGATCAGATAATGGGGCGGGGCTCGGGATGATGATTAGGAACCAAGTTAGGCTCATCCAGAACTTTGGGCAGAGCTGGTAGTTGAGGAACAAGGGTCCCCTGGGTGATATTAAGACCCGGGAAAAAGGGAAAAGTTAGTGTTGGGGGTGGGTTGCAGATCACCTGGATGATACTGGTTCCATTTCTGAAGTTAGTGAAACTCCGCATTACATCCTGACTTAGGGACTCCACCGATGATTTCCAGGAACTACCAAAGCCACGGATCAGCTGAGTGACACGAGCTGACAGCAGGAGGAAAGGGATAGTGTCAGAGAAGCACTAAGCTAAGTGATCGGTGACCTCCCCAAGGCACAGCCATCCTTACCACCCACCTATTCTTTCCTGCTCTGCTCCATCACCCAGGTAACCTGCATCCTCATTCTGTCCACTACCTCACCATCTCCATACCTTCTTCCCCTCGAAGTCGTTCGGCCTGTCCACGCTCAATCAAAGTCTCAGCCTCCTTCACAAATGCCACGAGACCTCCAAAAGGGGGAGACAGCAACTCTTCGATGAATTCCTGGAGAAACACACAGGTAGTGTTGTGGTGTCAGCATACTTTCCCAATTCTGGCATCACGACCAGCTAGGTTCTGACAACATCTTCCACAGCAAAACCCTGGAAAGTTGAAGATATTGTCGGTCTCACAAAAGGTAGGGTTCCCCCATCCACGTCATCCATACACACATCCATGTATCCATACACTAGATTTGAGCTGGGAGCAGAGCAACAAGAAACTGGGGTCAGGGCTAGAACCAGCGAGCTGGGCATCTGGGAGCGACAGGGCTACCGGAAGGCACATGATCATGGTAACTATGATATCAGGAACCTGAGCCTGCTGCCAGCCCTGAAAAGGAAAGGCAGGCCTGATTCTCTTGTGAAGAGTCTCAAAGATGTGCCGATGTAGACCCAGATGACTGGCAACTCTCAGCTACTGTAAAAGCAGAGGCAGATTCTGAGGGAAAATATCTTCAACCCCAATTCAGACTCATCAAGCAGAGAACTCAGAGGTCACTGGACACAAGAAAGCAGGCGGCACTGAGCATCAGAATAGACTGTAAGCAGTGAACTCCAAAAATCCAAAGACTGCCAACACGAGAATTGTTACATACAAAGCAGTTGTACATCTTGCCTGAAATGGTCACAGAAGTTAAAAAGATAAAAAGGACCGAATGATAGAATCGGAAATGGGTAGACTTGGAACAAAAGAGAATGTTTTAGAAATGATTAAAATACAAGATTTCCTAATTTTAACAAGGTCACTAGGTTAAGTAGATTAGAAACACACGATGAATGATACATAGCAAATTGGAATTTATAACAGAAGACATGATGCAGAACGCAGCAGAGGAGATGGAAAATTTTGAGGTGCTAAGAGGTACAGAAATCTAGGCAGTGATCACTGATGTCTGAGAAAAAGAGCCAAGAAAACATCCTGTGTTCCTGATGGAAGTGCACACCACTAACTCCCAAGTATCTTTGTTAAAAAAAAAACAAAAAAAAAACTAATTGGAATCTAATCAAGTCCTTACATCTAATTACACATTTATGGGAAAAGAATAGTTTAGCCACCCCATGGAATGCAATCAGCAAAATCCAGACTGTACATCATTCTACGTAACAAATGACTTGGGGGCTCAGTTTCTTCACAAATAAATTGCGGAAGGTGGGGCAAAGATGGAAGGAAAGTCTATAGATTAAAAAGAGATATATGTGGACCATATATGCAGATCCTATTTTGAACCATAAAAATCATTTCTGAGAGAACTGAGGAAAAACGACTGCTAGTTAAGTATGGTCATTTTTTAAAAGTGTGATAAGGTATTATAGTTTTAAAAACACAGACTAAACCAGATGAAGTGAGAGGATTTAATTCAAAATACTGGAGGGGACACAGGAGGAGGATATGCTGTGGGTGCTGATACAGACAGAACTGAGCTCTTACCGAAGATCTGTGATGGTACCTGGGTGCACTGTGCTATTTTCTACATTAGCACAGACATCTGAACTTTTCCTCAATAAAAAATTACAACAACATAGCAACAATGGAAGAGGGGGAATAAAACAAGAGAAAAAACACAATAACAGAACTCAACATGTATAGTAAGGTCTGGTAAGAGGAAAGTGAAAATTTTATTCCCATTTAAAAACAAATATTTTCTATTTTCCCCACAAAATATCCACTTACATCAATTGAAGACTATCAGGTAACTAATAAAAGACTAAGGAAACATTCCGAAGAATGGGTCTTTCTATGATTCAGAAATCCTTACCTGTGATTGTGTGATTTTGGGCAGAGATTCAATAATCACACTCAGGCGCACACTGGTGGCCTAGTGGATAAGTCCGCTGCCTCTGACCAACGCAGTTCATATACGTCCCAAGGACCTGAGATCGTGACCCTGGGCTTCGGGGAGGGGAGGTGGCAGGTGGAGGAACACAACCAAGATGAACAACTAAATAAAAATAAGTAAAATGCTTCTTCCTCCTCTCTCTGCCTGCCTGTCTACTCACCTTCATGCCCGCCTGCACCTTTCCTTTGACAATAGACAGAAAGATAACAAATAATCAAATGCAATCTATTAACCACTGTTTAAATGCAATAATCCTCTCGCTCCTAACAACGTAACAGTGAAGGGCACAGGGAATAGTTCAGCTAACAGAGAAGACCTTCCCAGCAACACACAGGTACCAATCACCTGTAACAAGACTAGTCAAAACTGAAATGTGTTGTAGACAGAAAACACACACCACACTAAGGAGATTTTACATGGGAAATTTTTAAAAATCATATTTTTTGTTGATATGTTGAAATAATGTGATATAGTGGTTTAAATAAAATACATTATTCATTTCATCTGTTTTTAGTTTTTGAAATGTAGGTACTAGAAAATGCTCTCACATGACTCACACTGCTACTGAACAGCACTGGTCTAGACTTGGATGAATGTTCTTTAAAATTTTCTATCCAGCAAAAGAGAACACTCTGGTTGTAGAGCAGCCAGAGGGAAACAGTGCTTTGCTAGTAGTCTCTCTCACACAACACAGGCAGCAGCCCAGCAAAGGAACAGGGGTCATAGGACAGCTGACGCCTCACCCAGGCCAGTCCCATGGCACCTAAACTGCACTCAGCAGAGCAGCAGCTCAGTGCAGCACTGGGAGGTCAGGGGTCGAACAAACCACTCCAAGCAGAGCTGCCACCCCCACAGACAGCCGAACTGTCCAGATGAAGACTGGTTTCCTTTCTCACCATCTCTAATTACAGTGGGCCCTCACCTTCCCCAGAGTCTGCCTCCACAGATCCAGTGCACCATGGATGGAGACTATGCACTACTATGTAGGTAGGCTGGTGGATGGTTCCATCGGCGCTGAACATGTGCAGACAATTATTGCCACCAAGCTCTAAACTACACCTATAACAGTTCCATTGTATAGGTACTATAAGTAATCTAGAGATGATTTGAAGTATTAGGGAAGTTATGCATACGTTAGATGCGAATACTAGAACATTCCAGATAAGGGACTAGAGTATCCGTGGATTTTGGTATCCCCGGAAATCCTGAAACCAATCAATGATCCCCTGTGGATACCAAGGACTAATGTACATGTTTCTTTTACTAAAAAGATAGGACAGAATAGTAAAGTTGTACCTACCACTACTCAGATCCCAGAAGGAAAAAGAAGAATGGAGGAAAAGCAATGTTTAAAAAGATAGCTGGGAACTTTCCACTTAACGATAAAAAATAAAATTCAAAAACCCAGGAAACATGAGCTATCAAACAAAATAAAGAGAAATCCATTCCTAAACATATTGCAGTAAAACTCTGGAACACCAAAGAGAAAAGATCTTAAAGAGTATGGAAGAGAGCAGACTGCCGCCTAAGGAACAGTAACTAGAAAAGCGGCAGACTTCTGCTGCTGCTTTAAGCCAGCAGTGGAAAATCACCTTCTAAATATTGAGAGAATTTAACTATTAACTAAGAATTTGACAAAAAACTACCAAACTATGTGTTTTGCTTTCATTTCGTTATATCTCCTGATTGTTCTCACCAACTCAGGATGCAAACCCAGGTCCTTGGGATGCATGTGGACTGCGCTTAGGCCAGAAGCAGCTGACCAAACCACTACTCTACCAGGGCAAGCTGATAAACTTGCGTTGTTTTGTTGTTTGCTGTTTTAAAGGTAAGGGGCAGGCAGCAATGTAAGTGAGTAAGCAGACAAGAAGAGAGAGGAGGAAAAAGCACTTAATTTTATTCAGTCGTTTATCATTGATTGTTCCTCCTGGCCTGTGAGGCAAGACGCACAAAAGACACAGGACACACAGAAAATGAAAGGTGGGAGAATAAAATCCAAATGTAACATTAATCATGATTAAAGTAATAAATTAGAAGACAGAAACAATTCAATTGGATTTTTCAAGCCAGAGAATTGCTATGTATCAGAGTAAAAATGTAAAAGCACAAACAGTTGAAAGTAAAAGAATCTAAATAGGTAAATTTAATCAAAATAAAGCTGGAAGAGCTAGGTTAATATCAAATATAATCAATTCTAAGACAAAAATCTTACGGACAGGGCACACGCTGGTGGCCTGGTACATGTGGGAGGAGTCCCACACACATCCTAAGGTCCCCGGTTCAAGACCAATGTGAATGACTAAATTAAAAGAAATAAAACACATCTTCCTCCCTGCACCTTTCCTTTAAAAAAATAAATTAAGTGTTTAAGAAAGTGGTTGGCTACATGGTCAATATATAGTTAACAGCATTTCTATACAAGAAAAAAACTAAGCTAATATTTAAATAACAACTTTATTTAAAGGATAAATACTTTTTTTTTTTTTTTAAGTTGTATTGGAACATTGCTATGCTGGTTATTCACAGATTATCTGCTATTGCTTTCATGCTAGAATGACAGAAGTGAGTAACTGTCTACAAAGCCCTACAAAGCCCATTCTGGCGTTTGTTTTCCTTCCCACAGTCCCAGGTCTGGAAGCCTGGTCCTTGGGCTTTACATGGCCTGAACCTTAGCCACTGAGCCACCAAGGTGCTACCTTAAGGACAAATTCTAAAAGACCAGAGTAGAAAAATCCAAGCAATGAGAAAAAAGTCGTCATTATTTCTCGTAACCCCTAGTATTATTCCTAGTCGTTATTCCTAAATAAGTGTAAACGTAGGCACGCCCTGGGGGAGAAGTAGTATCGGCCACTGCCTCCTACTGAACACAGTCAACAAACATCCCAAGGACCCGAGTCTGTGTCCCAAGTCAGGAAGAACAGCCACGACGTACAACTAAGTCAAAAAATAAATAAAATGCTCCCTCTTCTCTCTTCCTGTCTGCCTAGTCACCCTCATTCCTTCCTGTACCTTTCCTTTAAAATAAATAATAACTAAAAAATAAATGTGAATTTATTCCTAGTAGGAATAACTACAATAATTCCTAGCACACTAGAGATTAAAAGGAATTTTCAAAACCTGATAAAGTCTACAAAAAAAACCTACAGCAACATTACTTTTTCTTTTCTTTAAAAGAGGAACAAAAGGAAATGGAGATGAAGCGTTTAAGGAAGGAAGGATGGGCAAGGAGGAAGAATTATCTCTGTCTGAGCAGCTGTTTACTCTGGAGTTCTGCCCCAGCCCCAGGCCTCAAAGCCAGGTCCCCAGGCCTCAAAGCCAGGTCCCCAGGCCGTATGTGTGCAGTGTGCACACCCACGCTTCAGCTCCTGCGCGACAGACACACCCCAGCAACATTATATTTTTAAAGGGAAGGTGCAGGCAGGAATGAAGGCCAGGAAGGCAGGCAGGAAGACAGAGGAGGCAGAATCATTTTTCTATTTAGTTGTTCATCTTGGCTGTTCGCTCCAGCCGCAGGATGTCAGCCTGGGTCCTTGGGGTCAGCTGCTCTATATGTGGTGGCCTCCTCTAGGCCGCCAGGGCACACCAGTAAGAAAACAGAATGCTTACAAACATATATGCACCAAATGAAGGAGCATCAAAATATATTAAGCAAGCATTATTTTTGTGCTTTATATGGTGACCTTTCTGTTTAAATGGCCCACAGGGGAAAGTGCTGAAATGTGTCCGTAAGTGTCTTAGAGAAAAAATACATGTATTACATATGCTTTGTCCAGACCTGAGTTGCAGTGCTATTAGCTGTGAGTGTAATATGATAAATAAACAATATACATACATATTTTTTTAAATGGAGAGGGAGCCCATGTATGGACAAGAAATTTTAAAAACACAAGCATCAATTCTTCCAAGTTGATTAATGTGATCCTAAAAATCCTTAGTTTATCTTTTCAGGTGAAAACTTGTAAGTCGAGGAGTGGCCTTGGTGGCTTACAGAGCGGGGTTGCGGATCATAAAAATTTATATAAAGAATCAAAAAGTAATACTCCAGATCCTGATAAAAAAAAAAAAAGGAGGTAGGGGGATTTGTCCTATAAAACATAATAATTCATGTTCATCCCAAGGTCCCAATGGCCAGGTTTTTGTCCGAGGACCAGTGGACCAGTGGCGACCAAGGTGAGCAACTAAATAAATAGAATGTGTCTTCCTTCTCTCTCTGCCTGCCTGCCTGCCTGCCTGCCTCTGCTCGCCCTCATTCCAGCTGCACCTTTCCATTAAATAAACAATAAGCAAACAAATCACTCGTTTTGGTGTATTTATAGTGCCCCCATTTTCCAAAGCAAAAGCACAATGAACACAACGTCTAGGTCCAGCAGGTGTCTCTGTGTGAGGCAGGGAGTGGGGTGAGGAGGGATTCATACTGTGACGTGTGCTGGGTTCAAATCATTTAAAAAACACAAGACAATCAAATAGACCAATAACAACAGCACGCTGTGCACTGAGTCAGAATCCCACCTCTGTGTCCGAAGCCTGTCAGCCGCCGCTCTACACACACTGAGCGGAAACAACACACATGACTCCCTTTTCTTGCCCCACACACCGTACCTGTGTCCGGGCATTGAGCAGCTGCTGGAAACTCTCAACCTCTTTGCTGTCATCTGCAGCCCGCTCCTAGGGAATGACAAGAGGAAATCTCAAGTTTGGGAAGAAACAGCCCTTCGCTCAAGACAGCACCTGCTCTTCACATTTACTGCACTGTGATGCTGTGATTCCAAGAATAAACCAGGACCACCAGCAACATAATCCGGGCCCTCATGCAGCTAACAGGCAAGCAGAGAGACAGGCAGCAGCAGCATCTGTTACCATGAGCACGCCCAGCATCATATCATAGTTGTTGATGAGAAACACCAGCTGCTCCTTCCTTGAGGAGAATTCAGCTGCCACTCGGAGGACAAAATTCTCCACTTCCACCTGAAAAAGCCAAGAGGCAGAGGTGACAGGAAGGCAGGGCAGCGGCCCCTCCCCACACTGCCCACTGCAGCAGCCCTGCAACGACGGGGCCTCTCCCAGCACACCCTCACCTGTAGCTGCCCCAGCAGCTGCATCGTGCGCTCACTGGGAATGGTCTGGTTGATGCTGACGAGCGCAGAGGAGAACTCTGCGTATCGGCGTGTGATCTGCAAGAAAGTGGGAAGGAAAATCACAACAATCCCCTGGCCCAACACCAACTCTCAACTGACTCAGAACTGGCCAACTAAGCGGTGTGACTTCCACCTCTGAGCCTCCATCAACAGTGTCCAACCCACCAGAGTCTACCACACTCCTGGGCGGCGCCCCCTTGCGTGGTGGGGCTAATTATCCAGTCAGGTCCATGACACGACTATGCACTGGCCTAATCCCAAAGCAAAGCTTAGAGCCCTGCCTTTCATGAAACCCAGTTACCCTCGCCCTCCCTCACATAGTGGGGCCGGGTATCAAGCCCCCCGAGGCGCTGCGGGTCAGTGCTCCGGACGCTCTGGACATTCATCTCCAGGATCAGCTCAAACCGTGGCCACAGCAAGGCAAGCACTTGCTCCCAGTACCTATGGGTTTAATCAGAATCAGACATCAGCTGGCAAGAATGGGAGCTGGGCAGGGGTTAGGGTTTCTGTGGGGGAAACCTGATCAACAACTGATGGAGGGAGAAGGTAGGACTGGGCATGAAGTGTTGAGTCAGAAACCAGTAGCACAGCCTGCAAGCAGATAAGTGGGACAAGGGTCAATGGTATCAGATCAGTCGGAGCCCAAGGGTCAAGGCAGAGTCATATAAGACTGAGAGTTGAAGGCCAACAGGGAAGCAAGGACCAGAACTCAGTGACCTGTCCAGGGCGGGAACATCTCTCTTTGCTGCAATGTTACGGAATCGTAGGACGATGTGGATACAGAGAAAAACAGCAATGGCATCATAGCAGTCGGCGAGATATGATTCCAAGTGTTTCTGTGATTTAGAAGCAGGCAGAGAGATGAAAGAGAATGTTACCTTGTGGTTCCCAGTAGCTATGGTCAAATACACATCCCCCTCCTTCCTCCTCACTGGCCATTTGAACAGTTCTACTGCCATGCTCACGAGCATCTAAGAGCATAAGCCTATCACAGAATTCAAGACTGAGCACCAGGTTTAGGAGCCCCTGTTTTCAGGTGCAATTGCCTGACTATGGATCAGTCGTGGGCATAGACTCAGAGACCTCAAGCTTAGGGGGTGTCATAGGGGAGTCACACAGCGAGTACGAGGCTTGGATATTTTAGAATGAGAGAGGGTCCTGGCTTCAGCACCACCAGAGCTACGACCCCACTATGGCACTGATGAGGACTGAAGGGGGCTAGGATCACAGGAGCTAAGGGGTCTTACCAGGGTCATGCTGAGTGTACGGCCCATGACAGCATGGAAGAGATCATGTGCAGCCGGGCCAGACACAACAAAAAATTCACAGATGAAAAGATATTCACGGCAGGAATTGTCTAGGAGGGCGTAGTGCTGGCTGCGGAAGAGGGCCTCAAATGGATACTAGGATGGGCAGGGTAGAGAAGAGAGACAGAGGGATGGACCCCACACTGACCACCCAAGAAATGGCTGGAACACCAGCAAACCTGGGTATTGAGAGCTCAGTACTTCCCACCTAACCCAAGTCTAGGCTGTGAAAGAGCATCATGAGTGGGTACTGAAGAGGGGCACGAGACAAGCCCATCCTCACCTGCTGCTGGCAACTCCTGCATCCACCCCTACACCTGCTTCAGAACATGGCATGCCCTCAGTCCTTCTCCCTTCAGCGTGCCCTTAAGTCAATGGTCCCAACCCTCTCACATCACAGAGCACCAGGGTAACGAAGGTCACTCCCAGGTCACAGAGGATTGGTAAAGGGTCTGGAGGATGGGAAGCTTTACTCTGTGTTTAGCTTCCCTGGCCCCGACCCAGGCTCAGTGCCCCTCTGACCGAAGCTTGTTCTTCCTCCTACCCTCTGTTCTCCGCGCTGGGCAGTATGGGGCACCAGGATGGGGGCCTCCAGTTCAGTGGGGGAGATGACAGAGCCACGGGTGCCCAGGGTGAAGATGGTGTTCCTGCTGCGGAGGGATGGCTTCGAGAAGAATCGTGAAAGGTCAGAATCAGGGAAAACAATAAGATTGTAACTGTAACAAAGACAGACTCTAGACCCTTGGGAACCCTCAGCAGCCAGAGATGTCCCCTTTGCCCAGTACCGGGGCCCCACTTCACCTCACACCTGTGAATGGGCTTCAGGGAGCCCCCATCTCCCATGCCCCTCAGTATTATCTGCAAAGTTATGCGTCCAGATAATGTGTGCATTTTTCTGGGTGGTCATAGCCTTCATCAGGTTCTCAAGTTTTGGTCCCACAGGAGAGTAAGCGATAATGCCTTGGAGGCTGGAGCCAGAAGCCTCCTAACTCTCAGGGACTAGCACAAGGGTTCTCCACTCTAGGATATCTTTCTTTGCTGTATCTTCCACACCCATTAGGTCATCCTTTTCGGCAACTTCTTCATACTAGAAAAAAGAAAAGAGAAAAGAGAACTGGCAAACCATCCACAGCGTCATAAAAACATCTTTTTCCAGAGTCCCTCCTTGTCCAGGGGTGGTCCCTCCTCCCAGTCTGAGTTCTCAGCAATACCTCTCTCCTTGGTCTCACCTGGACCTTCATAAGCCGCCCCAGGTAAGAGCGGTAATACGACAGGTATATCTTGCTCAGTGTCTCCACATATTCATCCCTGATCTCCTTCGCTGTCGCTCGCTCATTACCCAGCAGGAACTGATAGAAGAATCTGGAGAGACCAGGACCAGTCAGTCTCCCTTCCTGCCCAAGACAGCAGACATGACAGTGCACTGCTCAAGAGCTCAGAGGTCATCCCCAGCCCCTCCTTGTACTTCACCTGTACTTCAGCAGGGCTGTCTGGGGGATCTGATAGTTGGTCATTGGTTTTCTGAAGGAATAAATCTTCTGAAGGATAAATTCTCGGATCTTCGTCACTGCCTGGACATGGAAGATCAAACACAGGGCCATGAAGCAGCAACCCTCCTACTGTCTGGGAGACTGCAGGAAGTGACAAACGTTAAGGATACAAAGACAGAGGGTGGAGAATATCTCCTGAGCAATTTAAGATTGAGGGGAGCCCAGAGATGTGAGAACGAGCTCTGCCAGGTCATAGGCAGGGTGAAGTTTTGAGGTTAGGCTACTGCCAGAGAAATGCAGGGTGAAGGTCTTGGAGAGGCTGGTTCTAACAGTCTCCAGGGTCTCCGCCCAGCCCCCACCTTGACCCGGAGCCGATCAAGCACGCCTCTGACATCCGCACAGGCGGCTGTGCCTCGAGCCTCCTGTTCTCGGACGGCAGCTGCCTTGGCATCCAGCTCCTGCAGCTGCTCCAGGAATCTGGGCTCTGTCACTGGCGCCTCCAGAATTGCCCTGGGAAGCAGGGACAGTTGGGATGGGTCAGGAGAAAGACCAGAAACCCCTGAATCCACACCATATCCCTTACATCTAGCCTCTGTCTCCTCTCCCTTCTCCCACTGACCCATTTAGTTAGACTATATGCAGCAAGTTTTCTGTTCGTGGACATCCCTCCCACCCCACACACATATAAGCCTTGGAACCTGGATGATCCTAATCTCTGATGCCTAAAGTATGCACTAAGGTTAGAAAGAGTGGTCAACCCAACCATCAGTTTTTGGAAGGCCAGCCATCTCCCTGCTGTAGACATGGTGACACTCCAAAGTGGTGACTCACGTGACTAGAGCAGAAGGCACTACCAGACCATCAACAAGCTCCCCAAGTTTCCCCCGAACTGCCTGGCGGTTTCGAAGCCGAATGTTCATGGCTCCAGACTGTTCCTGCAGAGTCCGGATCTCAGAGCTGATGGAACTGAGGTCACTCTGAAAAGCTCCCAACATCTGCTCCATGCGCTGGGAAGGGAAAGCCAGAAGATGCTGGCGGAGTACCAAGTACCGCGAGGTTGGTAAGGGTCAAGAGAGTCACCTAAGTTTATTGGTGAAGGGTCCAGGAATTATCAGTTCATAAGGGAGGCAGGTGATGAGGGAAGAGTACTCCAAAGGTCACTGGCAAATAACATTAGTTATGGTACTAACAATAAAAAATACCATTGAAGTCATCCTAAAAGTGACTAACAGGCCCCCACTTGAGGGTGATGACCTTAAATTGGCAACAAAGACCACTGACACTGATTCAGTGTGATGAGGGTCAGGGGTCAGGGTCACTAACCTCCAGGACAGCATCGCAGGCTGTGATCTGGTTGTGCAGAGATGCTATGTTCTCACTCTCTTGGATATCTGGCCCACAAAACGTCAAGGAGCCTCACTATGAAGACAGATACTCAGACCCACAGGATCTCTCCAATTTCTCTCTGAGGTGTCAGAAACCTCAGAGAGATGTCAGCCTTGGCTGGGTTATTTGCACCATGCTCCACAAAATCTCCATTTTAATAATACCCCTTCAGCATGCCCTGGTTAGGTGAATTGCCTCTGAAGGAAGACAGGCCACACACTCCTGGGTTTGAGTCCCAGTTCTGGGGGGAGGGGAACGGGACAACCAGTGTGAACAATTAAATAAAAATAAAACAAAATGATTCTTCTTCCTCTCTTCCTACCTACACCTTTCCTTTAAACAAGCAAACAAACAAAACCTTTCTTTTGCTGGAGGATACAATCCCGAATGGATTTCTGCTCAATCTGTTGTAACTCCAACTCAACCTGCTTTGAATAGTGACGGAGATCCACACCCTGGGAGAACATAAACGGGACAGGTCAGGAAGAAATTACAGCGAAGGAACACTAGAACAAAATCAACAAAGGACTAGAGGGCAAGACACCATTGTTATTAGAATGAAAAGTTGTTCCATTTATTGTTTTTCTTTAAGGGAAGGGTAACTGTAGGGGTAGATTAGTATAGCGGAAAGCCTCACCGTTTTAAGAGCTTCCTTTACTAACTCATCCTCCAGATTTGCCTGAATATGAACTGGAAATAGAAGTTTATCATAAGGGTCCAGGACCACAGCACCCTCTCCCCACACTGAACATTTACATGTCAATTCCTGCCTTATTACTTCCAGCCCCCATGCCTCTCAGATTATGGGTGCACCCACTTGGTACTATTACTTACCATCCACTTCATCCAGGATAAATTCATCAGAGGTGATGTCCAAGTCTCCAAGTTGCAACGGTTCTTGAAGACCAGGCCCACCTCCCTGGAGAGGAACAGGTTAATGGAAGAGGATATAGGGAAAGACGGGTAGAACAAAATACAATCCTTCAAATGTATGGAGGGGCTAGAGGGTATTTTTACTGGGGAGACATGGGTAGTGAGTCAAAGCATTCCAAGAGATTCACATTGCACCCAATATACTACTCGGGGTCACAGGCAACCCACAAAGAGTGGCTTTCTCTGAATAAGGAAATTCAAGAATTGCAGATAACAGAGCAGAATTGCTGTTAAATTCAGGATCCCCAGATACCTGATATCTTAAGCATTCTATCACAATCCTAGAGAATCATAGCCTTTCAAGAGATGTCAGTTAACACAGTTTACCTGTGTGCCAAGTGCCATTTTTTACATACAATCATTCACGTAATCTTAACTGACAACCCATATGGTAGTTCTTATTTTCTTCACTTTATAGATGTAAAAAATGATGGCACAGGGCGGTTAATTAACTTGCCCAAGGACACACAGCATGGTAAAAGGCAGACGAATTAGCATCCAGGCAGTCTGGCTCCAAAAGACACCTTCCTAACCTTTACACTACACTGCTTCTCTATTTCCCCCTAAATCTGGAGATTAATTGAAG
This sequence comes from Solenodon paradoxus, assembly GCA_004363575.1. Taxonomy (NCBI): domain Eukaryota; kingdom Metazoa; phylum Chordata; class Mammalia; order Eulipotyphla; family Solenodontidae; genus Solenodon; species Solenodon paradoxus. The sequence continues at coordinate 278,659 of RJWH01001702.1, forward strand.
TTAGCCTGCCACCCCCGCGCCGGAACTTGAATCTTGGCCATTCTGGTACCCGCTCAAATTCAGGTTTCATTGATCCCAGGACGGGGTATGGAGAACCAAACAGTGTCATCAGTACTAATCGATTTTCCATCTTTGAGCCTAAAGCCAGCCCAGGCCTTTCTGACGCGAGGACAACTGGCTGCAACTGTGGAGGAGAAACAGTCCCTCATTCTTACCAGTGGGCCTTCCTCCTCCTCCACGTCCGAGGCCCCAGCCCGCAATACCAGCTCCCGGGCTGCTGCCGCCATGGTCGCAGCGGCGGCCATTCCGCGCAGCCTCACTTCCGGCAGCTGTCAATCCCAGAGAGTCCGTTCCCGGGAATGGAATTACAAATCCTAGAGTTTTTCACAACAGAAAAATCACCCCAGATATTTGGGTTAAATTTTTTAACTCCAGCCTTCCCTTTTCAGCGCGGATCACTTCACCCAAATGTACATGGGGATTGGAAAGCTTAAGCACAAGCGCATCCCGGAACCTTGGCTGCTCTGGTATCCAAGGACTTTACGAGCTGAAAAGAGATCGCACCGGAAGTTGTGGTGCTCAGTGATTGGATCGTCCACATGTAGTTTCAGGAAGCGCCTGACCAAGATCGCTCCGCCTCTTCCGCCCGATGGCTATATAAGAGTATTGCGTAACTTCCGCTCTCCTTTCCACAGAAGGCCTACACGCCGACGCGGGCCGCCGCCATGGTAAGCTTGAAATGGGTGCCGGGTATCCGTTGACATCGGAACCGGGGCTGGGAAGGTCTTCTCTCAGGGCCCGAGAACGTTCTATTCTGGGGCCTGCAACTTTCTCTAGGGATCCTTGGTTTCCGTCCCTGCGAAGGGACGGCTTGGAGACGTTCATCGTGGGGCATAGGTGGGTCCGCAGTCATTTCCCGGGCGCTCGAAGGCAACGAGAGATTTGGGTGTGTGTTGGGCCCCTGCCCTCCACCACTCTCCCAGAGGTTGCATTTTCCCAAGTCGGAACACTTCGTGTGTCTCCTGTTTGCAGCAGTGAAGAGTTTGCTGTGAAAACCGGAGGGGGTGGCGGTGCTTCCTTGGTAACAAGCGTAACTTGGTTGACAGTGTGATTTCTCCCCGAATCTCCCTTAAGTCTCTAGTGATCCCCGAGAAGTTCCAGCACATTTTGCGAGTACTCAACACTAACATCGATGGGCGGCGGAAAATAGCCTTTGCCATCACCGCAATTAAGGTAAAGTGGGGGTGAGGAGTAGAGAATATAAATGAAGCCGGTTGTTTTTAAGCCATAGGCGAGGCAGGGTTAAAGAAACCAGACCACCTCAGCTGGGTAAAAAGAATGGTTTCAGGGAAAGATTTTAACCACTTGCCACATTAAAAAGCTAGTAATAAAAGTTAGAATATTCTCAGGTCAAGTCAAAATATTTCACTTAGAGGATGGAAAGTGGATTTTGTTGTTTGCCTAATGCACTATTTTGCTGGGTAGGCTAACCATAGGTGCCGTTTTTAAATAAGACAGTACTCTGTTTTATTTTCCGACTGTCAGTTTCCTCTTTAAAACCCAGGGTCTTCTGTGAGCAGGGCAAGCGGGACAATTAAGTTGCCCTGGGCCTGGCCTGTTGGGGTCTCAAAAGCCCGCTTGTTTTTGTCTGGGCCATCAGTCATGGATCAACTTGTGAGTTCCATTCTGAAGTTGATTTCTGCCTCACTTCCCAGTGCATGCCAACAGCAACCCTTCCTGTGGCATTTTTATGTCCGGGAAGTTGGTTAATTGTATGTGTTGCAGGGGGACTAGAAATGCCAACAGATTGAAGTGTGAAGAAACAGTTGGGAAGTGGGAGAGTGAGCGATACATCGCTCATTGTGGAAGTAACTGAATGTCTTCCTTTCCTACCACTGCAGTCTAGCTGGTGGGGCTGGGATAAGCACATCTTGTTCACAATCTCCAACTTGTGGTGCATGATAAGGATTTAAAGGACACTGATGCATGTCTTAGAGATAAGTTGAAAATTCAAAACCAAACATCTACCTTTGATTTATAAGGTATTTCAAATTTCTTTAGTTTTCATTTTGCCGTGCAGGGATCATAGCTCCTTAAATGATCTGTGGGAATATTGCTTTGTTTCTGTCAGTCTGAAACTAGAAGGCAGCCCAACTTTTTTCAAGGGCGACAGGCTTATGTGAGATCATTGTCAAAGATGAGTATGACTTAACAAGACGCTTCTGTTAACCATTTCTGATTATTGCTTTAGTTAAAAGTGTTACAATTTAACCCGCAGTTTCAGGTAATGAACCTTTTTCTTTATAATTTTGGTGTTTTATTGCAGTAACTTTACTTTACAAATACACTCAAACCTGTAGGTTGTCAGTGAGCTTTGTGATAAGAAATCTGAGGAAACCGGGTGCCTTGATTATCTCTGGGGGTAGGGAGGCTGTTCCAAGAGAAGGGTTTTTACTGTGTTTTTTGCTAATTGTGTGAACTCAGCAAAGGCAACTTTAGCTCTTCCCCTGATAAGAACTAAAACTTGGAGATGAACTTTTTGTTCAGGATCCAAAATAGGGACAATAGGGTAATACTTGTAAATTGGAAGGGCAGAGACTGGGGGGAGTGGGGCAGTTCCTCAAAAGATGTGGACAAAGTAATGGTTAGCAAGGTTAATTGGCCAATCAAAGACTGAAAGTTGACACAAGCAGAAGAGAGGTGGGGTTTTTGGGTTTTTTTTTTTTAATTTAGGGAAAGGTTCAGGCAGGAATGAAGCCAAGGAAGCATTTTATATTTTATTTAGTACACATTGGTCATTTCCCCTGGACATGGGATGCCAGCCTGGTTCCTTGGGATGTAGGTGGACTGTGCTTCAAAGGCAGCTGACCTAACTGCTATCCTACTAGGGTACAGCAGAATAGAATATATCTGTAAACAGTCTCATAATAGTTTGGTTTCCGGGGGCTATTGTAATTAGTTGCCATGGACTTGTTGCCTTAAAAACAAAACAAATGGAATTCTCTGGATTCAAGCATCCACAATCAAGTGTGAGCCCGCCGGTCTCCCACTGAAGGCTATTACAAATCCTGTCTTGTCTTCCTCTTCTGGTGATTGCCAGCGATTCTTCTTCCTTGTCTTGTAGCTGCAACACTCCCAGTTTTTTAGCTATGTTATCACATGACCTCCTTCCCTATGTGTTTGTAAGGATACGAAACCCACCCTCTTAAATTATGACCTAATTTTAACTAAATATATTACGAAGGCTCCTCTGATTCCAGTAAGGTCACAATTGAGGTTCTCGTTGAAAGTATTTGGGGTAGGAGTACCACTAACCCAGCACACCATCCTTCATTCTGCTGAAGAGCCATTTGGTTCCTAAGTTCTGGTGGCAGGGTGCCTGTGTTGATTAGGCTGCCACTGGTATAAGCATACTATAGTTTCTTCGGAGTTTTATTTTGGTAATTAGCTTCCTAAGGAGGGCCTGATCTCTGGGAATTGACGGTCATTTGTGATCTTGAAAACAGATTTGATCTTGGGGGTGCAGTAACCTGCCCAAAGAGTTAGGGCCTTTAAAACACCCACAAGCAACTGATAGTCCTACCCCTTGATCAGCCCTGTTAACTGAAAAGATCAGCCTTGCTTTGACCCTGCATCAGCTTTGAGCGCCAGGTTCATGATGATCACAAGGTAGGGCTTGGGTGCTGCTGCAGTGCCTCGGGTTATTTTGTTCTTGGTCCAGCCCTGCCTGTGACCAAAACTTTTTCATTGTTAGGTAACATTGGGAAATGGGTAAGGCAGGATGGTGTCTGTGTGGCCTTTATGTGCTTCCCCAAAATTAGACTCCAGCCTTAAATCCCAAAACTTCTTCTCAGGGTGTGGGGCGAAGATATGCTCATGTGGTGTTGAGGAAAGCAGACATTGACCTCACGAAGAGGGCAGGAGAGCTCACTGAGGATGAGGTGAGGACAAGACGGGTGTGGGGTGGATTGGGCCTATACACAGGGAAGGGGGAGGCACCCTGATCTCACCCTTTTTCCTACCTGCCAGGTTGAACGTGTGATCACCATTATGCAGAATCCTCGCCAGTATAAAATTCCTGACTGGTTCTTGAATAGACAGAAGGATGTGAAGGATGGAAAATACAGCCAGGCATGTGTTGATTACAGGGAGGTGGGCTGTCCAGTCAGAATTGATTAGGGTAAAACAAACATCCTTCATCCTCTTAAAATCCAGGTCCTGGCCAATGGCTTGGATAATAAACTCCGTGAAGACCTGGAACGATTAAAGAAGATTCGTGCCCACAGAGGGCTGCGCCACTTCTGGGGGTGAGTTGGGGCGGGGGGGGCCTCCACTGCCAGAGATTTATCCTGTTCCATGTTCTCTTCCCAAATCTTTCCTATATGTTGGTACGACCTATAACTGTCCTTTCTTACCTGCAGGCTTCGTGTCCGAGGCCAGCACACCAAAACCACAGGCCGCCGTGGCCGCACTGTGGGTGTGTCCAAGAAGAAATAAGTCTGTAGGCCTTGTCTGTTAATAAAGAGTTTATAAACCTGTGACTTCCTCCTGTGTGGGTCTCTTCATTTTTCTTGGGAGTATGGTCAATGACATAGAGCCCTTTTGGTCATTTTGCCTTCAAAAGCACATGTGCCCACGCAGTTACACAAACAATGCCCGTGGTCTTAAAAGCAGAAAGAGCAGAGGTCTAGTCACGCCCATCCAACCAAAAGCAACCCTATCCGGTGGCACTAGATATCCACTCTATATATGGAAGTGGGAACAGTCGCTTCACCTTGAGCGGGCGCCCACACGGTGTCTAGACAGCGAAGCCCTCTGGCGGTGGTGTGGCTGGATGGAGACACTTGAAGTGGGCGCCGGGGTCTCGGAGAGCTGGTTGCACGTGCGGCTTTGCGAATCTGCCGGGTGTCGGTTTGCTGACCCGGAAGTAGAGCGCTCCGCAGCGCGCCGACAACCTGCCCCGTCTGAGGTAAGTCGCTGCAGGCGGGTGGGGCCCGAGCTGCTCCTGCAGTCGCGGCGGAGGCTCGGCCCCCAACGGAGCTTCCGGCAGGGAGCCCCCGCCCGGGCAGACGGGGGGCGGGGCGGGGCTGCGAGGCGGCATCTTGTCGGCCAGGAGCGCAGGCGGGCATCTCTGAGGCGGCGCACAGGTAACCTCCCCGTGGTCCCCGGTCCAGCGAGGGCATCTCCGCGTGGGCGCCCGCCCCCCGGGACGGGGTGGTTTAGGAGCCCAGGCCCGCCTGCGCCCTGACCCAGGTGTGGCCGGCTACGGGTTCTCGGCACTCAACGGCCCTCCAGATGCCCTGCCTGCGCCACACCATGCCCGCCAGTCTCTTCCGGCGCGTTCTCCTGGCCGCCTTGCTGCTGCTGATTGTCTGGACACTCCTGGGACCCTCGGGCATCGGGGAGGAGCTGCTGAGCCTCTCTGTGGCCTGGATGCTCCCAGCCCCAGCCACACTAGGGCCGCCCCGGGCCCTGCCCCGCCTCTTGATCCCCAGGGACGACGTGTGCAGTGGGCCCGGCCCTCCTCCCTTCCTGCTCATTCTGGTGTGCTCGGCGACGGAGAACCTCCACCGAAGAAATGCCATTCGGTCCTCATGGGGGGGGCTGCGCAAGAGCCGAGGACTCAGGGTGCAGACTCTCTTCTTGCTGGGGGAACCCAGCTGGCGGCACTCCCACAACGAGCTGGCGCGGGAGTCAGCGGCCCAGAAGGATATCTTGCAAGCTGCTTTCCGGGACTCTTACCGCAACCTGACCCTCAAGACCCTCAGCGGACTGAACTGGGCCGACAAACACTGTCCCATGGCTCGCTACATTCTCAAGACTGACGACGATGTGTTTGTCAATGTCCCAGAACTGGTATCAGAACTGATGCGCAGAGAGGGGCATTGGCAGCACTGGAACATGGAGCCCCACAGAAAGGCTGGGGTTGGAGATGAAGAGTGGAAAGCATGGCCCAGCGTGGGGAACCAGCCCGTGCCCCTTTTGTACCTAGGTCGTGTGCACTGGCGGGTGCACCCCTCTCGGTCACCAGAGAGCAAACATCAGGTATCAGAGGAGCAGTGGCCTCCCACCTGGGGCCCCTTTCCACCCTATGCCTCCGGCACAGGGTATGTACTGTCAGCTTCTGCTGTGCAGCTCATCCTGAAAGTGGCCAGTCAGGTACCTGCTCTGCCACTGGAGGATGTCTTTGTGGGGGTAAGTGCCCGAAGAGGAGGCCTCAGTCCCACCCACTGTGTCAAGCTGGCTGGTGCTACCCACTACCCCTTGGACCGGTGCTGCTATGGGAAATTCCTGCTGACATCCCACAGGCTGGACCCCTGGAAGATGCAGGAAGCCTGGAAGCTGGTGGGTGGCTTTGTGGGGGAAAGGACTACACCCTTCTGCTCCTGGATCCAGGGAGTCCTGGGCATCACGCGGTGTCGGGTAATAGCCTGGCTTCACAGCTGAGTGCCTGGGACCAAAGGAGGGGAGCTGAGTGCCCAGAGAGCACTCCTAGCCCCTATGACCTCTCTCCTAGGCCCAAGGCAGGGGGCCTGGCTGCAGCTGATCAGCTTCCCCAGACCAAATGCTCAGTCTATGACTGAAGACTGAGGAATACAGGAGAAACATAGGGGCCTGGTCTGCCATCTTCCTGATGGTTATCAGGAAGAACAAAAAAATACTGGGGTTCTCTCTAGCCATGCATTAGAGGCATGAGCTCCTCAATAAACTTGTCTTTCTACATCTTCGAGTGCAGTATGGTCCTCAACAGGATTCCCAGAACACAAACCTGGGGAGCCTAGAGACTGCCAGACCCTGCTAGCTAGAAGGACATGTCCAGGGATGTGGGAGAGGACTGTCTCTAAGGAGAAAGGCCCCGAGAGAACACTAAGGTTACAGCCACAAGATAGGGGGCAGGAGTAGAGACAAGACATCATGACCCCTTGGATCCAAGAGGAGCCCAGCCCTCGGCAAGACAAGGAAAGGGGGACAGGTGCACAGGATGATCCAGACACTAGGTAAAAAACCCACCTTCCTCTTTAATACCAACTCACACCAGGAGCCAGCTATCCACCCTGAGTTGAGGAAGGGACATACTTCCCCCTCCTCATTCCAGAAAATAAGGTCATCTCCCCACAGTTGATCCTGGGGAGAGAATGTCATTCCTGAGCCACCCTGGAGCCGGGCTCAGCGTACAAATCTGTCCAGCGCAGACGACTGGGACCCACTGCGTTTGGCCAATTTATCTGGCTTCTGTGGCTGCTGCTCAAGGCTCTGTCGGACTTTTTCCTAGGTGGGGAAACAGGAGAGGTGAGATGGCAGGCTGCTGAGGCCTGATAAAGTGGTCACGCCCTGGAAAGCCTGGCCCACTCCCAAATGCCCATTACCCGGTGTTCCTCGTCCATGACCTTCCTCTTCCTTTTCACCAAGCTTGCTGTCGAGCTGCGGCCCTTCTGTTTTGGTTTTGGCTGGAAGGGAGCCTTGGCCTCGGGGTCATAGCCCTGAAGGAGGGGACAGGAGTGAAATGTTAAGAACTTCAGAGGCAGGGAACTGTGTGAGGTCCCACCTGCTGTGCCACACCCCTGGGGACAGGGAGGGGTGATATGAGGGTGAGAAGGGCCTTGGCACTCGGGCCTGCTCCGTACCAGCCTCTCTATCCGCTCCTTCTTTGCTTGCTCCAAAGAGATGACATCAACCTCTGCCAGGGCTCGGGGATCCAGACAAATGAGCTCTGCAGGTACCTGGAGGTGTCACAGAGGGACAAGAATGGATAAGGCCACAAGAGGTTGACCCAAAGAACAAAAGCCAGGGAGAGGCTGCTGAATCCCGTTCTTCCCAAGGCCGCCAGCAGCCCAAAGCACACTCAGGCCTGGCCTCACCTTCTCCAGTAGGGCCTTCACCTCCCACTCCTGGCGCTGCTTGCGGCTCCTGTACGGGTTACTCTCCAGGCCGTCAAAGTTGGGCTCAGCAGCCCCTGGAGGAGGGAGGAATGTGGAGCCATTAATAGAAACCCAGTCTGGCAGCGCCAGCCTGGTCAAGCTCTTTGCCCCTGGTAGTCTCTGGCCCACTCCAAGTTTCATCCCCAGAAAATGTTCACTTTGAGCCCCCTGGGCCCTACTCACCAGGGACCAGCATGCTGGTGATGCCCCCACTGTGCCCCACTCCCAGTACATCTTCAAAGGGGCAGAACTGAAGGCCGTGCACGTGGCCTGAAAGCCGGTGGGTGAGATAGGGCTGCTCCAGGGAGGGTAGGCTGGCCTTGCCTTGCCCTGCCCATACACTGACCACATCACCCATCCCCGCAGCCAGGAGTCCCCGCTGAGAGAAGGCCAGGTGCCCAGCTCCCTGGGGCAGGGTCCGAGCGCTTAGAGGCTGGAACATCCCTCGCAAGTCAAAGATCTTCAGCTGGTGGTCCAGGCCAGAGGTGGCCATTTGCCTAGGGAAAAGGAGAATCCATTGTTCTGCAGCATGGGTTTACTGGGCAGGCCTGAGGCCAAGTCTAGGCATCATATCCAGTTGTGAAGATAAAGACCAGTAATGATGATAACCACTACCATCACCCAGACTCTCCACAGATATCCTCTCAGTTAAATGTACATGCTGTACTTTGTGTTTATTAAAATAGACGTAACTGTTTTGACCATTTTTTATTAAACAATTTAGAGCATTAAGCATTTCACATTGTGTAACCATCACCACTATCCTAAATGATATATATATATACATATATACTCATATATTTATATGTATGTATGTATGTATTTTTTAACAACATTATGACCATAGTTTCCATCTATCCATTATATCCCCATGACATATCTGTCTCAGAGCTGGACATTTCATCTTCATCCCACTCACCCATCTCACCCAACCCCCACCCCTCAAACTCTACTATTTTCATTTCCCTCTTACAGGAAAACTGAAGCTCCGAAAGGAAAGCAGGGTGACTGGCAGACACAATTCAAGTCAAACCCGTTTCTTTTGTGTCTGCCCTCTTATCTACACCAGATATGTGACTCAACGAGCAAATACATACTACAATCTGTACCTCAGCGTGACATTCTACAGGGATCACACTGCACAGACAGGCTCCTAGTGATTCAGCAAAGGTCAGAATCGACCGCTGGGGTTTGGGAAGCCTTCATGGGAAAATTGGGATTTGAGCCATTCTAGGTAAATTCCCAAGAATGTACAAAGAACAGAAATAGCAGCTACCCATGAATTGATATCAGTGTGGAAAGAGATGGAAGCAGAGGTTTGTGTTCAGGATTGTGTAAGAAATACAGTGAGAAGGAGCAGGAGGGGACAAACTGCAGGGGCTCTTGAAGTCAGACTGAGAACCCTCAGCCTTCAGCCAAGCTGAAGACGGCACGAACCTGAGAAACCTTAGAAGCAACTGGTTAATGTGTTAGTTGGCCCTGCTTAGCCCCCTTTTCCCTGAAGGAGGGAGGGCAGGGTTGGTGACCTAATCCTCTTACAAAACCACTTAAGTTTTCTGTTTTCAAAGTTTGGAGTTCCCCATCAATGTTCAAGTTGTCCCTCAGAGAGGGAGGCTGAAGAAGACCAGTCAGGCCACGGGATCTGTTTGCCAAGAGGTCACTTGGCTGTGAACTCAGGAGGAAAAGTCCGAAGAATTCCTACAAATCTATGAGCACAGATTCACCCTGTGATAGGGCCAAAGAGAGACCCAGATGCATACTTCTGGTAAGATAACCAGGGCAACTACACCAGAGGGAAAAGCCATCAGTGCAAACCAGGAACACCTGAGGGTTCCTGGTACACAGGTTACACCTGCAGTGAACCTTCAGGGGCACATGCTGGCTCCTCTTCCCACACATACCCACCTTGGGATCCCCTGTACAAATACCAGTCCGCTGGTCACACTAGATTGCTATCAAACTTGCAAGAAACAATTTGGTTTTGCAATCCTAACACAAGCTTCCAGAAAGCCTCATGAGGAACATAGTAGGCCGCATCTCTGAAGTCCCTTTGGCTCGTGTGGGGCGCTCTTGACAAGAACCTGAAATAAGGAGGGTGGGCCCAAGATCAAAGACCAGAGCTGTTCAGCCTTAAGCTGTTGACCAAACCTCCGTGAAATGACTAAGCCCTGGGCACAGGAGCAGCTGACCTAGGCAGCCTAGGGAAAATCTACCATACCCTGGGCCCAGTGGCCCACAGAAGGCTGAAAGACTTGGGACAGGCCTCCATGCTCTGGTAGAGCCAGGCCGACACAGAAATGGAGATACAACTATGAGACACCCAGGGGGCCCAGCAACAGGTGGTCAGTGGGCATTTCTTTTTCGTGGTTTTCTTTAAAACAACGAAAAAAGTGAAGTTGTGTAGTTTACAGTTATGTAGAAGTTTCCTGAGTAGCAGTGTGAAAGGAGGAAAAGCAGCTTATGGGAAATTCCATTCTGCCAGGAGCACCTATGACATGCCAGGAAGAGGAAGAACAGGAAGTGGAAGAACAGGAAGCTGGAAATGCTGTGAGCATCACACCCCCAGAGATGACAAGGATGGAGAGAGCAGACCTTGGAGGGACTCTGCAGAGGGAGAAAAACAGTCTGGACTCACAGAGGTCATGAGTGGTAATGAAGTGATGTCCCCAAAGCAAGCAGCTGGCCCGGGCATCCAGAAGTGATCAGTAAACAGTTTTTAATTTCTGCTATCATGGCTGAAGTACATGCGGTCATGCAGCTGATCAGAGGTGTCAAAGAAGTCCAATTCTGGGTGAAAGGAAAATGTGGCAGAAAGGGTGCACGCAAGAAGGAACCTTGGGAGTGGGCCGACCTGTCCAGTGATGGACACAATAAGTCGTGAAGTCTGAGGAGCTAGGAGGCAACGAGTGGAAACTAAATGCCAATCATTACCATCACTGATAGCCACCTGTTTTTGTAAATAAGTTGTGAGTGGAAAGGAGACCAGGGCAGGCTCAACAGACAAGTCACCTTTAAACCACCAGAATCTCGGCACAGAGCCCAGCCTCCGGCAGGTGCCTACAAACCACTAGCCCGGTGAATGCTTGATGGATGAAAGGATTAGAGAAAAATGCAAAGAACTTGTGCAAAACCATCTGCCAGACCCATCTATACAAACAAATCAGACAGAACAGTTATGTAAATGCAAAGAGTCTCTCAGGAAGAGCAGAAATCCAAAGGAGAGCCAGCACCCTGTCCCCTCACATCACCGGTCAGACATACAGAGAAAGATCATCTTTAATTCCAATGATGAAGCACAGTGCTGCCTCCTCACTGGGAACCATCTCATTAACCTCTATATGGCTTACCTCACACTTTAATGTCTCCGACAGTTGTAGACTAATTAAGCCCTGGGCTCAGCAAACTATGGCCTATAAGCCAAACAAATGCAGCAGCCCACCACCTATTTCTGTACAGTCCACAGGCTAAAAGTGGTTTTTACATTTTTAAGTGCTTAGGAAAAAAAACCAAATATTTTAAGACATGTGAAAATCATATGAAATTCAGAGTTCAGCATCCACACATAAAGTTTTCCTGGAACACAACTACAACCTACAACCATTCATTTACTTGTTCTGTGGCTGCTTTCGTGCTGCAGCAGCATGTCAGAGCAGTCAGGACAGATACCATGGATGGCACCTTATGGCTTCAGGCTGCTGACAGGCCACCAGTCACAGTGACACCATTATAACCTGACAGGATTGTCAACACTTCACTGATCACCTGTCTCACCATCTGTGAAAAGATGTTTTCAAAGCTAAAATATGTAAAATCTCCCCTACACGTCAGCATTAACAAACATTTACAGTCAAGCATGATAATTTGGAACACTAAATTGGCACTTCAGTTAAACAAAACGCTATCCCCTTAAAGAGGAATCCAGTTCTTCCCCTTAGACCTGCACTACAAAAATATCATATTCTTTTGGGTAAGAGAGTGGACTGTTACGCTCTCAAACTCAGGTGCACCCAGGTGGACTAGGCCAATTGCCTTCAAAGGCGCAGAGGCCACTTACCCCAGTCCTGGATCTGGGAGTGGATGGGAGCAACCAGTGTGCCAGTGTGAACAACTAAATAAATATAGGATGTGTCTTCTTCCTCTCCCTGCCTGCCTGCCTACTCACCTTCATTCCCTCCTGCACCACTTAAGAAAAAAGAAAAAAACACCTCTCAAGTTTACCTTCTCCCCACAGGCACAAACAAAAAACACCCATTTTAGCAACTATGACTTTTGAAAAAGAACAGAGGCCAAAATCGTCACAGAGAGATATGATACACATCTTCAGAAACAGCAAGAGAAGCTGACCTGTTTTGGTGTCATAACACCTGGTTTGGAAACCCCGGGTCCAAAGGAAGAAGCCAGTGATACAGTCTCCCAGAGCTGAAGGGCTTTTCACCTCAGTGGGTACCCTGAGTCATTCAGTGACTGAAACAAAAACTTCAGCGTCGGGTAGAAAGGGTTGCCTCTTTGCGAACCCAGACGTAGCTTCTGCTTTGTGCCAGCACTGAAGACCAGTGCGCAAAGTCCCCTGGGAGAAACACCTGTTCCCTCTGCCATTAGCACGTGTGCCCATCTGTTGGTGCCCACGCTGCCTTTCCACCAGCGGCCAGAGACAGACAGACAGACAGGTCTGCAGCACCAGGGTGGTATGCAGAGCTGCATGGTTCTCAGCAAGGAGAACTGGATCACGGACTTCCACCCACTTGCGGCTACTGCTCAACAACTTTGCTATTTGGTTGGTACTTCCTAAAGCTTCTACGCACAAGCTCCAGGGCTTGTTTACCACCCCTCTTCTGAAGGACTGAGGGAGCTTCACAGGGGAGTGTGCTTTGTGTTCCCCAGCTCCCTATCTCCTGTGGCCTCTGCTGGGATGGTGACTTGTTTGCAGACCATGCCCACAACTCTTCGGTCTCTCTCTTCTGCCTTGTTGGTGCCTGTGACTCTGGGGGGAACCACTGCATTCCTACCCCAGCTCCAACCCTGTGGGCTGGAGACTCATCCTCAACACAGAGCGGACCCCAAAACTTCAACAGTCTTGAGTGCTGAGGTGACATAATGGAAGGAAGCTCAGCACTGCAAATCAACACGACTGGGTGACACGTCACCCTAACGCAAGGCCATAGAGATAAACCCGTAGAGATAAACACAAAAAGCCAAGCAGACCAGAGACAGAGAAATGTAAGCAAAATGGTGAACCAAAACAAAACACCAGGGGAAAATCTGAACACAACAGAGTAAGTAAACTGCCTGATGAATACTTTAAAGCAACAGTTTTAATGATACTGAAATCAAGAAAACAATGGAGGAACAAAAACAGAACGGCAACAAAGAGAAAATAAGAGGCAGTTCCAAACAGAAGTCATGGAGCTAAAAAACACAACGGAGTGGCTCAAGAGGAGTCTGGAAGAAGCCTCCAATTGAATCGATGAGCCAGAAGATAGGTACCCACGCAACGCAGAGAAAATTAATTAAAAGAAACAAAGACAGCATGGGATAACATCAAGAAGAATTACACTCACATCAAAGGGGTCCCAGAAGGAGAAGAGAGAAGAAATCAGAAACTGTATTTGAAGAAAACACATTGTCATTAAAATTCTAGAAATGGAACACCTTGGCGGTCTAGCTAGTGGTTTAGTCCATTGCAGCACAGTCCACATACATCCCAAGGTCCCTGGTTCCAGACTTGGGGCCAGGGAAAAACCAAGATGAAAAACAGAATAGAACAGAATAAAATAAAATGCTCTTCCTCCTTTTTCTTCCTGCCTAAACGCATGCTTGCATTCATTCCTTTCTGCACCTTTTCTTTAAAAAAAATACAATATAGATTTCAAAAAAAAAAAAAAAAGAACTAAATCAAGCACCAATAGACATTTAGTGGAAAAAAAAGACGAATCAGTGGATGCAGGAAGAGATGGGGAGTAAATGGGGAGAGGGGATTAATTGCATAGTGAAGGAAAAATGAAATAGTGGTAAATTTATAAGGTAAATTTGTTATCATGTCTACCTCAAACCTAATTAATGAGAAAATGCAATATTTCTCCACAAAATCCATTTAAAAAATAATAAAAATAAAATGACAAAAATACAAGTTAAAAAGGTATTCTTAAAAGCATCTAGAGAAAAACTGTGTTCTATAATACGGCCAGCAGATTTCTCAGCTAAAACTTTCCAGGCCAAAGGGGAACGGCAGGATATATTCAAAGTGCTTAAAGGAAAGGACTTCCAACCAAGGGTACTCTACCAAGGATACTTAAAATCGATGGAATGATGAACTTTACAAATTTAAGGAAATTCATCACCATGAAGCCAGTCTTACAAGATATACTAAAGAAGTTCTAGAAAATGAAAAGGAGCCTCACTTAGAAGCAACAAGACAGCAAAAACATACAATGTGGTGCACCCTAGTGAAGTAGTGGTTATATCTGCCATCTCCAATTGAGTGCAGTCAATACATCCCAGGCGCCAGGTTTGAAACCCAAGGAGAAACCACCGAGATGAACAACTAAATAAAATACTTCTTCCTCTTCTCACTTCCTGTCCGCCTAACTTGCCTTTATTCCTTAATGCACTTTTCCTTTAAAAAGATAAAGTAAAATAAATATATAAAATGTGGGGAAGAGAGTAAAAAAGTTGACAGAATGAGCTCCAGAGTAACTTGCTTTTAAGTTAAAACCAAGTACAGAAAAGAAAAAATTTTAAAGGAAAGCTGCAGGCAGGAATGAAGGTGAGTAGGCAGGTGGGCAGCCAGGAAGAGAGGAGGAAGATGCACTTTATTCATTTATTCAGTTGTTCATCACTGTTGTTTCCCCAGTCCAAGGTCTTAAACTGGGAACCTTGGGATGTATGTGGACTGAGCCTGATTTAAACTGCTAGGCCCCAGGGCATGCCAAGCACAGAAAATTTTATGTAAACCCCAGGATAACCTCAAAACAAAAACTCATAGGAAAAACGAAGAAGAAAATGAAAAGGGAAATCAAACACAAAATAATGCATTCAAAGCACTAGGGAGTGAAAGAGAAGAACAAAAGTACTGTCTTGTAACAACACCCAGAAAATAATCAGTACGATATTGTATTCAATATTACTATTATATCTGAATTTCACTGCTTATAAAGTTGTGACACTTTGTTACCTATCTTGTTATTTAAGTACCTGCATATTGACCCGATGTGCCTCTTGGCCAGAAAAGTCTAAAACATTTACCATCTGGCTCTTAATAGAAAGTCTGTTGATGCTTGAGCTAGACACACATCATCACTCTCAGGGTGAGGTAGTGTGTATATGTTAAGTAATGTGCCCACATTTGTGTGACTAATCAGTAGCACTGGGATTGAAACACATACAGCCTGGCTGTTGTCTGTGCTTGTTTTTGTTTTTTTTTTCAGATCCCATTTATTATTACTTTTCACCTTTTTTCTTTTTTAAGCGCCGTAACTTTGATTTTACACATTGAAATAAACTTGTGCGTGCTCTTAAAGGCATACTGCCTTCCATAGTCCTGTTGTGATCCCCAGAACCTCCTGTCCAAACTTACGTGCCTGTGGAATCTATTGCCACAGCCCGGACCCCACCACGGTGACAGAGTATCTTTGCCAGCGGTTCCTTCATGGCTGGACTCCATAAAGACACAATACCTGGCGGTCAGAGGAGTTAAAGTTACTAATGGAGCACTGAAATGACTAAACCTGGGGGAGATGGGGACTCATGGTCAATAGATAACAAGAGGAAGAGAGAAAAAGGCAATTTTAAGGGACTCTTGAGGTACAAATATAGAAGAAAAGCAAGTCTGGATGGTCAAAGTTCAGCAGGAACTGACCATTGCTGTGTCCCAGATGGATGACAGCATTGTAAGGGTTCTGAGTCATGACGTCCAGCCGTCCAGCCCGGGCGTTCAAAGCAGTCACGATCTTCCCCACTGACACATCCAGGTAGGTCAGAAACCCTGTCTCTGACTATGAGAGAGAGAGAGTATGAGTCCTGAGTGCCCTCTATCCTCCCTCTACTGGGACCCAGAGGAGAAGCGGTCCTCTTAGGGGCTGCCACCCAGCCCCAGAGCTCCACGGTTACTCACAGCTGTGGCCAGGAGGAAGTGGAAAGGCAAGAACTCAAGCCGTGTGATGCGGTCACAGCGACGGATGCAGTGGAGCTCGATGCCCTGGTTGTCGTAGATGTGAAGCCAGCGGTTTTGAGCGACGGCAAGAAGAGCTTCTGAATGCAGAAACCTGGGAAGAGTGTTCAACAGGAAAAGGGCTTACCCACTGTTCTCCAACCCTGGATGAGCTGTCTCATCCCCACTGATCCCTAAGAGAGAAGTCACTAACCGGATATCCCGCACTGCCTCCATGACATTGATCTCGCAGGTGAGCCTCTTTGTCACCCAGTCAAGGGCAGCCACATGACCCCGGCGCCCTCCAAAAGCCAAGTGTCTATTTGAAGTGAGGGACAGGCAGGGTTGTCAACGCACAGGAGCACCTTCAGATCACTTAATGATAGCCCTTTTCAGCCCCTCCTCTCCAGGTGAGAGGAGAGAGATTACTCGACATGTACACCCTCTCATGCAAGCAAATCACCCTTCCCAAATCAGCAATGCGGTGCCCTGGTGCGGCTGAGGTGGGCATGGCTGAAGTGGTTAAGGAGTTCAACCTTACCTCCCAGTTCGAGAGTAATTCAGCCTGTAGGGTCCAAACTGCCTCAAGTTCAGGTCAAAGTGCTGGGAAGGGAAGAGTTGAAAAAAGAACAATCAACAAAGAATTGGCTCACTTCAGGAATTCCCTCTTCTAGTGTCCACTCCCCTCTTACTCTGTACCACCAATAAACCCACTGGGTCCTTCCCCATGGCCCAGCCTACCTTGGCTGCACTTGCAATGTCCACAGCCTCCACAATGTCAGCCTGGTGTATCTTTGCCGTGTCCTCCCCATCCTCTCCTTCCAGAAACCTGCAAGTAAGTGTTAGAGTTGCAGTGAAGCTCCCTAACAGAAAGCAGGTGCACCAACATAAACATGAAGAGACAGTTCCTATAAAGCAGGGTTCTACTTACCCAGGCTCCTCAGCAAGCAGCAGCTCAGAACGAGCAGCTTTGACACTTACTTCCTCTTCCTCAGCTTCAGCCACCTCAATTCGGCTTCGAGTTTTGGACTTAGGATGTGGTAGCTGAAACGTTGTTAGTGGGAGAAAAAAACTGCATATAGTCACAGGAGAGTCAATCAGTCCTGCCTCCATCCAATTCACCCAGACAGTCCCTATCTGCAGCCCCACCCTTCTCTGGTTGGTCATCACCTTTTTGGATTTGTCAATGCGACGGAACTTGTGAGTCGCCTCCACGGGGACAGGGGCGGAACCTGGAAAAGGGTCCTGAGCCTGGGGCAGGGAAAAGGCAATTAGCGGATAGGCTCGGGTTGACCTCAACCTCGCAGCCTCTGGCGAAGACATGTCCCACCACCCTATCAGGTCTCAGGCTCACCCCAGACAAGCTCCGCTGAGGCTCTGAGTGCCTCCGTTGTCGGGATTTCTTCGGGATCTGGGGCTTCTTGGAGAGCCGAGATTTCGAGGTTTGAGTGTTCTTTGGCCTCTGGGAGCGGAGCTGTCGACTCCTCTTATTCTTAGGAGGCGGCCCTGGAGAGGCGCCAGGAGCCGTCGGAGTGGTCTCCTCCTCCCAGTATCGTCGCGGTTTCTAGCAGCAGAATAGGAGTCATTATACTCCGCTACCGCGCTCCGTCCCTCCGACCCCGCGGCTAAAAGCTTCCCTTCCACCCCAGGGAAGTCGCTACCTTCTTGGCCCGAAGTTTGTCCTTTTTGGGCGGGCCATGCCTGCTGGGTTTAGGGGCTGTCTCCATCTAGCCTTCCGGAACGAGGATCCACGTGCAAACACCGCTCAGCTGACCCACAGGCGGATGGGAACCTCCCGGAAGTTCTCTGGACTTTAGCCAATCAACACGTAGCAAGACTGAAGCCTCCTCGGCGCCATCTTGGGTGAGGGCGCGCACAGCATTGAGGGGCGGGGCACCTTGGCCTCGCCCTCCCGAGCGGCGTGTAAGTCATGGAAGAAAGGCACGTCCGGCACCAGGGGCCCAGGTATGATGCACTTTCTTTTTGCACCTTCGTTTCTACATTGTGCCTAAAAACCCTCCCCGTTCAGTCACCCTTAGCCGAAGGGCACTTGTTTACCTCGGCCGAACTACAGTTCCCGGCAGGTGTCAGAAGACGGCTTCCGGCCCCGGGGTTTCCCAGCAGCCTCTGTTTACTTCCGGGTTTGTGACCACTGACGGGAGAACGTGAGTAGGGCAGGGTTTCAGTTGAAAGGTTGGGGTCTCGTGTTTTTTTTTTTGCCTGCCACCCACTGGGATGCAGATAGAGTTCCTATCCTGGGCCGGGAGAGGCTGCCTCTCCAGAATTTTGTCCTTTCTGCAGGCCAGGCCAGAAAGAGGAGCTCAGCGCCCCGCTCTCGCTCCCCGCAGGCTTTCGTCCCCGCCATGGCTGAACTGATCCAGAAGAAGCTACAGGGGGAAGTCGAGAAATATCAGCAGCTACAGAAGGGTAAGAGAGCAGGGTCGTCGTCGCCTCGGCCCCGTGCCTTCATTCACTCACAACCCTCAAGCCACACCGAGATGCTGTGCCACGTCCCCCCGCCCGCGCGTGCTCCTCCGCGCAACCCCGTTCCCCATCCCTTGACCCGCCTCCTCAATCCTTTTCTTCCTCAGCTCAGTTTTCTTCTGACTCGGGCCGGGTGGCACGTTTGATGTCTCTAATCAAGCCTTCTCTCCGCCCCCCCCAACCCCAGACTTGAGTAAATCCATGTCAGGGCGGCAGAAGCTCGAGGCACAGCTAACGGAAAATAATATCGTCAAGGAGGTGAGAGCAGAATATCAGTGGGACGAGGAGGGGCCTGTACTGGCAAAGATTCTGATCGCGTATGTGCCGCCCCTCCATCAGGAGCTGGCTCTGCTGGACGGGTCTAACGTGGTGTTTAAACTTCTGGGTCCGGTGCTGGTCAAGCAGGAGCTGGGGGAAGCTCGAGCCACAGTGGGGAAGAGGCTGGACTATATCACAGCTGAAATGTGAGTCTTTATTCCACCACCCCGTGATACTCCTGACCCCACTGGAGTAGAAGTTTTGAGGAGCCATTGTGGAATAGCTCTCCAGAGTATCCCCCAGTTATCCCACTCCTCCAACCTCTTCCCTTTTAACCCCCTTCTCCCTCCCTCCCTCCCTCCCTTAGAGCCCAAGTGCACTTTCACCAGTTTCTTCCTTGCCTCCAGTGGCCTGAATAGTAAGGCTCACTGGTTTCTCTTTATTTGCTTCTTTCTCGTGTCCTTAGTAAGCGATATGAATCCCAGCTCCGGGACCTCGAGCGGCAGTCAGAGCAACAGAGGGAGACGCTTGCTCAGCTGCAGCAGGAGTTCCAGCGTGCCCAGGCAGCGAAGGCAGGGGCTTCTGGGAAAGCCTGACCCTGTGGTGGGGGGTGGGGGGTGGGGGAGGGAATGAGGCAGCTCTAGGATCTATACTGTAGCTAATAAAATGTGAAAACACCTGGCTGTTTTCTGACCAGCCACTTCTGTCGCAAATGCATACCTCCACTTATTCCCCAGCCCTTCCACTGTGCGTGCGTGCGTGCGTGCGTGTACCACGTTATTCCGTCAGGTCCAAATTTATTTCAAATGTCTCACACTTACTCATTGTCTGTAAATACAGCCCTTAACTCCCTTATCTCGGTTGACACACCCTTTGAAGAAGCAGGAGGACATTTACAATGCTACAATTGTTGGGAATGTCTGTTAAGTGTGAAGAACTGACAGTTCTCTAACCTGAGACCCCCACTAAGGTAAAAAGTGGTGATCCTCCTGGCTGTGAACCCTTGTATTCTCTCCCTAGCCCCGGCATCTCATTACTTTTTGGCTTCTTCCTAGAATTTGTTTGAATATAACTTAAAACTGATATAAAATCCCACCATATAAAGCTTTGTGATGTTGTAAATCCTGTAGGTTTATTTATGCATTGTCCACAAAGATACTCTCCCATTTCTTTATCTCAAATTTGCTTCTTACAGACTTACAGCCAGGGAAGTTCTTCATACTGACCATTTTAATTTGGTGGCTAGTACTTACATGGGGCTGTGGCAACTGAGAGGAAAATAAGGGGCCAGGGGTAGACAGGTTGTTGGGAAGAGTAACCATATGAAGAAACCATTTTCACCAATATCCTGCTTTCAGCTCTTTATGGAGATAAAAAACGTCAACGCCTTCTTGTTCCATGGTGTTTACCTTCCGCCAAGGGCCCACCCCCACGCCAAGCAGCTGGTTCATACACACTGCAGACAGGAGTAGAATTCAGGTAGTGTTTGGTTTATTAGTGTTGTCACAGTGACAGGAACCTCCCAGAGTAGGTATAGAAACTCCTACTAAGAACTTGTCATGCCCTCTCCCCGGGGCTCAGAGCCTCTAGGCTTCTCTCCCTCTACTTAAGTCCTTTCCTGGGCCCTTGGCATGCCAGGGCCATATACTGTACTCATTCAAAGTAGGGAGCTATACACAGATATCCAGCTTGGTTACCAAGAGACCGGTTCCCACAGGGCTGGACCTCTCGGATGTCTGGTAAACCAGCGGCACTTCACTGCCCCAGGGTGGTGGGTCACATTTCTGGGTTTCTTCCCAATGGGCCATTAACTGCCACCACTTCAGGATGGTTACCCACATCTGGGATGGCCACCATAAGTTCTGTGAGCCAACAGGGTTTCTTCCTCAGAACAGTGCCCGGGCAATCTTCCTTCCTGTGGCCTTGATCCTGGGGAAGGAACCACCACCTCCCTCACTTGGGGGAGTTCCTGAGGCAGAAGGACCACCAATGAGGCCTGGTGTAGCAGTAGAAGGCTTTCGTCGCTGCCGCAGGAGGAAATCATGGGACGTTCCATCCATAGCATAGAAGACATTAGCCGAGGGTGGGATAGTCAGCTCTGCAGGTTCAAAGAAGGGGTGTCAAGCACAAACACAGTCGTTCCTCCCACAATCACCAAGATATGGGAGCATTCCCACCAGTGGACAACACTCCCTAAGTTTGCCTTCCCTCTGGCCCCTGACCTCGCTCCGCTGGTAGCAGCTGCACTAGCTCATACTCCGAAGCCACTGCAGAATCACGATTGTTTTTCTTAAGGACACGATTAATGACACTTGGAGCCTTGTCCTGGCTTGTCACCTGGCAGGATGGGAGACCAAAAGAGCGGTAAATTTGCCATGATGTTCTCTGCTCCCCATCCTTCCAACCCCAACAAGAGAAAGAGAGAGAACGGGGAAACCCAATACAGTGACTCTCCCTGTACTCTCTAAGCCAACATCCATGGTGCCAGTGAAGTAGGGCTGCTTCCCAGTGGGGAAACTACAGCTGGAAAATCTAATATGGCTGCTAAAAGTTGAAGGTACAGCAGCTAATGCAAAGTAACCATCAAGTACAACATGGTTGCTAAAACGAAAGGTCAAAATTCAAATTAGAATCATCCTCCTATTTGGCATCATCCTGCACCTACCACCCCATCCCACCTCCTAGTTCCCTCACCAAGATGCTCTTGTAGACGCTGCCATCTTCCCCCAGCTCCATCTGGACACGGATGATTCGGCAATCAGAGGCTCCTGGCCCAGACCCTCCTCCTCCATATCCAGTCCCCCTGGAGGCTCCTTCTCCTGCACCCCCACCGAGTGGGGAGCCACAGGAGGCTGAGCGGCGGTGACCTCGAGAAGGCCTAGGGGAGGAGGCTGGCGGAGAGAGGTGGCTGGCATCAGCTGGGCTGTGTAGGGACGGAGTGCTTTCCAGAGCTGAGTCCAGAGATGAGACAGATGGCCACTTCACATGCTGGGACAACATAGGGGACCATGAACACAGGGAGGTCAAGGAAGAGACAGTCACAGAGTTGTTGAAATCAGAGGTTGCGAGCAAAGCTCACCTGGGCCAGCCGGGTCAGCAGAGGAGCAGGGGTTCCAGGTACCTCATCTCCCCCCATACTAGGCCGGTCCCAGGAGACAAGGGGGGTAGGGCCCCCAACAGAGCCTAGAACCCTGGGGTGGCAGGAGATTGGGAAGGTCAGAGGAAGAAGGCAAATCCCCAAGAAACGACCCGCCAACCACTGACTCTCACTCTGTCCACTGTGAGATGACCAGCGTTGGCCGAAGCACCCGTGAGGCAGGAGAGTCACTGGTACCAGGTGGCTCCACCTCGAGGGACACACGATGGCTGGGGAGGAGGGCAATGGGCAGAGATCAGGACATGACACCGACCCCACACCAGCTTGAGCCGAGGAGCCCCACCCTCACCCAGCCAGTCACCTCTGGGCCTCTGTAAGGGGTCGGAGTCCCAGGAGCCACCGCTGGATATCAGAGTCAGGTCGGAGGTCATAGCCGCGACATTCATTCTGGAGCCGCCGCAGCTCAGAAAGAACAGCAAACTCCTGGGAAGGAGGCCTCAGACTGAAGGAGCTAAACTCAGGGACCTCCGACTTCCCACTTCATCTGTCCTTTCTAGGTTGTAGCTCAGGGTATCTAGGATTACCATGTACTCCCCTCACCTTTCTCCGCTTGTCAAAATTGAGGTATCCATTCTGCAAGGATAAAGGGCATAGAGTGAGAGTTCACCCCTACCAGAGAGCTCCTCTCCCAAGCATACACACTTCACTCAGCCTTTTTGACCCATCTGTCCCTGCCCCGCCTCAATCCATCAAGCTCTTTTTTTTTAAAACAAGGAAAAGATCAGACAGGAATGAAGGCAGGTAGTCAGGAAGAAAGAGGAGGAAGGACTTCTTATTTTTCATTTTTATGTAGTGGTTCACACTGGTTTCTTTTCCCCTGGACCCAGGACTCGAACCCAGGGGTATGTGGCCTGCGCTCCTTCAGAGGCGACTCCAGGATGTGCCTTGACCTTATCTTTTAAAGTGCATAAGTTCAGTTAGAATTGCGTCTATTTTATGGGTGAGAAAATTAAGGCTCAGAGAGACAAGGAACTTGCCCAAGGTTCCAGTACATGTTTACTTAACTACAGATGCTTTCATTTTAGACATGTTCTAAGCAGTCACCAAATATTAATTCACTTAACCCTCATAATAACAGATATGAGGTGTTGAAATGAGGCTCCGATCTGCAGAGAGTTCCAGCAACTTGCCAAAGTTACAGAACTAGACACCCAGCTAGCTGACTCAAGTCCCGGCGCTCAGCTGCTAGTGCGCTGCAGCTCTTTCTGAAGGGAGGGCGGCCTGATCCACCTGTTCATCACCACAACGCACACGCCATCACACACACCACAAACCTCCAGTTCATCCTTGGAGGCTGCATCCAGCATCACCAGGTCTTTCAAGAAGGTGCCAAGGTAAGGGACCACACCCTGAGGCGAGAGGTCACATTCAGATGGCCCTGCTGCTGACTGGGGGATCGCCATCCCTCCCCACACCCCCATCCCATTGCCCCAAAGAACAAATTCAATTATCCTCGCCCCACTGTGCCTCCCATTTCCATCCCTCAGACTGCTCCCCTGACACACAGTCCTTACTCCTTCACAACCAACCTCCGTTAGTCACTCACCCCGCCCCGGGAGCCAGGTCTCTGGGTCTTCTTGGAATTTGTCTCCAGAGATGGCTGCAGCTTTGCCTCCTGGGAGTGAGAGAATAGGAGATGTGGAGGAGGCAGGGGGGAGTAGGGATGGCTGGGAACACTAGGAAACAGGGACTCACCTGCAGGAGTAGCTCTCGGCTCTGGGAATAATTATCCTCTTCAGAGAAAATCTGGCAGAGGCTGGAGAAAACTCTGAGGCTGTCCCTGGGACACGGAGGGCAGCAACCGTGAAGATGAGCCTGCTCAGCCCTCCTTCCCAGTCCTCACCCCCAGTCCAGTGCCCCATCCTGCCCACCTGGCTGCTTCGGCCCAGGCTGCCCGAAGCCTGTGGATGGGGCTGGACTGCAGGGCTGACACGACGGCATAAACGGAAGAGAAGTTGCGGAGCAGACGGCACTCCTGGGGATCACAGAGGGAGGTTGAAGCTGTGGAACCCCTCTTTATACCAGTATCCCCTAAAGGGCCGATCTTCTCCCTTACCTCTGCTACTCGGATCCACTTCTCCAAGAGCCGGGCCCTCTGGGGGGGACGGAGTGGCCGTATGGTCACCTCCCCAGGCCCTTCTCCAGTTGAGGTAGCCCCCAGGACAGAGCTGACCACTGCCCCCGCCACCTTGTTGAACTGTGTGACAGTAGCTCGGACAGATGGGCAGAGGTGGGAGTGTCCTGGCCGATCTCTGTGACCCCACAGGCCTCCCAGGCACTGAGAGGGGACCAGATTGAGAAACAGCTCCTGCAGATCAGAGATCAGAGGTTAAAGTTAATAGTCAAGAGAGGTCAGCCTTCCAATATAAGGGATGTGAGGATCTCAGGTGGCCAAGGAACCAGCGGGGCATAAGGGTCTGAAGGGTAATGTCCAAGGGGAAAAGGGGAAAGGTCAAAACTGGGTGGATGGAGGAGGCTGGGAGCTGGATCAGGGCGGGTTGGGAGCAAGGAAAGGATCTGGAGTCAAGGAGAGGTTAGTAAGGGGGCAGGGGGCATGGAAATCAGAAGTCAGGGTCTCACCGCATCTAGCAGGGTCAGCTGTTCGGCCAAGTGGTCAGCGAGGAACACCAGGACATCCGTGGGGTCAGCAGGGGGATCGCCAGGGAGGACCAGGGGCTTAGGAAGGTCGGGGGACTGGGGGTCCACCCGGAACCGGAGGTTGCGGATGAGGTCAGCGCTGCCCTCCCCAACACCCTCCCCTGCTGCATACCCTGTCGGAAGCAAGAAGCTCTCAAGGCGGTCAAGCTGACCCTTGACCTCAGAGCCAAAATCTTCAGGGTGAGAGGCCAGCCAGGTTGACAGCACAGAGATGGCTACCCTGGGAGAAGGGGAATCAGGTACAAGTCAGACATCAAGTTGAGCTCAGGAACAGGTGACTCTGAGGTTCAGAATCTGGGGTCACTTACCCCTTTGTTCTCTCTAATTCATCAACAGGATGAGAGTTAAGGGCTTCCAGCCTGGAGAGGGAAAAGGAATCTATCTGTCCATTTTCTCCCAAACCCCAATGCCTTTGACTATTTTGGCTTTAGAAAGTCCAGACACCTCTATGACCGTTGGTCCCTGATGACACTGACCTATCGGCCATAAGCCCAAGCAGGACAGGTGTGGAAGTGAAGGCCCGGTGGGTGGCCAGGAAGGCTGATGTGAAGGTCATGTCGGCCCCTGATGTCCGAACATCCAGCAGGTGTCTGACCAGGGCCTCCAGAGTGCCAGCTCGGAGCTTTCGGGAGGAACGCGGGGGTGGCCTCGGAGCCTGGGAGAGACACAAGGCCAGTCACTGATCCTTTTTTCCACTCTGCAACTAGATCTCTAGGGCCAATTATAGGTCTAGATCATCCAGACTCAGTGTATTAAGATTATCAGAGGGTAAAATATTGACCTAAGTTACACAGCAGCATCCAGGCCTCCAGCACAGCACTCTGACCAGCTGGCTAGAGGATTGGGAGTAGGGAGGCAGTGGGTTAGAGGTCAGATGCCAAAGGTATAATCTCACCAAAGGATCAAGAGGCCGATATTGGCGGCTGGTGACAGTAAAAGTGGCACCATCCTCTTCCTCATCCCGGACAGACACAGGGGCCTGAAGGAGCAAGGAAGGGGCGATCAGACAGTCCCACACCACCCCCCACGACCCCCAAACCTCCTCCTCAGGCCCTACTCCTCCCTCTGTACCCCTCACCTGTGATGGCAGTGGACAGTACCAGCGAGTGCGAGGGGTGGGGGGGGCTGGTGACCCCAGGTCTCCCCCACTGGGGCCCAGACAGCCCCCCCCAAGCCGCCTCAGGGCCCGGTGGAGTCGAGGGGGTTGCAGTGGGGGGGTGGAGGAAATGCAGGAACCCTGATCCTGGAGACCACCGTGGCCCCTTCCCCCCAGAGCTGAACCACAACACAGCAGAGAAGCAAGGTGCAAAGTGTAAGAGGGGAAGCGAGAAAGGCAGAAAGCCAGAGGCAGAGACCTTGAGAAGCTGAAACCTCAGTCACAGGCACAGCCGCATGCTCCGCCCTCCCCCGCAGGAACTGGCCAAGCCCAAAGAATTAGTCCTTCCCCTTACACCCCTTTCCCCAGGTCCCTTCGCCCAGGAGACCCCCCCATCAAGGTGGCGGCTCAGATCCCAGTACAGGAAAGAGAAGGGGAAGTGGGGATGGGTGCGTGTGTGGTGGGGGTAAGGCTCAGAGAGTCATGTGGTCCCAGCCCCTCCCCCCTACCGATCCCGAAAAACCAGCCCTGCCAGTCACCCGGCCCTCACCCAGCCCCAGGACCCAGGAGTCCAGGGCCTCGGGGTCCCAAATCCAACTTCTGGTCCTTGCTGAGGCCCCAACGTCTGCTCCTAGCCACCACCATTAGTCCTTAAGGAAAGCAGGTGACCACCTCTATTCAGCCCGGGATCTCCCTCCAAAGTCTAAGAATCTTGGCTTCCCGCCTCCATCCGGTGACAGGAAGGGAGCGGGGAGGGGTCAAGACCGAAAGGTTCTCTCCCCAATCCCTAAGTCCAAGGTGTTGGTTACTGTGGAAACAAACCCCTCCCCACCAAACAAAAACAGGGAGGGAGAAGGGGACCCAGACTACGCCCGGAGAGGCCGGCACACTGAGGCTCAGGCACCGAGGGCCAGAGACCCGCAGCACAAACAGACGCTCGGGGCGGTAGCAGGGCAAGTTCCTGCGGGCTGGTCCCAAGTCACACTGCCACAGAGAACCACAGAAACAGCGGGACACCCCGCAGCTGGGAGAAAGAGGCCCCCAGCGAGAGGCGAGGAAACAACTGAGGCAGGAAGAGAGGTTGGCAATCAGACGTGGAGAGAAAGGATTCTCCCAAGTATATACAACCCTACCTCCCGCCACCTGCGTCTCACCTCGTCTTCTTCCTCCTCCTCCTCTTCCTCCTGCCCCCCGCCCACGCCCCGGCCACCTGGGCCCCCACCCTCTTCGGGGTCTCGGCTCCGGAAGCTGCTCAGCACGACTCCCCCGGGGGGGCTCGTGTCCCAAAGCAGCCGCAGGGGCCGTGGGAGCATGGCCGAGTGAAGGAATCAGCGGGGTCGGCCCATGGGGGCGCCTGGGGAGAGACCGGAGGGGGGCAGGTGGAGAGTCAGGTGGGCGCGGGGAGAGTCGGGCGAGAAGGGACGCGGGCGGGTGTCTAAGTAACCGGATGGGAGTCCTGCTGGGAGAATGAGGGCGGGGGACAACACAGGGGTGCGAGATGGGGGCCCCGGGTGCATTTGGGGGGTGAGGGGGGTCACGGGAACGGGGAGGGTCACCGGGTGCTCTGGCTCTGACCTGTTTGGGAGGGGTGGGGGCAGCACGGGTCCCGGGCCGCCGTTCCCGTCGGTCTCCGGCCCCCGACCGAGTCACTAGACGGAGTCCCCTCCCCGGCTTTTCCGCACCCCCACTAAACGCACCCCCCCGCCCCGCAAAGCTCCCGGCCCTCCCGCCCTTTCCGCTCCCCCCACGTCCGCCCGCTCCGAGAACTGGAGCCAAAAGGGGAAGGAAGTGAGGACAGGAGCCAGCGCCGCGGATTAGGGGAACGCTGGACACCCAGGGGCCAGGACCCCAGAGCCCGGGTCTGCGGCTCCGCTGGCCTTGGCTCCCACAACTCAGATTCTGGAGGCCACGTCGCCCCGCACTGAATTGGGATAAGATTCCAATACCCAGCCCCCAGGGGAGGGCAACGGCAGAACTTGTCATTTCCCTGCCCCCACGCAACAAGGCTAAAACTCCCGCGGGAAACGGTTTGGGCGGGGAGGACCTCAGTCACTCCACCAGCGAGGTTATCCTCCCCACCCCCACCCACGCGTGTAGCGGACCGAAATCCAGTCCGGGTTTTCCGGCGTGTCCTCAGTTCCCGCCCACCCCACCCCGACTGGGAGGCGGAGCAGGAAGCCACCACTTCCGGTTTGGGCTCCGCGCTCGGGGGTTTCCGGCGTTCGGGGCCTGGGCCTCTGTTCCTCCTGGTGGTCCGGATGGATCCCTTGCTTGAAGGCGTCTGGTCTGCCTCTAGTGGCTCCTGACCCGATAGTTTTAAAGGGAGATGGGGTGTCGCCAAGAGATCGGGATAACTAGAAGTCACCAAGAGATGATTGGAAGAATCTTTTTGGGGTAGAATGAGACATCCCTTTGGAAACTCGGGAACACAACTTTATTCCCACACGATGGACCCACTGCTCGTGTCGGTCTGACAGACCTGCCCCCTCAGGTGTCGCTAAGCCGAGCCGCCGCTTCCTCCGTCCAGTAGTTAACTTGGTCCAACACTTGGTTTTGAATACTTAGGAGATAAAAATAATTCCTTAGGCTGCGCGCCCTCCAGTGGGCATCAGGCCCTGCGCCGGGTTGACAGGCTCATCCTTGCCTTGAGCAGCCAACAGTCTGACAGGTGAGACAGGCATTTACCAATGACTTGCACAATCTTGACTACAGCCGGTGGGGAACTGCACAGGAGAGACACGTGGCAGTCTGAGGAGAGTGATGAGGCTGACCTGGTCTGGAGCCCAGGGAGGCTCCAGACTAGGGTGGAGAGCACTCAGTTCATTGAAGAATGGGCATAGGTAAGATGAGCCTTGAGGGAAGGGCACAGGTGGGGCTGAGGAGCAAGCAGGGGCTGGAGCCTGGAGGGACGCATAGGCCAATAGCAAGAATAAATTTGGTCTCTAGAGCACAGGCTCTAGAGCACAAGAGTTGTCCCTTTCCCAGAGGACCCTGAGCCGTGTCAGGGGGGTATGCCAGGTTCAGACTTTTCATAACAATAGTAAGGTGTTATTTGCTTTTTCCACTCTCATTCTCTAAGAGTATCCAGTGTTTTCCATATGATGTGTACTGACATCATTGCCTCTTAGCTAATGGAGTGTGTGCTTGTATATTTCTTATGTTTCCATTTTTTTCTACATTTTAAGTTCTAGTACAATAAATATCTATAGTTATAACCCACATAAGCAAACACTCTTTGAGTGCTTAATAATTTTTAAGAGGTCCTGAGACCAAAACTTCAGAGAACCACTGCCCTAGAGCTCTAAGAAGGTGAATGCCATAGATTTGTGTCTTTTTAAAAAAGCATTCCAGCCACTCAGTGGAAAGAGATTTGAGGGAGCGGGAACAGACAATGATATGCTATTTGGGGATGCTTTCATAGTAGTGCAGGTCGGAGATGACAGCAGCTTCCCCAGCAGGGTGGTAAGTTCCCTCACTGTGATTTCTGGAAGAGAAGTAAGGGGAAGTGAGGAATTCTGAGTTTTGGAAGGCAGGACCATGAGTCCTTCCTGGTCATTCCAGAGATAAATGAATCATCATGGGCACAGAGGGTACTAATGGAGCTAACAGAATGGAGCTAACATTTTCTGTGTTTTCTGCCTGGCAGACACTGTACCAAGTGCTTTTGCTCCTGCATCTTCCAAAGGAGACTCTCTCCTTTAACTCTCCCAAAAGCCCCCCAAGGATCCACTACACTGTCTGACACAGTAGCCACCACCCACATGGATCTCCGGGGAATTTAGAATGCGGTTAGTCTGAATTAAGTTGTGCTATAGTTTAACATAAATACTTATGTTTGAAGACCCAGGATGGGACTGTCATTAATTTTCACTTATTATTAGATGAAATAAAACGTATTTTTAAAATAAACTTTCTAGCGTGCCCTGGTAGAGTAGTGGTTGTGTTAGTCACTGCCCGCTGAGCACAGACCACATACATTCCAATACAAAAAAATGCTTCTTCCTCCTCTCTTCCTGCCTGCCTGCCTGCCTACTTGCCTCCATTCCTGTCATATCTTTCCTTTAAACAAAAAAATACACTTTACTTTTTTAATGCAGCTATGACATTCTTTCAATTTACATATGTGGCCAGCCCCTTTCTGTGGCTCAGGTGGCTAAGTTGCAGGCCATGAGAGCTATGGACCCAGGTTCAACCTGTGGCCAGGGATCCAAAAAAAAAAAAATTTTACATACATGACTTATATTTCCATTGAGTGGTGCTGCCCACGTAATTTTTTTTATCCCCATACCCAAGAAAAACGAGGTATTGGTTAAGTAGCACATTTTAGGTGGCAGAATTTAACCCAGGTTTGTGTGAATTTCAAGTCCTAGTTCTGCCCACCACACCAGCAGCCTCCCTCCACCAGCAGGCAAGGAGTTGGGGAGAGGAGATAAAATAAAAAGAGAAAGATAAAGGAAGCTGTTACCTTCTCCTTTGAATCCCTGGAAGTGAAGTAGGCAACTGTGGAGAGATTGAGAAGGAATGGAATGGGGTGGGGGGCATGGCCGAGGGCAGAGCAGAGGGATGGGTGTCGTTTCTGGGAGTAGGCAGGGACTGTCAGAGAGGTCCCCATCAGGTCCAAGGGGGGCTCACACTCACCGACCCATGCCAGCGTTTTGATGATCCCCAAGAGGAGACAGGCAGACAGGAAGAGGCCAATTCCATCCTCCACGGAGGGCCCAGAAAGACCTGGCAGGAGGAGGGGGCTGGAGTGAGCTCCATATCTTCCTGGGTGTCAGCCCCACCCCCGCCTCAGTTCTGGATGCTCCTGCTGGCTCTTACCTGCCACCTCCAGAGTGACCTCTGCACTGTGCCCCGAAGCCGGCAGGCTGGGGTGGTGGACACGACAAGCATAGCGAGACCCATGTTGCTTAACAGTGACAGGCGGCAGCTGAAGATGCCCGGAGAGGCTGACAGAGCCATCAGAATGGTGGCGCAGGGCAGAGAGCCACCTCTGCCCATTGACCTTCTGAGAGCTGCCCTCTGGGCCACTCCGGAGCTCCCACTCCACCTCCAGGCCCTCAGAGGGGTAGAAGTGAGTCACCATGCAGAGCAACTCCGGTGGGGCCTCCCCGGGAGCAGCCCACAGGAAAGGTGCTGGCATCAGAGACACTTTAGGAGATTCTGGGGAAAGAGGAAGAAGCAGTGAGGGAATCAATCCACATTGGACCCCCTCAGAGGTCCTAAGATTGCCTTCTAGCTTCCCCCAAACTGAGGGGTGTTGGTTTTATTCTCTAGGGATGAGAATCCTTCCCATGGTTGCTTCACAGGGATCCCCATGTCAAAGCTCTCATTCTCTCAGGGAGTCCAAATTCCCTCAGATTTGAGAACTTTCATCCCAAAGCCCCTCAAATTCCCAGGAACTCTCCATCCCTTCCCTTTTGACTCCCAGGAACTCCAATCTATCTCCCCACTAATCTAGCATCCATCTCCATCTCTCCCCTTATCACAGTGTCCCCATAATTCCAGTGCCCACCTCCAACCCATGGGGCCCCTGTCCCCTCACTCACTCTGCACAGCGAGCTCCAGAGTGACCTGCCCTTGGAGGTACGGCAGGTGTACAGTGGCCAGATAGGTGCCTTCCTGGGAAGGCCGCACTGCAGGCAGCCAGAGGGTCCCATTTCCAGTCCACGGACCCCATGGCTCATCATCATCCCAAGAAGCAAATGCCACTGCTCCCTCCTGGGCAGCAGGCATTTGCCTGTCCAGCCCAGGAGCTGCAGCCAGGAGTAGGTATCCTTTACCCAGGTTCTGGTGCCGCCACTCAAGCCCAAAGGGTGGGGGACCTGGGACTGTAGATGTAACAGTCTCCAGGGTGGGGGGCACATAGGCAAAGCTCAAGTCCAGCAGAACATCTTGTCCCAGTTGGATTCGAGGGGTAGGGGTGCGGGTGAAGACAGTCAGCATAGCTGTGGAAGACAGGGAGAGGAAAGGTGGAGGGTTTGAGGGGGGAGAAAAGGAGTCATACGAGGGACGCAACTCCAATTTACCCCCTACTCAGAAAACACCTCATTTTTGATACCCATCATCTCCCAGCACTCCCTGCAAATCCCTTTTGCACTAGCACCAGGTAGGATCCGGTGTGGCTGAGTAAGTTGAGATTCTACAGGTGAAGGGGACAGTGAGTGGACACAGCCCTTGAAAGCTGCTCTGAACACAGCCCACCACGCTCTGGGACAAGGGGGTCTGAGTGAACTTCTGCCACAACCTGAACCAGTCCATCTCCACAGACCACCTTGAAGAGTCAGGCTTTCGGTGGTCGCTGGTGAAGCCCGTGATGACTCGTGTCAGTCAGCCCCCTGGTGCGGTGTAGAAGAGTCCAGCCCTAGCCTAGACCTAAACCCAGATCTCTGCTCTACTGAGGTAGTGGATGTAGATTAAGAGCCTGGCACCCGGCTGGCTGGGTAATCTGAACTTGGCAGCTCTTTTACATGGCTGTGGGCTAGTTGGTTTATTTTTCCAAGACTCAGTTACCTAATCCCTAAAATGGGGACAATGATAGTACCACTTTCATGGAGTTGCTGTGAGGATTAAATAACTGAATCCCTTTTGCAACCCAGATGTATTCACTTCCTGATTCTGGATAACAAACACACCACTATATGAACATACTTGGAACAGAGTAAATCTACAAAAGTGTTTGCTGTACTTACACCTGACAAACTTAACAAGCGCCACAGAATTTCTGGGCACCTGGCTGCAGTGCTCATCTTCCCTGCCTTGACGCTACGACCAACACTCCTTAGAATCACTCATTCCAGAAGTATTTATTGAGTACCTTGGAGGTTCATGGTGTAGAGGGAGAGGATAAAGGAAACAAGACAGTCCCTGCCCTCAAATTGCTTACAGTCTAGTAAGGGAGATAAATCAGCACATTGCCAAAGATACTGTGCAATAAGCTAGCCCCACCAGGTCCTAATGATACCTCCCAAATAGATCCCTCATCTCTTTCCAACTCAGGTTCTCGTCAATATATATTTGGATAATTGGTCTCCCTCTCCTGTCTCTTGTTCTTATTCACCCTCCACCCTGTAGCCAAACAGTATGGCTACATGTCTGATGCACTCGCTATCGAGGAAGCCAGTAACTAAAGACAAGTCAGGGCACGCCCTGGTGGAGTAGCAGTTGGTCAGCCATCTTTGCCAGCACAGTCCACATATATCCCAAGGACCTGGATTTCCATCCCAGAGCCAGGGGAGAGAAACCAAGATGAAGAACTAAAATAAAAGTGCTTCTTCCTCCTCTCTTCCTGCCTATCTGGGCTGCTCACCTTCATTCCTGCCTGCACCTTTCCTTTAAAAAAAAAAAGACACTAGAGCTAGATAGCCTGGGCAGTTCCTAGCCCTGCTTAAAGCTATATGTACTTGGGCAAGTTACTTTAACTGCTTTGTATCTCAAATTCCTCCAGCTGTAACTTAAGAATAATATCAGTACTAATTTCCCATGGTTGTAAAAGGAAGGCGTGTGTATATGCAATATAAAGTGCTTAGCACAGGGCCTGGCATGTAGGAAATGCTCAATATATGCTATCTGTCACCATTTTCTAGCTGTTACTGTAATTGTAACGGACTTTCTCGGTAGCTTGGGAAAATCATTTAGTCTCTGTTTTCCTCACTAGTCCAGTGATCTGATCCTCGCGTGCCTTTTGTAAGGATCAAGTAAACTAACAGGATTTGGGGGGAAATGACACATACTAAAAACAAAAAAACAAAGACAGAAATTTTGAATTGAGATAGAGAAACAAAGGTGGGAGAGGCAGTGACAAATGAAGGCAGGGAGGAGGCATGGGGTATGGAGTGAAGAAAGGTGGCAGCGATGCCCAGGGTTTACTTTTTTCTTTTTTAAGGAAAGGTGCAGGCAGGAATGAAGGCAGGTAGGCAGGAAGTGAGAGGAGGAAGAAACATCTTTATGTATTTAGTAAGGTCATGTGGTCCTTCGCTTTGCCCCAGGTCAGGAATCTGGGTCCTTGAGCTTTATGTGGTTGGCACGCCGACGTCTCAGCTGCCCGAGCCACGAGGCTGTCCCCAGAGAACATCTTCTGATGGTTAATTATCACCTATAAAGCTCAGTTTGCAGGGTACTTAATAATCCAGCCCCTTACTCATCTTTCCAGACTTGTCTTCTACCCTAAGAAGCAGCCACCTAAAATCCCTTTCTTGTGGCTAGTATGAGCTACGATTAGGCATGTCTTTGCTTTGGTTATAAGTTTCCTTTGGATGATGACGTCTCTCCCCAACTATAAATATTCCATGCCCTTCGAGGTCAGCTCTATTCTACTGCTGCTTCCTCCCAGAAATGTCTGGCTCCTTCAGGTAAAAGTCATCAGGTTTCTTTTGTGATTATGTTATTTTTAACCCTCATATCTAGGTCCTACAAAATTACACTCAGAGCCTCATGGGACTGTTTTCGTTCAGGGAAAAAAAATAAAATAGGTAATTTCCCCCGGTTTATCAAAATCCAGAAAAATGCTTTTGAATGGCTAAAAAATAATTGACAGAATTAATAAAATCTAAATTTTTACAATTTAAACTTGAAGCTAACATACTCTATAACATGGGTGATTGGCAGCAATTGTAGATCTATATCCCACAAACTGTACTCTGTAAAAATGAAAATATAAATATGACGGGATCGGAAGAGTAAGAAAAAGTTCTGCCTGGTTTTGCAATTTGTATTACACAGGTCTTTGTTTTTCTGTTTCGAAAAAGTGAAAGGCAAAAACTATTACAAGGTATTACTAAAAAAAAAAACCACAAAAAAACACACACATCTAATTTCTGTATCCAACTACCAGTTTATGGAAAACATGGAAGAAAGAGGAACAAGAGAAATGACACCATGAGGAAATCATTGGTTAAATATAGAATGCAGGAAATTCTAGAGAACAAATGAAAAATCAATAGCATTGAATGAAAGGGGAGACAGCGTGCCCGGGGGCAGTAGGGGTTGTGTGCAGTCCATGCACATCCCAAGTTCCAGGGTTCGTATCCCCGAGCTGGCGGGAACAAACAAGAAGATAAATAAAAATAAAGTGCTTCTTTCTCCTCTCTCTTCCTGCCTGCCTCTGCTTGACTTCATTCCTGCCTGCACCTTTTCTTAAAAAAGAAAAAGTCGGGGAGTAAATGAAAGAATAAGAGACTTGAGACAAAACAACTGTTATGAACTGAATATTTGTGGCCCCCACCCTCAAATTCAAATGTTGAAGCCTTAACCTTCCCCGCAATGTTACTCTATTTGGAGATTAGGAGCTGTGGAGAGGTGATAAAGGTTAACTGAGGTCATAAAAGTAGGGTCCTAACTGATAGAGTTGGTACCTTGTAAGAAGAGAAACACCAGACCTCTCGCTCTCTGTGTGAGGACATAGCCAGAAGGCAGTCATCCGCAACCAAAAGGACACCAATCCTACTGGCACCTTGAACTTAGACTTGAACTTGGACTTGATCTTGGATTTCTAAGTTCCAGAATGGTGAGAATCTCAATCCCAGTTGTTTAAGCCACAATGATTATATTTTGTTATGATAACCTGAGCGGATACAATCACCGAACCTAATAATTTGGTTTTTATCCTGATTCAAATAAATCAACTATGCAAAGTATCATTGAGACAATCATGCAAATTTTAATGTGGGCTAGGATTAAATGCTATTAAGAAATTTTTTTACTATGTATGATAATAGTCTTGTAGATTTTTTTTAAGTCCTCATTTAGGAGAGATGCCCACAAGTACTTATGAGTGAAATACTATGTGCTTGGGATAGATTTTAAGACACCTCAAAAAAGGAAAAGAAAGTGGGGGGAGGACAGGTGAAACAAGTTGGTAAAATGAAAACTACACAAGTGGGTGACCAGTATATGGGGCTCATTATACTATTATCTCTACTTTTGCGTATCTTTGAAATTTTACAAAACAATGTTTCAAAAGAATGAGAATTACATATCAGACACATAAAGTATGTTAAGAAAATCTATCTGTCGGTGTGCCCTGGTGAGGCAGGGGATAAGTCAGTTGCCTCCAGCTGAGCACAGTCCACATACATCCCAAGGACCTGGCGTTGTCGGGCAGGAGGAATACCAAGATGAACTAAAATAAAAATAAAAGGCCTCTCTCTCCTCTCTCTTCCTGCCTGCCTGCCTACTCACTTCATTCCTGCCTGCAACTTTCCTTTTTTAAAAAAAATCTATTTGGAGTATCCTGGTGGAGTAGCAATTGTGTGAGTCACCTCCGAAGGAACACAGGTCACGTACCTCTGGGCTCAAGTCGAGTCCCCGGGGAAAACAGCCAGTGTGAACAACTAAACTGGAAATAAAATAAAATGTTTCTTCCCCCTCTCTCTTCCTTCCTGTCTACTCACCTGTCTGCCTGTACCTTTCCTTAAAAGGAAAAAACTATTTGTCGACAAACATTAAAAAATGTTTGGACAGGGCGCACCTAATCGAGTAGAGATTGGGTGAAGTCCACATACATCCCAAGGTTCCCAGTTTGTGTTTTGGGACCGGAAGGAGCCACCAAGACAAACTAAATAAAATAAATAAAATTTCCTCTCCTTTCCTTCCAGTCTGCCTGTGCTTGCATACATTCCTGTCTGTAGCTTTCCTTTAAAAAAATTTTTTTATGACTAATTTGATAAAAACAACATATAAATATATTAATCAGGTGTACCCTGGTGGCCTAGTGGTCTAGTAAACCCTGAGTGCAGTCTATATATATTCCAAGGTCCTGGGTTCAAGACCCAGAGCTGGCTGGGGGTGGGGGACAATGACACACAACCAAGATGAACAACGAAATAAAATAAATTAAAGTGCCTCTTCTTCCTCTCTCTTCCTGCCTGTCTGCCAATTCCCCTTCATTCCTGCTTATACCTGTCCATAGAAAAAATAAAACAAAATCAGTGCCAACAACTCACAGATCACAGTCATGAATAATGTAAAATACGGTAGAAAGTGCCTGAGGTGGTAAAATAAATGCAGATAGCGATGCACCCTGGTGCTATAGTGCTTTAGTCTGCTGCCTCCGACTAAGTGCTGTCCGCATATATCCCAAGAACCTGGGTTTGCATCAGTGGCCAGGGGAACTAAACAAAAGTAAACTAAACAAAAATTTCACCTTATTTCTATTTAGTTGTTCACACTGGCTGCTTTTCCCCCAGATCCAGGACTAGAACCCAGGGGTATGTGGCCTTCATTCCTTCAGAGGCAATTGACCTAACCACTACACCACCAGGGAACACCTGGGTTTGTTTCTTTCCAAGGAAGAGAGGAAGAAGAATTGTCAGCAAGGGAGGAAGGAAGGGGAGAGGGAAGAAGTAAAAGAGGGAGGGAGGGAGGGAGGAAGGAAAGAGGAAGCATTTTTATTTTAGCTCTTCACCATCCACACCAGCATCACAGTCACCAGGGCACTGCCTCTGCAACAACTTCTTGAGAGCAGAATCTGAATCTGATCACCTCTGTGGCCCTTAAAATTACCCAGAGTCACCCAGGAGATTCAGACTTAATTCGCCTTGAGTGAGACACAGGTTTCAGTATATTTTAGAAACTCCCAAGAGGATTCTTACTTGCAGCCTGAACTCAGAACTACTGGACCCTAATTTATACTTGGTGCTAATAAATATTTATTCCATTAGTGAATAAATTAACAAAGTGCCTCCTTTGATAGTCACAACAGAAAGGCAGATGGGAAGTAGCACCCACATTTTACAGCTGGAAAAACAGACTTAGAGAAAAAGGACAGTCTCCCCACCACCTGGGTGACGTCAGGAGCCCTGGGAAGGACTCCTCTCCACTGGCGAGCACCACAGCTGCTAGATATCCAAGTCGGATCTTCCCCAGTCCTGCTTCAGCCTCTCCCTTCCTTCTCTAAGACTCAGTTCAGTAAAATGCAAGACTTCTTGGGCCTCACACCTCGCAATAAGCAAGCAAGCTTTGTAGTGGGAACCATCTGGTCTCCCACTGCTTCCCTTCCGCCCACTGGAGCCCACTGTTCACACTGACCAAAGAGTCAGCAGCACATCCCCATGGGCTGAAGGCAAGGGTCTGTCAGGGAAGGTAAAAAGCCTGAGAGTGAGCCTCTGCTTTAGAGGCTGACTTTAGAGCCTTTGCTTTGCTGCTGTAGGACCACATGTAGTTGAGGGTGGGGCTCCAAGACCGGTTTTCGAAACAGGGTGCACAGCAAAGGTATGGGTACCTAACAAGACACACATCTAAGAGGCCAGGAGCCCTGGCCAGGAGCTTCTGAGCCCTTTACAAGTTTCTAGAGATCAGGAGTCCCGAATCCCCGCCTCTCTCCAAGGCCCCGCCCTTTGAAACGCCTTCGGGACTAGCCCCGCCCCCAAACACAGGGTTGGTTTTTATGCCCCGCTAGGTGTGGCCTCAAAGAGCCTGGAGGAACTTAGGTTTAGCCTAACCAACTAGCACCTTACAAATAAGAAACCTGAACCCCAATTGAGGAAATGACTCGCTAAGTCCTTGCAGCGAGTCACCGGCCGATCTGGACCCTTCAGCTCCACCTCCCCGCCGGAGCTACCTGTTGCCATGGTGACGGGCTTTGGCTGCGGTTCTGGCTGGAGAAGCAGGAGGCTGGAGAGGCTGAGATCCGGA
This sequence comes from Solenodon paradoxus, assembly GCA_004363575.1. Classification (NCBI taxonomy): domain Eukaryota; kingdom Metazoa; phylum Chordata; class Mammalia; order Eulipotyphla; family Solenodontidae; genus Solenodon; species Solenodon paradoxus. The sequence goes on from RJWH01001702.1 coordinate 317,010, forward strand.
GTGGACATGCTGACCATGTACCAAGTCCCATCCAGGGCCCTTGGGCAGCTATGCTCCGGGGTCAGGCCGCTGGTCCAATGTGCCGAGGCCGGGAGCAGGACGTAGTTGCTCACCTCGCAGCGTGGAGCAGGGGCGCCCCTGCGGTACTGTCTGAAGGCAGCCTGGAGTGCTCCCGCAGGGTCTACCGGCACAAAGACGGGAGCTGCAGCAGTAGAGTCGCCGCCAGGAAAGGGGAGGGAAGGGCAGCAGCCAGGGAGTTTCAAATGCACAGACCACCCGCTAGTGAGAGATTCAGAGGTAATCCAGACTTATTTTACACAGGGAAAGGGAAGCCCAAGGTCACCGCGTGATCTAAAAAGGTGGGGGTGGTTTCTGCAGAGACGACGGAGTTGGGGAAGAGTCCGGGAAGACCCACCGTGCACTTTGAGGTAGAGCTCGGGGTCGAGGTCCGGCCGGGGAGGTGCTGTCCCCGGGCCCTGGCGCAGCAGCAGTGCCGCGGCTCTCTTAGACAGACGGCTCCCGCCGGCGCCCTCTATGAACCAGCACTCTATTACAGCCGGGCCGGCCGAGCGGGCGATCTCTAAACCTGGGGAGAGGGGTGCAAGAGCGGGGTAGCCTAGCGGTCAGATGATCCGACCCCATTCCCATCCCCATCCCCGGCGTCGGTGAAGAGTCGAGGGCCTTCGCTCACCCGAAGTCACAACGAGGAGCAGGAACAGGGTTTTCATGGCGCCGCGATCTTCTCCGCCCCGGAGCCTCTTCCAAGCCTCTTCTCTCTCCTTTCACTTTCACTTCACTCGACCCGCCAGCAGGAGGGGCGGAGGAAATCCCCGCTCCGGTTAGGTGAGGATGCCGTAGAGGCAGGTGCTTCCCTCACTGGCGGAACCGGGATCCCAGAACACGCCCTCCAATTCGGATCTGGCACCTCAGACCCGTCCCGCCCTCCAGGACCAAACGACACCGCCAAGTCCCAGAGACCGCCCCAACCCCAGGTTCGTCCTGCCTCCCCGCCCGCCAGAATCCACTCCACGGAGAACCATTACTCCTCCTCCCCGACCTGTGCCATGTCCCCAGCAAACACAGAGGGGTTGTCAGGAAGCCAAGTGAAATGACCAATAAATACTTTAATCACTGTTTAAAAAAAATAAGATTTAAAATAAAAACCTTGTACTCCTACAACTGACTCCCTCCTCTCCACCTCCTCCCCAAAGGAGAATCCAGTTGGGGAAGCCCTAGTGGGGGAGAGGAGGGTAGAAATACAGAGCACATCCTCAAAGAGGGAGGCGGATAGATTCTAGGACAAGGGTGGGGCTCAAAGGTCTGGTCCCACAACAACACGAACACAGACTTCGAGTACAGACTAAACCACGTGACCTTTGCTTGACTCAGGGACTTCCGGACGCTTAACAGGCCCTTCTGGCGCCCCCCACCACGTGCGCCCAACTCTGGAGCTGGAGCTTCAGTGTACCTTTCTGAGAAGGGCTTAGTGCCCCGGGGGCACTTTTTAGGGAGGAAACGCGGAATGGAATGGGGTGGCCACCAGTACAATATGGTTCTGCCTCCAGAATATATACAAGTCCATAGAGATAAGGAAGACAGTGTGGTGGGAGATGGTCTGGGGGGGTCAGATTGCCCCTGACTGGGGCTCCCTAATTCCTCTTTCCTGAAAGCTTCCTCCCGTCAGTTTGCTCCGCCCCCACCGAAACCCAACTCCATCTTTGAGATGCTGGGTGGGGACCAGGCCCTCCGGCTGGATGGGGGTGTGGCCCCACTCACCTCGTCGCCACTGCCACCGCCTGTCCCCGGGGACTCTCTCTTGGGTGGCAAGGCTGACCCTGTGGGCCCCCCGGGTTCTGGTCCGGCCCCGCCCCCGCCTAGGCGGTGCCTGCGCTCACAGTGTCCCCGGTGGCGCATGAAGCTGTCTCGCCACATGAACTTCTTGGCACAGACGCTGCACTCATAGGGCTTGAGACCTGTGTGTGTCTTCATGTGCTCGGTCAGGTGGTGCTTCATCTTGAACTTTTTGTTGCACACGGGGCAGTCAAAGGGCCGCAGGTTGAGGTGCATGTTCACATGCCGATCACGCATGCTCTTGTGGGAGAAAGCCTTCCCGCAGTGGCACAGAAAGATCTTATTCCCATCCCCGCTGCCTGTTCCTCCAGGGGTCCCTCCTGGGCCACCCGGCAGACCCAAGGCCCCTGCAGAGGAGCCCCCCAGGGTCACCGCCCCGTGTTCAGTTTGGTTCCCTGGTGGCTGGCCTGGAGCTAGTGAGGAGGAGGATGAAGACGATGGAAAGACTAGGATCTGGTTGCTCTGCATGTCCAGTGGAAGCAAAGGCCGAGGAGGGTGGGAGGGAGCATAGGAGGAAGGGGTTGGCCCCCCAGAATCATCAAGCCCTGCCCCTGTACCCCCACTCTCATAGGGTCCAAAGTCATTGGAGGACTCGCAGAAATTGACCTGCTCCTCTCTCTTGTCTGGAGGCTCACTCAGAGTCCGGACATCACTTATGCTAAGGGTAGCCTCCGTTCCTCCTCCCCCTGGAACCCTAGAACCCCCCAGCTCTTCATCTTCATCATCCTCACAGGTCAACACCAGGTCTTCCTCCTCCTCCTCCTCTTCCAAATCGGGGTCTTGGGGAACCAGAGGCACAGGTGCTGGACAGTTTCCACCCCGCTTCACATATACCCAGTGTTTCTGTGGCATGATGCTGGGGGGTGCATAGGTGGGCCGTCGGAGCCCAGCCCCAGGGACCACGGCACCCCTCCCATCACCCCCGTCATCACACAACTCATCTGCCTCCAGCAGCAGCTTCCCAGAGGTAGCCCCCCCACTACCAACCACAGGGGCTGGGAAAACTGGGCCACCTCCTCGACGTTCCCCACTGCCCACTGCAGAAGTCATAAATGCCTCTTGGGAGGAAGATGAGAAATCAGTGGACTCCCGGGGACTGAAGTAGTTGCTGCTGCTAGGGGACTGATTCTCACTGGCCCGGCTGGAGGCATGAGATCGCACAGAGCTCATGGTGGCAGAGGCCACAGAGCTCCCACTCCCTGACGGAACTCCAGTACCAGGGACAGTGACCGAGGTGGCTGCAGCCGTGGTGACGGTGGTGGTGGTGGTGGTGGTGGTGGTGGTCGAGGCCCGGCCTTCACGGAGGAGTTCAGTGCACTTATCCACGATGTGCCACATTTGGAGCACAGACCCCACCGTGAGGAAGTTGACAATGTCAGCTGCAGCCATGCTGAGGCGGCCAGTGTAAGCCGAAGCCAGGACAGTCTCAAAGGCGCCTGGGTCCATGACGCTGGGCAGCGAAATAGAAGTCATGCCCTTGAGTAGGACCTGGTCGTGGAAGTAAGGGGAGGAGGCAGCCAGAACAGCACGATGAGCCCTGAACTCTCGGCCCTGCACTCGGATGGACACATCGCAGAGCTGGCCCTGAAGCCTCTGCTGATTGAGGGACTCCAGGAGGGCACTGGTCACCTCAGGGAAGGACACATGCACCACTGCAGCCGCAGGCAGGGGTAGTGGGGGCGGAGCCAGTGAGAGAGGCAAGGGGAGTGTTGCCCCGCTGGGAGAAAGAGGAGACGGTTCCATGGTGTAGAGGGAGGGGTACCCCCCCCAGCCACAGGAACAAGGGAAGGAGGAGGGCGGCCGGGGGGGTCTCTGAGGAAAAAAGAGAGAGAAGAATGATAACATCTCAAAAAGACAGCGCTTCACAGGTTAAAAACAAGCTCATTTGAGTAACTCCACAATTATTATGAAGTAGGTATTGCTTTCGACCCTATTCTATAGCCGAAGAAATTGAAGTTCAGAAAGATTAAGAGATTATCCAAGGTCACACAGCCAGTAAGTGGCTTCACGAGCAAACACAGGAGAACTGACTCCAAATCCAGGAGTCAAATTTCATTTTTCTAGGAAATTAGAGAATTAAGATGTGACTGGGGAATGGGGTGTCTTCCCCTGGAATTTCTCATTTGCTTGAGAGCCTGACTTTGCAAAGTGCACCGATCTGGTGTTTTGCACTCTTTGGGGAGGGGGACAGGTCTGCTCTAGCAAGGAAAACCATTCCAGTCCCCAAGTCCCTTTAGGGTCCGCCCCCTTTCCACAACGAGCCCTAACCCCGCCCCTCTCAAGACCGCCCCTTGGCCATTTAGGCCACGCCCCCTACTTACCCCGCCCACACCGACCCCGCCCCAAGCGCTACTTCGACCTCCTCTCCCACCCGGAAGGCGACCCCCAACCCTGCGCGCCCCCGCTTACCGGGCCGCGCGCCCCCGGGCCCCCCCCCGCCCCTCACTCGGCGACCAGAGCCGCAGCCTGGGCCCCTCCCGCCGCCATCTTGCGCCGACTCCCTCCGCCCTCCGCCTCCGCTCCACCTCCTGTCCTTCCAGCTTTAAAGGCACAGGCGGGCACCCCACCCGTGCTGCTGCATAATACTTGGCCGACTCGGCCACTTCTCCTTTAAATAATAGTTGCTTCATTACACCTTAAAGATACCAGGTCTCGTCCACCGCTGAGAACGCAGGACTAGGTTTGGCCGACTCATTCCCCTTTAATTCTGAAGGCCTGCCTCTTCCCATAGCGACGAGTCTCGGATGTCGCTGCGTAGTCTCCACCCCCGAGCTGTGGCCATTAGCCGGTGTTCAGCTTCTAATTGCCGAGGTCGCCCAGCTTCTGACTGTATCTTGAAACTCCGCCCCCTTCCTCCCGGCCCGGATTGGCCAAATAACCTTGACTCGGCCCCTGATTGGCCTTTTCACTCCTACCGCTCCAAGTGGGAAAGTAAAGCGTGTTCTGGAAGCAGCAGTTTTTTTTTGTTTTTTTTTTAAGCGCCAGGCTGAGGGCTAAGGGAAGAAGGCCCCAGGGCAAGGAAACCCCAAGACAGGCGTGCGAACATGCAAACGGCAGGTTAGAAGAATAAATCCACGCCTATCTGGGTGTCAGCGTGACCCTGAGCCAGAGAACAGCTGATGGCCAGTAGGCGAGAGCAAAACAGGGAAAAGACAGAGACACAATAAGAAAAGAACTTTATTCTTTATTAATGTTTCTGTGTAAAACTTCAGCTTTTGTTTATTTTTAAAGAAACACCACCAAAAGTGGATTAACTCAGTTCATCTCTTCATCAGTCTTCTGCTTCCTACCATCCTCCAAATACTATTCCAAAACATTTTGGAGGCTGAGAGCAGGGGAACAGCTAATCAGAGTCTGAGAGCACGATGATCTCCTCTGGATCACACTGTGTGGCCACACTCATCTGCAGGGGAGTGAGAGACAAAGAGTCAGAGAGCAGGTCTGCAAAATAGGGAGAGAAGTGACTGAAGGACTTGTATCAGATTAAAAATGGAGGTGAGAAAAATGGGAGAGAGAGGGTGCGCTGGATTAAAATTCAAAGAGTGCCTGAAATTGAACAATGAAAGCATGAAGTCAGGAAAAATAATCTCCCCCTCTTACCTTGTGAGTACCAGGCTGGCAAAGTTGTGAATGGGGGCGTTGGGACAACCCAGCTGGAGATGGGCTAGAGAGGGAGCTGGTCACCAGGCCATGGCTAGGAGAGTCCACTCTTGTGGAGGAATCAGCAACTGGGGCCATGGAAGCCAACGGGGAAGATGGGCTGGGCAGGGTACGTATCTTCTCATTCTTCTCATATACTGCACTTCGCATTTCCATATAGCTAGGGACAGAAAGGTAAGTGTGTGGAGGGGTGCAGGAGCCTGATGCTGGAGGGGGAGTGTTCGGTCTCTCCCAGCAGCCTCAGTTCCTCAATACTCCTTTCATAAGGCCCCTGCAATCCCTCCTTGGCTTTCCTTTTCCACCTCATTGTTGTTACCTGTTTATTAATGGTCTGGCTCCTGTTTGCTTCTCTTTCCGAGATTTCTTGTAGGGGGGACCGGAATCTCTCCAGTTGTAATAAGAGCCACCTCCATTGAAGGAGGTAGAAGAGACCATGACTGCTCCATTCTCCAAGACGGCGGTGAGGGAGTCTTCTGATTGCTTCCTGGAAGAGGAAATGTCCCTCTCCTCAGGAGAAGGGGTGCCATCCAGGGGCAAGGCTTCAATCTCTAGCTCAAAGAGCTGGGACATAGGGCTCTCGTCCTCAAGGGGCAACTCCTCAAGGTGTTCTCCACTGCTTTCAGCATCTTTGCTGGAGTGGGCTAGGGGCTCTTCTAACAGTGAAAATGGTGACACTATGAGTTCTTTGTTTCGTTGCTCCCCCGAAGACATGTTAATTCCTTTGCTAGGTTGCAGGTTCTTTTCAGTGAAGATCTGTGGTGGGGACATGGAGCTTTTGTCTTCGTCCTTACCTGGAAAGGAAAGGAGGGGAGGAGCAGCATGAGAACTAGGGGAACAACATTGCTGTGAGGACACTAGGAATAAAAGGAGAAGGGAATGGTCTCAAACAGGTTGCTCATGCCCAAAAGAACAGAGGGAACTGACACATGAAGAGACTGTCTCTTTGACATACCTGCTTCCTCCTCCTCCTCCTCTTCATCGTCCCCCTGACCTTCCTGAACCTGTTCCAGAGGCTCCTCTTCTTCAGAATCTGTGTCCTCTTCCTCTTGCTCCTCTTCATCACTTTCCTCATCTTCACCCTCTGTCTCAGCCTTGGAGGTGGTAGGGCACTCCTGGGATGCCATTCCACTAGGGCCCTGCAGTTACAAAGGAGGTTCTCTAAGGAATCCCTTGCCCCAGAGAGTCTGTTGGTTTTTGTTTTATTTTCTTAAAAAAAAAAAAAAAAAGGAAAAGTGCAGGCAGGAATAAAGATGAGTAAATAGGCAGGCAAGAAGAGAGAGGAGGAAGCATTTATTTTTATTTTTATTTAGTTGTTCACTCTGGTTGTTTCCTCCCGGAGCTGGGACTTGAACCCAGAGATATGTGGCCTGCACTTCTTCAGAGGAGACTGACCTAAACACTACTCCAACAGGGCATGCCACAGTCTGGTTCTTGTGTCTGCATACTCCCCCAACAATCACCCTGGACTCCCTGGTGACCAGTGCAAGGGTAGGACAAGGTCTCTTTGAAGGATGTATCCCTTCCATACCTCACCAGAATCCAAGGAAGCTTTGGGAGGATCTGCCAAGCAGGAAGAGGTGGTTTGGGGCTGCCGAGATCTTCTCTTCTGTCTCTCGCTCTCCTCACTCTTGTCTTGCATCATTGCATATTTGGAGATAATCTCATCCAGCCGACTCATAGCCAAGCTCCGGTTTTCCCGCAGGCGCCGGGCTAAGGCAGGATCTGACAGTGCTGGGTCAATGCCTACATGGAAGATATAAAGTCAGAGTACTCAGTTCAGTTCCTAAAAGGGACTAGAGAGATGCTTCCTCCACCATGAACATAGCACATAAGGATTACTGATAGGCATCCCACTAATCCCTACCTGGTTTATAGTCATCTGTGAGGTGACAGCCAAAGTTGTAGATGAGATCCAGGTGGCGTCGTTCCTGTAACCTGATGCCCACATCTCGAAAGGCATCTTGAGCCATGAGCTGTAGCTGCTGCCTGGGAAGGCCAAGGCTGTGACGAGTAGCTGCCTTCTCTACAGCCCGCAGCACATCTCCATAGTCGGGAAAGGTATCAGGCCCTGGCTTGTTGATGAGCCGTTCAATGTGCCTGTTAACCTCTGGGTAACGGGTGCCACGGTAGGGGATGCGCTGCTCTATGACACGGCCCGTCAGGGAAGAGCAGTCTTTCAGCTCACATAGCCGCCCAAAGAGGCGGATCAGCTTGCGCTTCAACCTTGCCTCCTGTAAGTATGTGGAGTCTGGGTCATCTAATTCTGAGAGATCCAACTCCTTTTCCTGCAGTCTTCGGATCTCTGCCACATAGAGTGCCAGCAGTTGCTCCAAGCGCTGGATCTGCCGCCGGGAACCACGGGTCCTTGGGGCCTCAGAGGCAGTGGTCTCAGCATTTATGGGGTCAGAGGAGGGGTCTGTGGGAGGATTATTCCCAAGGGGTTCACTAGAGGTGGTGGGAGCAGCAGCTGCCAGGTTCAGCTTTTTTTTGGCCGAGTGAGCTTTGAGAACAGTGCAGAGCTCATTAATGTAGACATAAAGTTTAGCTGGCCGACTCTGGGACCGAGACAGGACCCGAGACAGAATGTTGCAGAACTCCGCTGAGGCCAAAAACAGAGAGTGGGCACGCTGCTGCCGATTATAGAGGAAGGGGACCACCTCAGGGTGGTCGGCCGTCTGCGTCTTACACAGTTCAAGGAACTGGAGGCGTCAGGAGAAGGGAAGGGTTGGAAGAAAGAAGGCAAGGTGGGGTTAGTGGGAAAGGACAAGAAAGCCAGTCAGCCATCCCCCTCCCTGAGGTATCAAGAAACTTCTCCCCTAAAGCTCACCTCTTCAAACAGCTTCTCATTCTCCAACTTGTAGCATTTCTTGCCGCCAGAACTACTGCCTCCTCCAGCCCCAAGGGGATGGGAGGAGCCAGGGGCTTCAGCCTGGGGTGAGGCCGGATTGGGGGGTGGGTGTGAGGGCCCTGGCTGAGCAGCTGCTTCATCTTCGTCATCATCATCCAGCACGATAATGCTGTTAGCGGTGGTGGCCATAGGGGATCAGATCCCCCGGAAGGAGGAAGTGTTGGGGATTTCGGAATTCCTGCTGGAAGGGGATGGGGCCTCAGGAAGAGCCCCTCCAGCATCGCCCCATCCCTTCAGCTCACACATTCTCTAATCTTCTTGGGCTTCAATAACACCCAGCCCTGCACAACAGTGTCCTCACAGCCCAACTTCAGCAACCGTTAGTACCATATGCTTCTCAGGCCCGTTACGAGGGAGCCCCCAGGGCACGGACACCTTAAGTCCCCGGCCCCCAGCACCTCCCCTAAGGTCGAGGTCGGGTCTTTTGGTTGCATAAGTATTATTCAGAGTTGGCAAGCTGACTCTCCCTTTCACCCGACTGAACCACCTTTCACATCGGACTTGACATCTCCCTGAGCAGACGCCACACCCCCGGTGGCACCAGCTCACGTGTTTCTCCCCCCTTCGCTCTCAAACACGTCGAATCCACAAGCTCATCCCATTCTGAAGGCTCACCCCAACTCCCAGACTCTCTGAGGCTAAAGAGGTGTCCTCCAAACAATTCATTCTCTTTTCTCCTCCTGGGATTATCTCCAGAGTTCACCCTCCGATGGGTCTCCTCAAACCGGGTCGTTAGGTTGGAGACATTTCACCCCAATTCCTCTCCCGCTCACCCCACCCTATTTTTTCCCATTCTCTCTCTGTGACCTGTAACCGATCATCAGTACCGCGCGGGGCTCTCCCAGATTCTTTCAGAACCCGACCCTGAACCGGGCGCCTTCCCCACACAGCTTCCCGCCAACTCCCCCTCCCCCCTTTCAGCCCCCGGCCTCCCCACAC